>QVRM01000892.1:0-327500 GCA_003439945.1 Dermanyssus gallinae
AAAAACAGTATAAGGCTGAGACGTTGCAACGCATTGGAGTTTTTGCTAACAAGAAGTTCTGCGTTGCTTCAGTGGTAAACATCTGCTGTCTTTCATGCTGGCCACATGCAGGTGAACCACGGGGCGGTGTCGTTTTTTCGCACTATGTATGCTCCTGAAATGCTCGAGAGTCTTCTGGCCTTCGTCAGGACTGACGCTCTCCGCGGGAGACCGCTTCATTCTTCATGCTGATCTTCTCGCGTTTGGTAGGTTTCGTTTCTATAACTTGCAATGTCCTCCAAATTTCCTAAGACAGTATTTTTTCAAAATATAATACAATATGTCAATTCCACTTTTGAATTGGTTCGGGCAGTATATATATATATATATATGTATTCTGTTGCGGAAGCTGTCTGAAATATTTGGAGCGTACTCGGTAAGAACAGAATTTTAAAAACCTCATGCTACTATTGTCTAAGTTCCGTTCGACAACTAAGCCTTTAGGAGAAGCCTAATTTTAGAAGGCCTATTACGAGTCGAGCTGAAGAAACTAGAATTATTTGCGATGGGAATCAATAGTCTGATCCTTAGATGGCGGACGATTGTGGCGATTTGTTTATTTTTAAATGAGATTAAAGTTGACAAACTCGAGTTGCTTTCTGTCCTACCCGTCATATGTATATATATCTTATATATATATATATATATATATATTTGACCCACGCTCACATGGTCGAACACTTGTACTGAAAGGTAAACAAGGCCAGCATTTACCCTGTTCTTTATGCGAGATTTCTGTTCTCGCTGAGCTGACCTCAGACGCCTGCGTTATTTTTTGACAGATGATACCGCCCCAGTCAACTTCCCATCTATGTCCTTAATATAAATCACATAAATAACTATGCTTTTATCTAAAACATGGAATTACCATATTTACTTTATGAGTAAGTAAAGAAACAGTAGTAGTAGTGGTAGTTTCATTAATGACAAGTCTCCACTTATGC
The DNA here is from genome assembly GCA_003439945.1 of Dermanyssus gallinae. Lineage (NCBI taxonomy): Eukaryota > Metazoa > Arthropoda > Arachnida > Mesostigmata > Dermanyssidae > Dermanyssus > Dermanyssus gallinae. The sequence continues at coordinate 984 of QVRM01000892.1, forward strand.
TTACACCTCGTATGTCTCTTCACAAGTTAGAGTAGAGTCAAGCTCAAATATATATATATATATATTATATATATATTAGAGTAGAGTCAAGCTCATATATATATATATTATATATATATATATAATATACCTATATTACAAGTGATTCAATGCGTGTCCCAATCATTTGACGACTTAGGTTCGAGTGGCTATCGGAACACGACAGAGCTTTTGGAGTTTACGAGCGCCTATGAGAACGAGACCGACTACTCGACATGGAACTCCGTAGCCAGTTTCATGGCGAAATGTCCCTGTTGCTCGGCGACAATAAAGAACTTGTGGGCAAACTGCACGCATTTGGCAGGCGTCTCTTCCGAAACATCTTTAACTCAGTTGGATGGGATGTACGATCTGGAGATAGTACGTACGCGCACTATATATATATATATATTATTATTTATTTTCTAATATATATATATATTATATATATATATATAATATATATATATATATATATATATCTATATATAATATATAATATATATATATATATTATATTCTTTTATTTTCACACAAAACTTGTCTTTGTTGAGATATGTATTTGGCATATTAAGAGAAGTAGCAGTACTCATGTTGGAAGTAATGACAATAACACCACAATATGCAGATAGCATTTTGTTTAAACCAATTTTAAACCGAACGTTGGGATTTTTTAAAACCGAACGTTTGGATTCATATCTGTGTCATATGACAATTCATTTTCGGCGAAATATTATATATATATATATATAGTGTCCTGAAACACTTCTGTATAACGTGATACCGCCGATTTTGCGAGAGACATGAAGAGACCGAAGATAAACCCCGTTCGGGGGCTTCGACGTCAATAACAGAAGAAAATGTTGAAAAAGTTGGTGATATAGTATTCCCATATTTGCTGAATTACTATTAGGGAAATAACTGAGGACTTGGAGATACCTTATGGATCGGCTTCTGATAATCGTGACCGATATTTTATGCGTCAGAAGACTGGTAGCGAAATTCGCTGTTTGAACAAAATGTCGTTTTTATTTCTAACAATAAAAGCTCGTCGGAAATGTCCGTTATATATATATATATATATATATAATATATATATAAAAGTCGTCTTATTTGCGCTTTCACTGTCCTAGTTCTGCGTTCTACGTTCTCGTTTAAATGAACCAAAAACAAATATATATATATATATATATATATATATATATATTGCATACTACTTAGCTGGTTCGACGATATCGTGTATCATTCAGTGCTTCACCTTTGCATTGCGGTGTGAAGATATGTAAAGAGGCTTTCTACGTTTTGTATTTTCTTCTGACCTGTCTGACTTTAGAGCACACAACGGCCCTTCTTCGAACCGTCGTCCTCTCGATGATGGTGACTTTCGACGACAAAGAGGTCCTCGCCGAGGCTCGTCGGAGGTCAGTGACCTACTATCCTGTCATTTGTGAACACCTTGAATTACAGGAGACACAGCTCGTAATACTCAAATAAGTCTAATACATTTGTTAAGTTTCATGACATTTATACCTTTAGTTAAGAATACGCTACTTCTAGAAGTGGAGTTTGTTAATTTTGTTATGCTAATAGGAAATTATAAATCTAGACCTTTACAGCCGTATGCCTTATCAAGAGGGACCCAGAAAAGCTGCTACTAGTAAATAGGCTCTAGATTTATTAGTCAATGTAGCTTAAAAAAAGGAATTAATTTATCCCTAACAAATTATGTACGTCTAGTGTGACGAGGAAAAGTGTACAGTTGTTGTAATATTGATGTCAATTCAAGTCTGTCTAACAAATAGTGAGGCATATATATATATATATATATATATATATATATATATATATTCATATGCATTTTTTTGATTCCATACAAATTATGGCAACTTAACCCTAGATCCGTAACTTTAACTTCTATTGAAGTCCAGCAACTGGACATTCTATATAAGTCAAGTGGCATTTTTTATCATTTATTACAGTACAGTCTCATTTGCATACATTTCGCTATATTCCGTTGTTTTATCTTGAAGAATATAGACCTTTATATAACGCTGTATAAAAACATAGTCGTACCAAAACTTACGTATTGTTGCGAGGTCTGACTACCATATCTGCGTAAGCATGTAGAAGCATTTGAGCGTGTCCAGTGAGACATTATATGACGCATAACTCGAATGTATGAGCGATGATTTACATTCAAGACGGATTTTCGAATGTATAATCGCATTTGGAATTCGAGTAATACATCAAAATATTTTAGCGTACGTACTCAGAAGTGTGCAGACATTATCCTCAACGCATAATGTAAGAAGGGACCATGCAAATAATGTATTTTTGTGTTGTGTGGCTTGCAGTCGAAGAAAAAAAAATAAGAACTGCTTAATGGCTAACGCAATTGTAGATGTTCTGTGTTCGTGACAATTTGCTAGGTATTCATCGTCGTTGATTATAATATTGAAATGCGTATTCGTGTCGTCTCCCCCTGACTCAGGCAAATTGAATTTGAATTGAATTGAATCATCTGCTTAGCTTATTTGCTGCTTGACTAATAACCAGACTGGATAGTGATGCTTTAATTGCGGTACGGGCTTATCTTGATTCTGTATACATATACAGCCGCTGAAGTGTTCAAATTGTATTTAATGACGACTGTATTGTAATTGTGTACCATCTTGAAATGCAGAGTTATTGCGAAACAAACAATATGCATTTATTATATGTGTTATAGACTAACAAAAGCACGTGTACTTTTAGCGTAAAGCATATCCGAGTTAATTGCTGTGCGATTCGTAAATTCACCGCTAAGATATTGATGAGTTAATGCTGATCCCATATGTCTACCGATTAACAACTTTATTGTTTATGCATTTTAAATGTTAATACTCCTAATTTAATTTTAAATGTTTGTCCAGATTTGAGGACCACCTGACTGGTAATCGAACTCTCTCAGCGGATATTCGCGCACCCGTGTATCGCGCGGTAGCTAAAACAATTGATTCTCGAAGCTGGGACCAGCTTATGAAGCTACACAAGGTACATGCACATAAGTTTACACATTTGACATATGTTTATATATATCAGGCATTACCAGAGGAGAGATAAATTGTATGCATATTCAGAATACATCTGAGATTCGAACACTGCTTTAGTGGCCTGCGTAGATTGTACCAGCCGCATTGGCGCCATAATACATACATTTTTACGGGATATTTATTGGAGTAGGTTGCACCACAACCTAACGCAAACTCGTTGATCTTTCTGGTCACTCCGTATAGGACTCCGTCCCAGACTTTGTCTTATTTCATATATATATATATATATATATATATATATATATATATATATATATATATATTATATATATATAGCACACCCCAAATATTAAGCTAAATTTAGAATGGTTTGCTACTATTTGTTGCCGCTGGGCACCTTGCAGGAGGCGACACTTCAAGAGGAAGCAGAGAGAATCTCTGTGGCTCTCGGAGATGTTCCCACGCCGGAGTACGTCAAAAAAGTTCTTGAATTCGCCGATTCGTCCGAGGTGAGAAGGGAAAGTCTGTACTCTCGTCAACACACTCAGCACTAGATACCTGACGTATCACGTAGGATATTGCGCTTGCATTTAATGACCAAATGATTCGTAAACGTAGTTCATTAGAAAAAGACTAGTCACTCAATTGTGTGATCAACCACTTGAGGAACCCGCAGATGTTGCAACTTTCATTAAGTTGTTCGAAGGTTGTTTTAATCTTACTTCTGCTGTCAACGCATGTACGGTTCACTCTTTCTGTTAGAGCTACATATATATATTTTTTAAAATAAAGTCGAGCTGTATATATATATATATATATATTGACTCGTATGTAATTATACTAAATTCCGTATAGAGAAACTATATATATATATATATTATATTATATATATACTATATATTGACGTGACATTTGGTGATGCATTGTAATGGTAGGTGCGCGCGCAAGATTCGACGTCGGTGATTGCGTCGGTATCAAACTCCGCGCTCGGACGAGACCTCGCCTGGGAACACTACAAGGCCAATCACGACCGGTATGCAGATCGTTGACGTGGATAAAATATTGTTAGCTAATTTGTTAGAAAGTCGTGCCATGACTTACTGAAAGCGCTGTTTTTAGTTCTCTTCTTTAGTAGCCATGTATGTGCCCGTTAATATGTGCAGTAGATAAAATGCTCGAGTAATAGACAGTCAGACGATTGCTTACAATATGTGTACTCTGAAGTACAATATAGATATAACTATCACAATCGTACTTCCATATCCTTCCGCCATATCTGATGAATATATGGTGATCTGATGAATGGATCGATGGGTGCCGCCGGTAAAGGAAGCTTCCTGCTCGTTTGTCCTCAGCAGAGTCTGTAGTGAGTTCTTGCGGCACTTTGTGCAGATGCTGCCTGGTGAATGAATGGGCTCGAGCCAATCAGTGCGCCAAGGCCGGGGGTATGAAGTTATTGTCAGCCCGAGCTAGCTCGGAGCCCTTCGTATCTTAGCTGTCTCGAATGCTAAGCTGAAAGGTTGCAGTAACCAGACCAAAATGCGCGGTAATCAAAATAGAGGAGTCAGAGGGCAGTCATGGCGCCATCCCACACCAAACTTTTTTCGAGGGGAAGTAATTAAGAAACACGGATATACGGCAGCTAATGCAGCTGACAGTTGTGGGCCTGTAAATGGGGCTCTAACACAGTAAAAATGTTACTCCGATTGCATGCGTACTCCTGCTGAACGCAGTGCCAGGGCGGAAAGTGCCCTGTTGTATGAAATTCGTATATCTATATATATCTATATATATTACATATATAAACACATCCTTATTTCGCACAGAGGTAAGCGCGCGCTACAATTGCAGGATTCTTGCTCTCGCGACTTACCAAAGGGTCACGGAGAACTTAAAACCTATTGAGCAAAGCAAGGAGGTGAAGATTTCTTTGCCACGGGGAGTCCTTCATTCAAAGTGTCTGGAATCCACATTAAAAATTAAATTTATTTCCCAATTAACTATAGCTATTTTTAATAGCTGTATACTAAATCGGTTTTTAAATATGAAGTTAAAATACATATTTTACCTTGATAGAGCACGCACATTTACTACGATTTTGCTCCTAGTCATTTGGGAATCTTCTGAAGGAAATGAGAAATGGGATGGTTCTAATCGTTCCATAGTAAGCCTATTAAATATATCCGTAAGAGTTCTTGGAGAGGTGATCTCTTTATACACCTCAAGACAATTGAAGGAGACAAGACAACCGTTCTATATCGTCATATAAATCTCCTTAAAGATAAACGGAACCGGTAAGGTAAAAGGTCAAATATGGGGACAGGGTAAAGACTTTCTAAAAATATCGTGCCCGATCTTAGTTTCCTAAATCGCGCGCATATGATAAACGCAACAATCGCGCCTATTTGTCGAAAAGTTTCACGCGAAATGAATTTCCAAAGCTTTTTAAAGTAATGGGGGCATTTGGTAGCTCTTTTTTGCCAGCGACAACTCCTTATACGCAAAGTAACCAACCCAAGCTTACAGCGGCTGTCCACTGTCGGCAAACGAACACAACAATATCTGATCAATCGTATCTGAACAAATAATAGTTTAATGAGTTGTTTATTTCTGTTCTATTTATTGCACTGTACAGCGAGCTCTGCCAGGTATCGAGCTGACAATCAAGCAAAGCGTCGAGAGCATCATCTCCAACGCCAAGTGGTTGCAACGAGACGAAAAGCTTATCGCCGAGTTCCTGCAGAAGAACAGCTTTACCGACGAATAGTAGACAATTTCGGCTTGCAGCACCAGCTCGCTGTGCCGATGCCGAACTGCTGACAGAACTGACGCTTTACCACGAATTCGTTCCCTCGGGTCTTGAACGCCGTAAACGATCAAGACGGCCAAGAAGGGTAGAGAAGATCTGTTCATAAAATGGCGTTATATTGTTGACCGCAACGGGAACAAACACCAGTCGGCCTTCGGGGCCGTCTGATGTTCGGAGATCAGTGCTGGTGATCAGAGATCGGGAGTTAGGGATGGATGGCTTTGTCGACGGTGTCTGTGTATGGAATCAATATAGAGCAAATTACGTAAGACGATATCAGAGTAGAGCCTATACAAGATTAGATACGAATAAGAGAAATAGTTTATCTTGGCCGTCGAGGTGGATCGAGGGTGGGCTGGCTACTCAGGCCGCCCTACCGACTGATAACGAGGTTACGTTTTTGAGATTCAACAGGAAATAAGCTCTGAATTAAACATACTCTGTAAACAAGCACTGCGTTAGTTAAGCGAAATGCTGCATATGGCTTGGCTAGTTCATTTCAAGCATTACCGCTATCAATAGAACCGCTGCTGCTCTAAACTATGATTATATATATGAGTCTCCCTCGTTTGTAATTTAGATAAAACCCCTTAACGGAGCAAAAAGAGGAGCACGGGAAGACAGTCAGAGGCAAAGCAGGCATTTGTTTCCCACATGACGTTATGCTGTGTCACGGCGGCCAATGTGTTAGTCTCCGGCGACGCGAAAATATGATCGTCCATAATATATTATAAACGATTATTTGTGTATTGGTCTATCCCGTTAACTATCCACGTCCTCTTTTTTATGCCTGTCTCGCCTTTCGGCTTCTCCGTGTTAACTTCTGCTTCTCAACCGACCCGTCTCAGCCCGGGCTGATTCAAATCGGCTCACTCTACATACTACCAGAGAGGCAAGTCGTAGCGAAGCCAACACGCTGTTCCAGCACGGCTCCTCATATGAATTGCTCTTTACAGTAAAAGCGAAAAATGTGTAAGCTAAAATTTTGCCTACAAGTTCGCTTGCCAACTGTTACTCTCCACTCAATCCCATTTTCATTCTCCCATTTGTCCCTCACTCCATATATATATATATAATGTTTGCATATCTACTTGTCCACTTACGGAATCGCTCCAAAAATGCACCACGAGATAGACCGTTAGCATATACGTTTTCATTACATAGTGCGTTTTGAGGAATCAGATTTGAACTTACTCGGTAAGGCGTCGGTAAGCAAGATGTATGAACGACTTTTGCCGAGTTTTCTGACAAAGCTGCGTTCCGCGTGAGGTTGTGTGAGAATCTGGTGAACTCGGTGGTCGAACTCGTCGCCCGACGGAAAAGCGACGATTCTGCCCGTATAGCGAGCAGGAAAATTGAGATTCCAAATATGTAGCGTATGTTCACGTAGATTACTATTACGATTCTTGAGTGAAAGCGAGAATTACTCTCATATCCTCATTTCTGTATAGCAACACACACCGAGATCATGCTGATACGTGCAAATGGACGCAGGCGCACTTGGGTACAGACAAGCGTCAAATTGCCCCATTGTGCGACGCCCACAGATCTACTCTAAATGTTATTGACTGATCGCTGATACCATAGTTAACGCTGCTAGATAAAGTACACTCGCATGAGATGGAAGAGCAAACTAATGTATTCGTACGTATGCTAACATAATTGATCCGGCAGGGGCTAATTAGATGTCGCCATCGGTAAATATCCCCATGTGAAAAATAAATGTGTTTATATACAATTAAATTGTTACATTATGCGTTATCGTTTCATTTGTTATGTGTGTGCAGGCATACATGCATACACACACGTATACGCAATCCACATTTTAGTTGACGCTAAGGTTCGTTAGGCAGAAACAATTAAGAAAAGCAGTGGTAAACATGAGTTTTTGCAAGAACCAAAAACATTTTGTCAAAGACAAGTGTCTGTAATTTTTTTTTTTTTGGTAGTCAAACCTTGTCACTGAAATAACCCAGTGTCTGTAATTGATTGTTGTCTGCAGCTCGGCTTAGACCGTCGTGCTTATTTAAGGTAAACAGGTTAGACGTACTGCTTGTACCCTCTAAAACGTATGGGCTTTTAATCACGCATAGTTTTAGACCCAAAGACTGGCCACCCTCGAACCGCAGCGGCGTTCTACGCTGAATGTTAATACATAAGCGCTGTCTAAAAAATGGATGCAGAGCGTTTATCGCCGGTCGCAAGGTTGAAAAGCTTTTCCAGTTTATTAATAAGGTTATGTGTCACTGGCCCTAGGGCGCCTACTGTATCGAAGCAAAGCAAGGGTAAAACTCGTGCAATCCGGCAATCGCGAGTGCTCTCATGACTTGTGGACATCGGCATGTCTGGTCCCCCCCCCCCCCAATAGCCCGCCTCCAATGAAAAACCATTGGCCATTGAGGAAATTAGAGAGGTTACTGTGGCATCCAGGACGAGCATCAAACCTATCGCCAAGCAAGTAAAAATTACACCGTCCTGGCTCCAGTAGGCGTCTGACGGCCCAGCACAGCATTTTGTCTAAAGCGGTGTGTGTCGAGCTGCGGTCGGCGCTGAGCTGATAGAAGAGCCCATGGTGACCCAGTCTGCCGACCGGGTGACCGCAGGCGTATTGGCGATCAATAACTGAGTCCGAGTATATGCGTTGACAAACCCCAATCCGACTGGTCTCGATCCAGCAACGTCGCCATAGGTGCACCAGGGCCAGGGAGGTCATGAGCGCATGAATCCGTTCTGTCCCCTAGGCCTGCGTCGTCGTCGGAAGTGTCTCCCCTAAACAGCAAGCCTTCCTTCACAAACATAAAAACTGAATTCACCCTATTAAAATGATAAGAATACATGTTCTGCTCGTTTTGCGCTACGCTTGGTGACCATGCCTTTCACGAGAAATCATTTTTTGGCTCTCAGCATAGGTAGAATTTGAGAAAAACGTCAGAAAGAGAACTTGCCTTGAAAAGGCGTGCACAATTACAGAAACCGCTTTATTAAGTTGTATTGTCCACTTTTCTGAGTATTGGAAGGATTGGCTAACGGTACAAAAACAGAAAGTTTCAACCATTTAAAGTGATTACCAATTCGAGGTAGCATTAATTGCCAAGTGGATTTTCAAAAATTGCCTAGATTTGGCAGGCGATTTTCTTTATATCTTGCTTACTGCTGCTCCGGTTTTCGGCTGACCAAAGCTGCGTTATCGTTTCCGCAGCCCTATTTCAGACAAATCTCTGTAGCAGGCGGAGTCAACTCTCGGGAATTTTGTGATGCTGTGTCGGTCAAACATTATATCTGGTGTTTTGTGTGAAGGAGCCAGAAGCATACTCAGCAGGTAGTAATTGCCCGTTTCTGAGTGGTTTTACACAACAAATCAGCTGCTTACCAGCCCGTCGAACAACTGCTTTACGTGTTAGGAGTTATCTGGTAACCTCGATGAGTGTGTTGAACCTCAGAGATTAACCGATTTGTTAGTAGATGAGCGGCATCGTGCTGATGATGGGATGGTCTAGAGTGCACGAAAATTAGGATATACCTAGGCATATGCCACACCATACCTAGACACGTGCACGGTCATTAAATTCAGATTAGGAGCGTACAGCACAGGAGAAAGAGGAGACTCCGACATAAACTCTTCTTGTACTGACTGATCCGTCTTTTGTAGGTTCTACCGTCATCGCTAAAGCTCTTTTCCAGTCTAAAAGCGAGCAATAATGATGCCAATACACGGGCTGCTTATTCTACATATTACAGCGCATTCCGAATTACTAGTTAGTAGATACGCCAGATAAGGGTAAAGAGCCAAAAAACAGATATGTGTAACAAAACTTTATCATATTGCCACTAGAGACATCAGCAGTGGTGTTTCGGGGTGCTGTTTTACGCAGATATGGGCCTCTTTTCACGTAACGACAAAATGTCAATAAATTTAAACAACAATTCAAATTACTACCGACAGTTTTTAGTAAACCATATATTAATGATTATAAAAGCAGTGGGGAAATTCGCCACATGGACCAACATTTGGGTATACTAGAGTGTTTGAGGTGATCACACTGGTACGCGGAAGACGGGTTATGTATGGTGAATGCCTCTGGCTGTATAGCTCCCTAGGATTCTCTGAGGGGGTAGTGACTGGACTGCAAGATAAATCGGTACACTCTAAATAAATACACATTTGTTTTAAATGACTAGATTTAAAGACACAAAGACTCCTACGCGGCAAACTGTAAGAATCATTGTGTGATCGCGTCAAACGCAACATCTAGTGCAATTGTCATCACAGAACTCACTTTGGATACTCAGAAATCGCTTGGCCAATGGGAAAAATCACAATACGTTTTCTGGCAAAGCTGGAAACCAGAATCGTTGTGGTCACCGGTGATAGGAGCGCATGACTGTTTTTGCTACAAAGGATATCGGTGGAAATTCAACGGAGAAACGTTGCGATGATCATGGGTTTATTGCCCACGAAAAAACGACTGACATCTCTGCTCTAACCGACTCGAATCGGCGCTAGAAATACATGTGTAACTGATCAACAAGTATAAATAAACTTTCTATATAAATATGCCTAAAGTCAAATTAGACTTTGTATGGATTCGAGAATTCTCCTAGGGGCGGCGTGTCGTTACCCTCTAGCTTTATTGCTTTTATTTTCTTTATTTATATGCACAATATGGATCTCTGACGAAATGCACAATTTCCCTGCACTGTTTACGTGGCTATATTTACGAATAAGTATGTCCACAGCTTTCATTCTTGAAATATGCTAACATTAATTGCATTACGTACCGGCGCCGTATATTAGGGCATTAGGGCGGGTAGCATTTCGCACTGTACTCGCACTGTATATATATATATATATATATATATATACGTTTTTATTTTATCAATATGTACATGTACCACAAATACTAATACATTATTAGATAACATCTACAATATTGCTTATATTATTATTGCTTGAGCGTCGGTGACCACTTCACATCAGCTTAGCGTTGCCTCTCTGTAGTTCCAATGACACCTCTGTCAGAGAAACGCGGTCGACCTTGTCTCTGCTGTGACCCCAAAGAGCTTTTTCCCAAGCTCTTTTGCCAGTTTGAATGTATTCTTGCCCCAAACGCTAGATGACTCGAGACCGAACGCCACTACAACGTGATCCTCATGAAGATACACATATAGGCGCCGTTTGTGCATGTGAATGATGTGGCCGACATTCGCGCTGGCTAGTGCACGATAGCCGCGGGCGAAACTTGGTCGTTGGTCAACTTACTGCCAACCAGCTCGGACGGGAACACGTCTATCCACGCTACCACGTCGTGGGATGAAACCGCTTTCAGTTTAATGCCGTCTACATCTAACTTGCAGGCCGTGGGACGAGCGGGTAGCATGAGTGGCGATTTGGTCCTACCCCTTCTACCTAGTGACGTCTTTATGAAAAGGCCACGACCAGACTGATACGCGCCCCGGATCCGAACGGCGGCTTATTGGTAGCTGATTAGTCCGCCGGCAGTAGCAAAGCTCTTCCGTTACGGGCGCAATCGTGTCATTGGAAGACAAGATTCTCTAGGCGCTCCGCATATAAAAATCCATAGGCAGAGTTTGTGAGCAGCGCGGTCCAGCTCGCTGTGCCATTATTTTTTACGACATCCTTGAACAGACGATGGAGGTGCCCGCAAAGAGGGATTCTCGCTCCCTTTAGGATCTTGCACACAAGGGCCTCCCTTCGAGTCCGCTCGCGCCTCCCCGAGGCTTCCGGGAAACACATCCGCCTGGAGCAGTGGACTCGCCCCCCCTGACTGTTTGATGTTATGCGCAAGCAGTTCCCAGTCAGCGTGGGGGACGGGGATACGACTGGTTTTTAGTGGGTTGGAGCCCCACACTACCGGCCCGCACTAGGATCCTGCACAACACCTTGCGTGTCATCTAGGCGTTGGCGAGTTATCGGTGAAGAGGAAGGGAGCAGCAGGTGTTGGTTTCCTATCCTTCACACACGCGTACATTCCTTCGTGCCAATAATAATAATAATGCGAGATTGAACAAAAACCGACTTTGTTCTGGGCGACAACTATGCCGAGGCAGAGATGTGCGCAGAAATATCACGCAGTCGAATGCGCACACACTGGTGCGTAAATCTGTGCACTACTTTTCTCGCCGGAAGCGTGATAAAGGATCATGAAGACAACCTTATACGTGAAGTGTAGGTTACACTCAATTTGAGTAAATTGAATAGAATTGATAATAATTGGTGTTATGACAATGCAAATAATGATGCTGTTGAGACAGGGGGCGGGAATAACTGAATATTCCGTTTCGATGTAATTAAGGTTCTGTCTTCATTTCATGTCTTCGTTTCGTCCTTCTCCATTTCGTTTTTCTCTTTTTGTATTTCCTTCTTCTTCCTTGTTTTCTTCATCCAGGTGGATTAAGTCTCCGCCTCGCACACATAGGTGCGCGGGTTCGAGCCCCACCGTTGCCCTACATTTGTATTCATGGGGGTGGTCCGTCTCTGAGGCAATGCAACAAGCAGTCCCGTGGACGTTAAATCTTGGCTAAGGGTCAGCCCGAAAACTTTATTTTCGTAGTAATGAAGAACCCACTGCATGCACATGTATTCATCTTGTAGGGAGGGCCAGTCCTTTTTGTTTGTTATTAGTATGGGAGATTTTTGGATTTCGCGTGTTAAGCGTGTATCCATGCGAGGTGGTAAAGCGAGCTCTGTGCGCAGTCTCTCTCTCTCTCTCTTTCTACCTGTCTCGCAGGCTACGCCTCGGTATCGTTCGGCCCCGGCGAAGACACGATGTGCCGACGACCGTCAAGACACTTGCGGCCGCCACCGCTGACGCTGAAGACGTTTTGTTGTCGACTCGGCGCGAACTTTAGCGGCTAAGCTGGCATACACCTATCCATATACCAATCCATATATCTATCTATCTATCGATCGATCTATTTATCTAGCTGATTCTCAAGTGGGCGCTCGTTGTTTTCGACAGACGTACGAAGGGAAACGAAGTCGAACCGTATCGTTGAAGTCGCACCGTATCGTCGAAGTCACACCGTACCGTCAAAGACCTTCAGTTGTAGCCACCATGGGAATGACGAAGATCCTCGACGTAACGGTGCAGCAGCGCGGCATATATTTGCTCTCGTCCACTACGTCCACCGCTCAGAATCATCGGGTTTACTCAGAGTCCTGCCCGCTTCTTCCCCCTCGCCTTGCTCCATCCGACCCCTTCCCCCTCGTCCACCTTTCTTCTCGTTCTCAGGTGCTGCTGCTGCCACTGGAGCTACCTTCGAAAGAAAACAGCTCTTCGTCTTTATGATACTATGGTGGTAACTGACTGCAATAGAACCAGCAGCAGCAATAACGCTGTGCGAGGCGACGGTGTTTCCGACACTGCCGACAGACATAACACACAAAGTCAGATTTAAACATTATATATATATATATATATATTTAAATTTTTTTTGTGGAGGAGGCATTAAATGCATTACGCACTATCGCTACGAGTCTCTACTTCTAGCAGTGTGGGACTCGACCCCAACGGTTGAATGTTACTCCGTTGAGACTTATACCCACTAAACGCACCTCCCCCTTTAAGCTCCACTCGCCGATTGCCCAGACTTTCATAAACCAAAACTATGGACTAGTGACGAGCGCCCTTTCAGATAAATTGGCTGGGGTCGCCCAAAGGCTCCAGCACTTGTCTACCACCCGCAAGCCCGTTTACTTCGAGCTGCATTTCTCTATGGATGCTCTCGGGTTAAAGCAGCAGTTCTGCCTGTTTTTCTTTGCGCTTTTCTTGTTTCCCTTGGAGGACTTCTTTTGCCGTAGCTGCTCGTGGTGTGGGTCTCCCTCCCTGGTCCATTTCTCTCGGACGAGTCCGCTTGCCCTCAGCCGCACGGCCTCCCAGGCCGAGCACTGTAGCAGTGTGTGACTTGGAGTGTCCTCATGTGCCTCTTGGCAGAATACGCATATCGGCGACGGAGCTTTTCCAATTCAGGACAAATACGAGTTGAAGTTCCCGTATCCAGTGAGGATCTGGGTGAGGTGGCAGATGAGATCTCCCCCTGGCCTCTCTATCCATGCCTTGATATCTGGCAGCAATACGCGCAGGAATCCTCCAGGACCCTCGGGGGGATGGCGTCTCACTCATGGCACCTGCCACGTACGTCTTAATTGTGACGTTCCTCTCCCTGTCATTTTCCGTCTGCGTAGGAGCACCTTAGTCCCATAATCGCTTCCTTTCGAAAGCCTTGAGATCCCAGGGGATCGACCCTGCCAGCACCAGATGTATATATATTTATATACTTCATCGATATGCGGCGGCAAATCTTACGCCGAAATGGAAAACGAAATGTGACTGCCCTTCACTCAGTGCAGAATGACAGAAGACGATATGTCCGGCTTGAGAACTTAATGAATATTCTTCTATGGGACCGCACATGTATTTAGCTTTAATTGGCTATCGTTAAAATAAAAATATTCGTAACTAACTAATTTAGTTAGTAGTAACCACAACTAGTAACAATTAGGGGTAATTTGCAGAATAGCCCGTGTCCGCTCGCTTTTGTGAGCGTGTCAACATCCTACATTTTACATTACCTTGTAAATAGATGCGTTGCAGCATTGTTTATAGCACTTCATTTTAAGTGTGAAAAAATAAGGGCATGGTACAATATTTTTATTAATTCAATGATGTTTTCTCTGTCATTGACGCAATGAAGTTTCAAGCTCGATCATTGCTTCTTTAGTACTTCGCCCTTCCCTGAATCCAAATTCTCCTGGAATCATATAGTCATTTATTTAATGAGATCAACCAGTTGAGAATTTAATATTTTTTGTCTTATGTTATTAACACAAATCTCATACCTTTATGGTGTAACCAAATATGATTTAGATATTGTGGGGAAAGTTTGAAGGCGCAATTGGTAATGCCGTTGCAACAATGCTGCGAGGGCATCTGCATTTTTTACCACTTTCGTAAAAAAATTTATCAATTCCCTCAGTTGCTAAGTTTTTTTAAAAATAAAAATATAAAACGCAACTCGAAGAGAAGGATTATTTATTTCTAGCTAGATTATCACAATTGCGGCGTGCAGTATTTTGGTTGGGGATGGTGTTTTACGGACTATTTTATTTGTTGTGTCTTTGAGGTAAGTTACAAAGGTTTTACTACCGAATCCTGTGGAGTCCGCAACCCTAGTTTTAATCCCTGCTAGATGTCCATTTAGATAATTTATTTTATTTGTAAGCGGTCTTTCAAGAATAAGAAAGCTGCTTAGCATTGGAACCCTTGAGCTCGGTTAGCATTATCATGAAAGCTCGTTTTATATCTTTCATCGAAGCAAAATTTTACTTTTAGGTATTTCTCACGCAAACTTCTGATTATTTATTTAATTTGAACTTCACATTTATTACGGCCTATTTCTATACTCTATACTTTGCACAATAGCTGGAAACATCGATGGTTTTCTTGGTTACACTTTCTTTTTGTACAGCTATTTTATTGAAGCATGATTTCTAATTGTATTTTGAACTAATTAGTCGCAGCAATATTTATACCAGATCTACAGACTATGGGTTTCGGCAAACCAAGGAGTGTTCGGCAATTCGGAACCTTAGTTTTTGTAATTGGCCATCGCCACAAGAGGCGTGTGGGCGGGAGCATTGTCGTGGCGGAACAGCACAGACTTCTTCTGCACCCCGGGGGTCGCAGGGCTGCGATACGTTTCCTCAGCTAGTCTACGAGTGTTGCATAGCACCCTCAATTGGCTATTTTTCTATTATTAGAATTCGACTAACAGGATACCTTATGCATTCCAGAAAACGGACGTCAAAGCCTTTTCAGTCGAGATGCGCACTTCATGGTGACATCTTCATGTTCTGGAGTGCTGTAGTGGAACCAGCTTTTGTTAGCGATTACGAATCGGCCCAAGAAGTGCGGATTTCGCCAGAGTTCCAAATTGCTCTCAGTCTCTCACTCGGATTTTAAAGTTAGATGCCAATTGTCATCCTCATTGTCTTTGACAACATCACCATCTAGCCAGGGACAGAGCGGGGTTAACGAGTTGCGCGAAATAAAAATGAAACGGGCAGCCAAACTCGAAGCTCGTTCGTCCCAGCTGATATCGTGCGCAGCAGAACCGTCATCAAACACAGATGCTGTTGCACATAGAAAAAACTACGTCGTCCGTTTTCGCATGCATACCTAGAGCACATTGCACGTCGGATTTTACAAATGCAGAGCACTTTAAGTAGTAAGACGTCGGCCTAACAGTTTTTATTGTGCCTTGGCTTATGTCGAACGCACGGGGATCTACATTTAATAAAATGTAATATATTATTAACACATATATATATAATAATAATAAAAAAAAATGTATATATATATATATATATATATATATATTTGCCGTTGCTCCTGAAGTCTTGACACTGTACAGCCTTGAGTAGAGGCCATTTAGCGCAGTGTGTGGTAATTCCTAAACTTCCCTGTCCTCTCCGGGCATTAACTGTTAAGTCTAAATTCTGTCGCAGACGGCCTTTACGGCTGACGTGCACGAACAATGAACGGCCGCGTTCAGGCGTAGGTTAGCGAATGCTGCCCGCGCTGCTAAAGACGTTACTTGAAAAATAATCGTGCACTGTGAATGTAATTGCACAACGTCCCTGCACGATATCGTCTGACACGCACGCAGAGAGGCCTAGACACGTGCACACACCTAGTAGCAGCCGTGCGACGCCGATCACCGGTCAACAAACGATCCGCCCCGAAGAATAGTTGTTGTGGAACGCAAGCCGCCTACTCGCAGCGTGTTGCAGATGTGGTGAGGCGCAGAGTAAGTCGTAGTAGTAGAGTAGCCTTGGACGCTCGAGCGGTGAGGCGACCTCAACAAGAGAATATAGATAGCAGAATCGTTGCGATGAAACAACGGCTGCAGTGTGGAACCTGCATTCAAGATATCAATAATGACAGAGTCGTCTAAGCGATGCTGAGTTGTTGCCTGTTGGCCAACTGGTGACGGTAAACATTGTGCACCCACCACGACTACCACCACCACCACCACCACCACCATGTCACTAGTGCACTGCTACGTTAATGTGAGTGAACAATGTGCTTCCTTCAGTAGAGTGAGCTGAGAACGCCAAATCAGTGAGTCTGGACGGACATCACCCCAGCCTTCTTAACCCCCAGCCTCCTTAACCCCCAGCCTCCTTAACCCCCCAGTCTCCTTGACCCCCAGCCTCCTTAACCCCCAGTCCGCCCCCCGCGTACAAAAATGCGACTTTACCCAGTCATGCCGGCGGCGGCCCTGCTGCTGTTCCTGCTGTCCATGGACGGCGTCTTCGAAGTGCAGAGTACCGTCAACAACGAGGTACGCCCACTAACAGAGCTCGCAAAGGCCGTGCCGAGCTTTGTTGGTGAGGGCCTTGCCCAACTGACGCAGCTGGCGATCAGGTATGGCGGTTCGCTCATCGGAATGACGGGCAGGCAAGACTTAGTTAATGGCGTGTTCTACTACAGCGCTTTCATCGTCGGCAAGGCGATCCTCTTTACAACGATGGCGGCCGTGTCTCCATCGCAACTTGGCCGGTTGTTTGACAAGCGTTCGGGCGATCTCCGCTCGAGTTCAACCGACTCGACGTGGAGCGACGATTACGCACTTCGCTGGGCAGCACGTTTTCTTCGAAGTGAGGTCTCGCGTGATTGGGCCTGTCTGCAACGGTCGTTCTGCGAGAATCCTGAGTCTGGCCGACGCTACGTTCGAACGGCTCGCACTATGCTGCAGGCATTCAGCTGGCTCAATTTTGGCGGATTGTTTGGCGCTGCCGGCACAGCACACCGGGAGCGTATAACTGCAGCGTTAGAGGACGCGGTGAAACTCGGTCGGGAGAGCAGAGACCAGAACGTAGACAAGTGCGCTGTGAGGTACGGCTGTGCGGCAGACAATGTGAGTCCTGAGTGACGTCCCGAGACAATGTGAGTCCTGAGTGACGTATCGAATCACGGCCAGCAGATGCAGGTGGAGAATCGAGAGTGATTCCCTTCTTATATTGAGAGGCCGCCTGGAAGGACCACATCAACAGCACCTGCGTGTGCTATTATATTAGCAGGCTAATTAACCACGTTTGGAGCACTGGTTACGTGACGTTGGCTTTGCATCGTCTGTTAACAGCCCGGCAATATTAACAGCGCAAATGTATATAACAGAATTAAATTAAAAAAACAAAATATATGTACATACAAATATATAAATTATACACTTTGCATGCCCACCTTTGTATATATATATATATATATATATCGTACGTTTGTCGTCAAACAAATACATTTGTACATATTGTAATGATTCGTTCAAACGTGATGCGCTTCTACTGTAAAACGAGAGAGTAACGCAGTTTGACATGACTACTAATTACAATACCTGATCACATCACCTTCCGGAACAACTATTTCTAATGATGATGATGATGGTAATGATCAACTAAAATGTGTGTAAAATTCATATGTAAAAGTCATAAATGGTTAAATGTTGATCGTCCCTTCGAAAGCCCGTGTATTTAGTCTTACCTAGTCCACCATGCCTGGCTAGGGTAATATTATTGGTAGACATTAGTGGCTCGACATATTAAAATACCCGTCCTTTAACAAAAGCCGAGCTTGTCAGCAGAGCGTTTCACCGCGCAGAGGGAGAGACTTTCATGTCAGCGCCGCCACTTTAGGCTTTTGTGTTCCTCTCCTCCCTCTGAACGGCCAAAAATACGTATTTCTATTGTTCTTATTGTTATCGCTGTGGTATGTAGCTGTTGTTGGTTACTAGTGTTTGTTGTGTTTTTCGTTTTCGTTGCTGCATTAGTTTTGTTTGCGGCGCGCCGGTACTATACAATCGGCACAATTGTAAAACGTGAACCATGGCTGGTAGCGTCTACAGTGGAAGCCGCGTTCCCCCTACAGAAAACCAAAGACAGCATCGGCCTTGGAAAGTGTACCTCGCGTCT
The DNA here is from genome assembly GCA_003439945.1 of Dermanyssus gallinae. Taxonomy (NCBI): domain Eukaryota; kingdom Metazoa; phylum Arthropoda; class Arachnida; order Mesostigmata; family Dermanyssidae; genus Dermanyssus; species Dermanyssus gallinae. The sequence continues at coordinate 19,834 of QVRM01000892.1, forward strand.
ATCCCCAGTGATCTCTTGAATGTGTTCAGCTAAATATTGGATAATTAACTCAGTTCAATATTATGGATGTGTGTCTCTACTACGGTATGTACAAAAACGTTTAGCCTAGCCAGGTCAGAAAATTTACTTCTTCTTACGTCTTTCGCATGTTCCGCTAACCATCCTGGACCGATGGAGCTATGATGCAAATAGGACACTCGGCCGCCGTACATGACTCCGCAACGTCCCACGCTACTTGGATCCAGTACGCCTCTGATGGCATGACCTGCTTTGGTTGTCTCGTTGTTAAGTTATGACAGCGTAGCTGCCTCAACCTATGACTCTTCGAGAGCGCCAGACTGAGTCAACGAAGAGGAAGAGCAGACAGGACGCCGAGGTCACCTTAGCTTATAGAGAGGCTTTTTTAATTGTTTAAGGACCCATTTGTTTTCTTAGACTATCATCTTTAGAATTGGCACCACGATGTAGCCTGTCTCCAGTTCCTGGTACTTGCGTGTTTTCATTGTCTGCGCGCTCGGCAACTCATCCCGCCTTTAGTGAACTGTGGTTCAAATAAGGAAGTAGCTACTGTAAAGGACACTGTTGCATCCCATACCAAGTATTTGCCGTTAGCCCATAGCAAGGTTGATGCACCCCCTCCCCCCTCAGTAGTTTGTAGTAATGCTAACAGCACTTCCCTGCTGGGGCGGAAGGAGGACATGACTGGTTTTTGGTGGGTTGGAGCCCCACACTACCGGCCCACACTTGCAGTTGAGTACAGTCCTGCAGTGGTGACCGGGTGTGCGTTCCGCATTTCCCAGTTAGTTCTCTCTAAAAAAATAAACATTTAGGATTGATGCACCGTCCGGGCTTTTGTCGTCATCAGGTCCTTATCAGGGCTCAAACATGCTTGGTATGCCAGCCCTGCGTAAGACTCTTCTTAAAATCGCGTTAATTTTGTGAAGCGTGTCTTGAACTTGTATTGTCTAGAATCCTCTAGAATCTCTACCATAGCTTTAATTGCAGTTGAGAGGGTGAAGTCCATCCTCAATTACTGTGACACCACATGCTTTGCAACTGCAAGGGTTGCAAATCGGGGCGCCTATTCAAAGAGCTTTTACCGTGCGGAATGAGGTGTTGTCTAATAGCCCAGAGCTGTGATCATCTGTTTATTTTCTACTTCAATTTTTCCAGGCACCTATCAAAGCTTATCTCGCTTCTGCTATCACAGCCGCCACAAAAGTAGTTCCCGTAGTGTATGTTTTTATGGATCAAGTCTATGTTGCTCATATATCACGTCAATTACTGGAGCGTCAGCATTTAGCGTTCTTGGGTCCTCTACGAAACGTATGCTAACGTTCATGGCTTGCAATGATCCAATATCTCCTGATATATAGATGCTAGCCTTGACATTCTAACGGATGAAGATTAAAAACCTGTCTCAGTGCGATTTAGGTTGTGATAACTTTGTGCCATCTATCGGATGGGCACATAACAATCGTCAAAACCCCTGAGGGTGGTTCGCTCCACAATTTTGTCCTATATGCTGGTTAAACTAATCGCCAGGATGTAAACTTCGGTCTAAATAGTTAAACACTTCCGCTGATGCGGTTACGGCCCGTCGCACCGGTACTTCAATATTATCATTGAAACACATTATTTTAAAATAGCTTTGATGTTTAAGGTTTTTAAAGAGGAGTATCAACTACGCGCTCTAAGATATTTCGCAGCCATACGCTCGTGTTAACTGCCGTTAATTTGCGCAAGTTTACGCGCAAGTTTCTGAGTACACTCACCGTCTATGTGTCAATGTTTTGGCTAGTTAAGTTAGTTGTCGTTTATGTGTACACTAAGTTCTATATAACGAAGGTCCTATTTCAATCACTGACATTGCCGTTGATATTGTTTGCTCCCCCTGTCACTGCGATATTTTTACTACGTTCTACACCCGTTGTTGTTATGATTACACTGCTGGGTCACTTGGTTCGTGTTGCTGATGCCGTTTTCGTTTAGTTTCTGTAGTCGCTGGGTACGTGTGCTGCTGGCCTGTCGTGGTTATCCAGCAGTTATCCAGCAGTGTGAGGTGGAGTTCGTCGACTTTGCCATATATCACTATGACAGAGGCAGGTGTACACCGTTACAGCCACTCACATCGCAGCGTATCGCAGGCCTTGACACTTGGATGGATATCGCGTCAACGCACACCCAACACTGTAACTCCCGTCTTGGCCTATCTCGACGCGAATGAAGTGGCCACTCTTGCTACGAATCGAGCGGCGCATAGACGCCGCTCGGAGACAAAGTGGGAGGCGAATCAAATGGACAAAGAATTTGTTGTTGTTGCTGCTGCTGCTGCGGTTGTTGTTGTTGCTGTTGTTGTTTGTTGTTGTTTTTGTTGTTGTTGTTGTTATTGTCGTCGTCGCTGCTGCTGCCGCCGCCGTTGCCATCGACTCTGGTGGTTCCCTGTTTCGACTGCGTACAAACGATTTCTTCCCACATCGAGTGGCGGTGGTAGCCCTCCACAATATCAACTACTACGTAAACTCGGGTCCAGATAGCGCTCAAGATAAGGACGTCGCTGGGACGTAACGTTTGTCGGTCAGTCGGTCTGTTTGTATGTATGTATGTTTGTCTGTCTGTCTATGTGTTTATGTGTTATTCTGAGTAGCTAGCAATGAATAAGCGAATAAGTGTATACATTGTAACAATGTGTAGCAGAATATGCCGCCTACAGGCCTCCCGGCATCGCCCGTCGTTTGCAATACGAGATTGCTGTATGCGCGACGATGCTTGTTTAATACTAATAATCTTAATTGTTAGGCAACAGTGCGGGGAATGCCGCTCCTTATGTCGGTTCCCGCAAAAACAGCGGAATTGCGGACGACTTAAAAATGGCCGCTATGTTGGCCCTGAATGGGCTGAAATCGACTGCGGATCTTCCTACGGACGGGCACGCATTAACACTTCTACGGACACGTTAAGGTGAAGGAACATATCTCTTTATGGATGTCCGCAATTTGTAATGCTCACGACGCATGATGATGATGATGATGATAATCATCTCGATGACTTTTTCGATTATATTTCTTGCTACTGCTTACAGCTATTGTGCGCTCTTGTAAGTAGTGTCGTTGCAGTGAAGATTCTTGTTGCTTTTTGTTGCTGTCATTGTCTTTGCTATTTCTTGTCTTCTTTTTATCGTCTTCGTCTTCATCGCTTGCAGCGTCCCGTGCAACTTATGCGTCGAACAAATCAATGCAGGTCTAATTGCCGCTAAAGCCTGGGTAATTGGTAGCTAAAACCTTAACATACATTAACAATTCAATTACCTATGTGATTCGTCTTATTTTCAGCGAAAGCTCGACTCTGTGCGATTTGGTCTTGCTTTTTGCCTTGTAGGATTTTGCTTCGAACTGGGCGCAACATTTCTCTTTATTCGACTAGCCATGCAATACAACTGTGACGTGCCCTTACACGGTTGGTCGACTAGAACTTTGAGATTTCGGCAAACTTCACGCGACTGCTACTTGTCAACGGCAAGCTAACTAGCGGATAGGCCATTTGCCCAGAGCCGCTGTTATTGAACTAATCAGACACCTAATTTTTTGACTGTAGATACAATTTTTTTGGAGTAGAAATAAAGCTCCCAGTAGCCTCATTTATAGTCATTACAAGATGAGGTACGTGCTACTGGACACGAACTCTGCGTGCACACAAAAACTTGGGGCATGATCGCGCTTGAAATTATTGTACATAAAGTATTTACAGCGTATTATATCTTAGTTGCTTTACTTCCTCTTCTTCTGGTCCGTCAGACAAACATTTCGTTATACAGGGACAGATATACAGGGCGAAAGCATGTCATGCTTTACGTTTTTGCAGGATTTTGTGGTCTGGATTCGTAATATTATTATTAAGATTACAATTTTGATAAATAATGTCTTTCGCTGTTTTAGTTAATTTCATGAATAGAAGTTGCTTTCTCTCTGTAAACAGCCAATTTATTGATTTCGTGTCTCACTTTATGGCACCATTGCGAGGGCTAGAATCTGTCTTCACATCACAAATGTGTAGACAGATCCTAACGTTATAACACCCAATATGGGTACTGCTTTTTCTTACAGACAACCAGTGGAGACATTTGGCTTTATTTTTTGCTAGGTCTGCCTAGAAAAATGTGCTTTCTCTACCTATAATGTCCAGTACGTATTCGATTATAATGGACAAAGTGCAAAGACAGGGATAAATATTATTAAAAAAAAGTGTTCTATGAAATTTTAATTTAATGCAAATTTTAAGCAAATCACTATTCACAGCAGAGTCTGTCGCGTTATGTCCTCAGGCAGCAATTCCGAACAATACTAATTCAGTTTCTTCTCACCTGTGTTACGAAGCAATACGATTGTCAATTCCTAATTAAGTGCTGTTATGAGATTCATTTCAATGATTAAGACTCATTACTTATAATTTCTCGAAGTTCCACGTAAGCATAGCTATATTTTTAAACTGTAAAGAACAAAATAGTCATTCTGCTTGATGGACGGAATTATTATTCGATTGACATGCATACTTAAAGACACATAGTATTTTTTTACTTAATGGGCGCTTAGAGCGACAGTATAGGCAGACTTCGATAGGGCCACGAGGGCTTGCCTCCAGCACTCTGATTTGTAGACGGCGTCAAAATCAAACACGAGTCAAGCAGTTTGCATCTATGGCCTCTGCCAATGCAAGAAACATATATATATATATATATATACGCTTTGACAGACTTAATTAAGGCGTTCACGATAGGCTAATATGCCTATGGAACGATAGCGTTTAGATGCTTGCATCGTACTCGCGTTTTCGTTACTGCCCTTATCTGGCCTTTCTTCAACCGAAGAATTTAGCAGCAGAGCCATGTATGTACAGCCAGGTCCAACACCAACAACTGGCGAGGTGAGGGCTCAAACCTCCAGTTACCGTTCTGTTGTTCATGGTTGCCATAGCAACGCCCAGAATTTTGATTAGTTCGTTAGCCATTTAGGCATCCTCTGTATTCTCTATATTTGCAGTCTGGTGACCAACTACATTGCGTGATGAGGCAGGATGTCACTGCCCTAAACGCTTGGTCTGCAGTAAACCGTATTGCTATCAGTGCAAGGAAAATTCAAGTGGTGGACTTCGGAAGGTGCAACACGATTCCTCGAATGCCACCTGTAATCATAAATGGCCACCTGATACAACCTAGCGACTGTGTAAAGGTCCTGGGTGTAACAGTCGATGCAAGACTTTCCGGTAACGCGCATGTAGAGTCCCTTATCCGTCAACTTGCTATCATCACAAACTCATGGGGGCGTTTTCTTCGTATGTTTCGGGGATCGGCCAGTCGAGAGAGAAAACAACACAATATATTAGATATTTAAAATACCACGTGCTACTTAACCCCGATAGTTAGTTTTAGGAATATTCATGGTGTTGGGCCGAAGATACCAGAACTTGATCGCCTTGGAGGGGCGAGAGAGACATCTAACACGGTCACACTGAAGATCCGCATGCATCAAAGCAGCAAGGGCAACCAAGCTTTTGGCGTTTGAAATAAAACACTCTTCCGGTCAGCTTGCGTTGTTTGAAATCCTTAAACAACTTCAAGGGGAATTTTAAGTCACACCTATTATCCCGTCAACGATGGGTACACTAGTCTGCCTAAATTGACTCTCGCAAAGAGGAACACAAAAGAAATTTAATTCCGGCTGCTTTTTGCCAACACAATGGTAACTGTTGTAGGTTTAAATTGCTATCGACTCCTTGCAATATTTGTAAATATATGAAATAACAACAGTTGTAAATATTTATATAATAAATATATTTGTTAAAGAAATATATATATATATATATATTTACATATATATATATATATATATATATATATATATATATATATATATATATATATATATATATATATATTTAAAATTTATTCATATAACAATTTTATGTTATATATAGAGCAGTTTCCTGGTTAGGCGAAGTAACGTTGTAACGGCGCAAGATATGCCTTTTATGAAGTAAGCAGTTATGGGCAGATACGCGGTCACTAATGAAGTCGATGAACAAGGCACTCATTACTACCGATGAAGGTACTCACCAACATTTCACAGTTTACTTCATTGCCGTTGGTTGGTGGCTAGAGGTAGGTAACATTGTTTGACTTGGCGACTAGCGTCATCTTCAACGTTTGGCGTCTACCGTCGAGTGTCTCCGGCGCATGAAAACGGCTGCCGTGATGACGAGAGACATCGTAGTAGCGGGGCTAGGCGGGGACGACTTCGGCGCTCGGCGTAACGAGAAGAAACGAGCCAAACAAAATAAACCGCCAGCTTAGACGGCAAACAAATGGGTGTTACTGAACGGTATACTAGTCTTGGTTTGACCGCCAGTGGCGGTGTGGTCTAGGGGACTATTGTAGTAGCCTTGACTCCTCCGTGTCTACCGGTCCTAGGTGTGTACGGAGGTGTAACTACAACATATGGAGCAGCTAGTAGTGGTGATAGTGAATTGGTGCTATCTCAGCCAGATGGGAGCAAATGTTAATCGAGCCTCCTATGCTTACGAAGCCCCTTTATATCAGGGCAAAGGACGAGGGGGCATCAAGGAAATAATAGTGGCGAACCACGCAGTTCTACTACTACTAACTACTAGTACTGCGACTACCACCACGCAGTTCGATAGTTATATTGTGAATGGAGGGCCTGCTGGTTTGTCGCTTATCCATTGACTAACTGACTGACTGATGAGAGCGGGCGCCGCCAGCAGGTGACGGCAGCGTCGGGAACTTTTCGAACGGTGAAACGAAGCGCCAAAACACATCGTCGCCGAGTAAAGCGACGACGATAGGAAGGACGAAGAACAGCCATAGAAAAAAATCGTAAGAAAAAGCAAACACGCAGTGAAGAGACGAAGAAGAGCGACAAGAAGGAGATAGAAAATGCAGAGAGTCAAATTGAGTCGAAGGACGAAGGTAGATAGGTTGGTAGGTAAGAGCAAAATCTGAACAGCCACGGGTGCCCCTTGTAGTCACTCAGCCGGGTTATCCCCGCCAAGTTTTAAATGTTGCTCACTATTGCTCTTGTCTCTTATAGCACACATTAATATACACTTGGTAAAGTAAATATATAGATATATATATATATATATATATATATATATATATATATATATATATATATATATATATATATATAAATTGAGATTAAAGTTGTTTTTTTCGATATCTATATGAAGCGCTTTACGTTACAAATGCTACAGGCTGATGAAACTAACCGAGCAGTTGGTGTGTCTAACTTCTAAAATACTAATTTCCCGCACGGTTGCGGTACGTCCATTACTTTTATTGTAAGGGAACGTTGCAAACCTTCACACTAATTTGTGTCACTCTATACGAGTTACTGTAATGATCGCGGTTGGAGGTGTTATTTCAGTTCTGGACGCTATTGTTATATCTTATTCTACACTTTTTTCAATCACTGAGAAGACGCACAATTACGCACTTTGAATGTATCACCGGTCGCATTCGATTACACTTGAAACACCGTCATCTCACTGCGGAAACGGTTCTTAAGTACTTATGAACAATAAGCATATATATATATATATATACTTATCGTTCTTAAGTACGGGTCTTCCATCTTGTTCAGGAGCGAGGATGAAATTTATAAACAAAAATGCTCTGCCCTTTTTCTCCTACATAGTTATACAAAATCTACGTTTGCGGTAGAACCAGTCAACGCATGAAGGACCCAATTTTGGCGGAAAATTGGAATAACAACATCAGGCGCAAGCTAGCGAAAGGCAAATAGCCGGGTCAAGGAACGTCATAAAAAGTTAATACTTGTTATGGGTTACGTTGAAGCGTTTGCGTGCAGAACCGTTAAATTTGGCCATTACGACCAACAATTAACGCCCAAAAGACTATTCCTAGGCAGTAGCAAACTTAACATCCATCATTTTCGCACGAAAGTTATGGTGCTACGTTGCATAGTTGCCGAATGACTAAGCTGAAAATAGTCTTTTAGGCGCACACTTTTGGTCGTAATGGCAACATTCTACGGTTCTGCACTGGTTTTTCTTTACTGGCTATTCGTATTTCGCTAGCTTGCGTCTGGTGCCATTCAGATCATATATATAATTTTTCGCCGAACACGCCAAATATTAGCTCCTCTATGCGTTGACTATTTCGTAGATTTGATTGCTGCAATCGTAGATTCTGTAGATCTATGGAGAAGAAAAGTACTCAGCTTAGCAAAAGAGAGACGTGTACATGTGTCTCCGATTGCACTCGAAGGTGCAATCTACAGTCCGCCGGTGTTCCCAGCAATGAGGGAACTTGCGAGTGCAACGCACAGCCAACTGGGCCCTGACCCTTAACCGTGGTCGTCATAGGGGTTGCCATGACGACCACGGTAAGTAAAGGGTCTTGACTTACGAGTGGCGGAAAGGTCAGTCGCCGCTCTCGGGCGAAACGGTTAGGGAGTGGCTCTGTTGCAGCGTTAGTGACCGCGGTAGCAACCTGGAATAGGGCGGGACATAATGGCTGGCTGGAGAGATCATTACGCACGCCATTGTCAGCGTGACGGGGACATTCGGCAGAGGCAACTAACTCCGATGAGAATCGACGTCTGTCGAACGTAACTTCCCACTAACCGTGGAATACGGAAGCCATTTCGTTCAGAGACTTTACGACGAAGCGCCAGACAAGGCAATCCTGTTGGTGCGGAACGGCAAAATGTGTTAGCAGTGCAGGCTACGCAAAACCCGATGAGTACTGGGAGCACCAGTAGATAAGCAGAAGAGCCCGGACACCTTATTTGAGCCCAAGCCCCTAGGAAACAGATGAGCTCTTCTATATATATTGTTTATTTCGCAATAACATTGCATTTCAAGATGGTACATTATTACAATACAGTTAACTGTAGTGGTGAGCTGTCTGTGGTGAGCTCTTCTAGAAGTTATTAATCCTTCCAGAATCGAACATCCAGAGGCGACGCCTGTGCGACGATGCCAAATCTATTGACCGTTCTTGCGATGATGTTACAATCAGCAGTGGACGCCATCGCCCGCAGGTAGGATGAGAACGGCATGCTCACTTGTTGTGTTTCACGTATTGAGCTGAAACACGACGCACTCCACTTTGACTATAAAATGAATGGAATGCTAACGATTCGTACTCTTACCCACGGCGTAAGAGTACATGTTTCGCCGACTGTTCCTCGACTTCGACTATCACATCATGGAGGCGCTTCGCCATTTCCCCTTGCTTTATTCTAGTCATGCTTGGATTCTATATTCGTCTGTACAAATATTCATTTTTTCTTTTTAAGCATACTTACTCCCCAGTCTAAAAGCCTTAACTATCAAAATATATGAAACTGTTCAGGATACAAAACATGTTCTTCAGGCGCCTTAGCCCGAGAAACTCCCGAAAAATTGTCGCTAATATTCTACTTAGGGCAATTCTGCTGTTTTACACTATCTCACTGTTGAAAACGTATATCAATCGCATTGCCGCCAGGAGAATTTGTACAAGCACTCCGAAGAGATTTTATGGAACCTCTCCTGAACACAGATCTTCATATGAAAACGATGTGCTACATACATGGTACTTTACAGCAAATCGTGCGGTAAAATGTTTATCCGTATAATTGCAGCGCTTCTATAAACTTAACGTCATTGCCTGGGTTTTCATAACGCAGCGGAGCAATGCCTGCAATCCAATTTGTCTATTCATATCGTCGTATGTTCAGCAGCTCTATTATCTATGATGGTACATTCGTCCTGTAAAATGCCTTTTGAAAGTCCCAGTACAAAAAACCCCGCAAAGTGCTAGCCTGTTTTATATAATCTAGTGTAGTAATTTGTGCAGCTATGTCGGAGGCCACTAGAGTGAAGTTTGCTGATTGCGCTTTCCTGTGCGATGCCTCGAAAATATAATAGACCGTTATGAACAATGCTATGGAATCTGGTAATTAAGTCTGTAGGTAGACTGGACATTTTCATCACCTCGTTAGAAAGTGTTGTGAAGTAGGGTGCAGGGTAAATCGCTTGTCTGAGATGTGCATTTTTGGCCAAATCGGACCCAGGGACCTTATCGGGCGGGGCTTTCCTTATCATATCAATAATTGCAGAATCGCTGTAAGACTGCGACAGGGCTGAATGGGTTTCAGGGACGCGCTCGGCCTACGCCAAGATAACTACAGGAGAACAGTTTGAAACTGTTAAGGCTCTGGCAAACATTTAATTGAGGTGAGCACCTAATAGTACAGGTACATCACTCTCTCAGGACGGATTTTTGCTAGAATGTATGTCTGAGTCAACTAATGCTGACCAGAAGCGCGTTGCTGGTTGTACCACGTTGAGTACTCTCGGTTTGCTGGCTTGGCTGATCGCAACTACTAATACACCTCATATGTCACTATCATAAAATCACAGCTGTAAGGAAGGAGGGAGGCGAAAAGTTACGCCCGGTAAGACTAAGCTCAGGACATAGACGGGGCTGCCTGCAATATGTAGTTTGCGGTTAAGTGGATATCTTGCCAAAGTAACTGGTAGGTGCCACTTTGCATCAAACGTCAGAGTCTCCTTAGAGCACGCCTCTTTTCTAGCATTGCACGGGTTAGCATTCGTAGCAAAGGTATCTATTGTACATTGTCTCTTTATGCAGAACACGACTAGAACGCGCTCAACATATATACAATCGCATTATTAAAGTTCTATACAATCGCATTATTAAAGGTCTATACAATCGCATTGTTAAAGACGCTAGTATACGTTTAGATCGATTGTGGTTACGACTTTCGGTCAGCGGTTTCGTCTGCACGATAGACGCCGGCACATGAAGGCGTAGGAACACGAAAAATACGCGACGGAGAGAGAAAAACGATTCCCAGCATGTGTACAACACGCATCCATTACAACATTCGCGTACATGGCACAGTCGTACTGCAAATACGCCTCAGCCTATTTTCTAACTGTGTCGCTTTGTATGATGACCAAGTACAATCAATGTTTGCCACTCCCACGCGGTCGCAGACTAATTCAACGATGTATTTATCATCAGTTGCCTCTTCTGAGTGTAGCGGCAGCCTCCGGTTCTTTTGGCGAAGCCCCCCCCCCCTAGAGAGCTAGAGACGCTATGACGGCAGCGGTCTTCACTTCGCCCACGTAACTGAGGGCGTCTTTCACGCGCCTTCGCCGGCCAGGTCTGTCAAGAACGTTCAAGGTTTTCATGATTCACCTCCGCCTTTGTGCGGAGGAGGGCGAGGCGTGGTGCAGGATGGGGGCAAGCACGGAAAAGAGTCGAAAAGAAAAAAAAAGAAACACACGAAACAACAGCAGTAACACGCCGAGTCGACGATGCCCAATTGGCCAATCCAGCAGCAATTGACGCAGCAGTAGGCCGTACACGCCTTGTATGACACGGTGTACGGCCATCAATGCGTGTTTCTGCTCTGTCTATCTATCTTTCTATCAGCCATTTGACCAGCTCGCGCAAAGCTTGATGATTGACGCCCCATGATGAGGGCTCTATTGTTGTTGTCATGACATCAGCAACAACAACATCAACAACAACAACAACAGGAAGAGCAACAACAGCAACAACAACAATTGACTTTCATCATCGTCACCGCCAATCATTTTGTGCATCATCGACGACGGTGACTGACTTGTGCCGTCGTCGTCGTAGACATGATGTTGTGCCAAACTAAACACCGTTGAATCGAGCCCTATTTACCATTTGTTGGTGTCTGCTCCAGCAGCTCCTTCGAGGTTTAGCCGTAGCAATAGCAGCAGCAGCAACAGCAGCAGAAGATGTGCTGTTAGCGATGGCGGCGCCAACCGGCAGCTATCCAACACGTTACATCTTTTCATTCGATCGGACAATGCTACATCATAAATAGTTCACTGGCAGTGCTCCGCCCTGACGACGGTCGTTCACAAGGGCGGGTGGTGGCAACCAAACTCAATCTGGCCACTACTACAACAACAGCAACAACAACGGTCCGGCCGCGACACAACAACATCAATAGCAACAATAAAAACAACAACAACAGAACAACAACAACAACATCAACAGGAGCTACAGCAAGAACTTGGAGAAGAGGAACAAGCTTCTCGCATCTCTGCTCTGCTCAAAACTGCTTTGCTCTGGCAGCAGCAACAGCAGCAACAACAACTTCGACTTGTCATGCTGCTGGTGTGGTTTGTTGTCCGATTATTACTGTACGCTGATGATCGGCGGCAATGGGGCGGCATGGCGGAAGGAAGCAGCAGTGACATCGGACGACATGGACGTCATTGAACGAAGCCGGACGGCTTCGCACAGAGCACAGAGCGTTACATCGGTACATCGCGTACGACATTGCGCATTATCAACAGATAGCTAGTGATGGAGAGGACGACGGCGCAGCAGTGAAGAAGACGACCTCGGCAACAATGATGGCCGCAATAATAATAATAATGACTACAACGACCAGATTCACTATGAAAACGACGACGACGCCTTCGTATGAACTGATCTTCGCGTTCGCGACCTGCCTGGGCGGTGATGGTCGTTCGACGTCCACGATGCGGCCGCTCGATGTTTACGACGCAGAGGCCGCTGGACGCTGGTACGGCTGTGCTGATGACAACCTGGCTACAATACATGAGGTGCGATGGGGGGCCACCCTGCCGTTGGCTTTTCCACCCTACCGTCACCGCCTTCGACATTGTTGAGTCGGGCGTCGATGTTTGTTTTCAATTCGAGCAAGTTCACCACGGATGTACCACAGAACAACACAGAAAGTTAGCGGGCTTGAACGACCTTACCGGCTGGGAATCCCCTACCGGCGGCAAATCTCCAATGTGCCGAGAGCCGGACATGTTAAGATATATAGGGTTTCCTCACAACAGTCTTTGTGGGTGGCAGCATGGCCGCTGACTCTCAGCGGTCGTATGGTTAATCATCTATTCTGCATGAGCATGGCTCAAAAAGGTTCGATCAACGTCGAGAATCGAACCGATGACACCCCGGTTGATGACAACAATAGGTAACGCACCAGCTCCCTAGACCGCACCGCACGGGTTTGAACAGAGGAAGGTTGGCACACCGGGCTAGAAAACAAATCAGACACGAAAGAGGACGGCAATGACCCTGAGCGGTTAAATAAATGGCTTAGACAATCAGTGTGACTGGCGACCAATATATATATATATATATACAAGGTCATTCATATCGTTGTGCACGCATTTCGAGGTTTGATAGAACTCGGCAAGAAAATAAGTTTTCCCTATGGAGGGAAGACGTGGAAACGTCTTGTTTAGAAGAGAGAGTGAAGTTTATAAAAGTAGTTTTTCTGCCTTTTTTTTCCTACATAGTTGTGCGAAATCTCTGTTTGCGGGAGAACCAGTCAACGCATGAAGGAACCGATGACACCGGCGTGTTCGGAGGAAAATTCTGCACAACGGAAGACACTTCACTAGCTTGCGTAGCAAAAAGCTAATACCCAGATTAAGGAAAGTCATGAAAAGTCGATATTTTACGTTAACGCCTTTTCATGAAAAATCGTAAAATTTTTCCATTGCGACCAAAAATGTACGTCCGAAAGAACACTCTCACGCAATAGCAAATTTAATGCCCATCATTTTCGTATCAAGGTGATGGTGCTGCGTTACGTAGTTGTCAAGTCACTAAGCTTTTTCGAGTCAGTCATAGTTGTTATGTTTTTACTGTGCAAGTTTTTCACGTTCAAACCGTAAAAATTGCCAAGACGTTTCCGGCCCTTCCCTCCTTCCACTAGGAAAATTTATTCTTTGTTGAGTTCTACCAACCTCAAATATGTACCTAACTTTCTCATACGCCCACTATGGAAAATATGCATGCCTTCGCTTTCGATATGGCTATCGAAAAGCTTAGTGACTTGACAACTACGTAACGCAGCACCATCACCTGACACGAAAAATGATGGCATGTAAATTGCTATTGCGTGAGGAGTGTGGTCTTTCGGAGGTACATTTTTGGGTCAGAAAAATTTTACGATTTTCATGAAAGGCGTTAAGCGTAAAATAGCGACTTTCATGACTTTCCTAATCGGGTTAGCTTTTGCTACGCAGCTGAGTTCCGCAAATAGGATTCGCACCGATGTAGAAAAAAGGCAAAAACACTTTATAAATTCACTCTCTCCGAACATGCAAACCCCAAAAGGAGTTTTTTATTTTCTTAAATTTTTCTAATTAAATACATCAGCATCTTGATCCCCGCCGCATTATAAAAAATGTGTCTTTTTTCCTAGAATCACAGAAACGCCTTTTTGAGTGACCGCTACAATATGTACTTGTAAAATACGTACTTGAACAGTAGACACTGACTTATTGACTTAGTTCATTGAACTTAGGCTAGTCGAGTACACTGTTATAGCTTAGACGTATTTGAGCGTAATTTCTTCATATATATATTCTTCATATACATCATTTAGATTTCATGGTATTACCGTGGCTAGAACATTACGAAAAGGCAACGGTCGGCATTGCTTACAATTTCTGTAATATATTAGTTTACAGAAGATTGGTAATTAATAATGCGTTCTTCTTAGAATTTCCATACACCTGCGATCACCTACACGCAGAAGGACGTTTTTTCTTTTTGAACAAGTCTGCAGGGTTTTCAGATAGCTCGCTGGAAGACGTAGATGAGCACACGGTAACCATGGCAGAAAAGCTTCCTGCAAGCGTAGGCCGGTAATGTGGGGTTCGAACTCACTATGAACCAGTATTGTTCCCGTTGTCCGGCAGCCACGGGGCGGGAGCGCTTTAGAGCCCCTGCTTTTTCATTGTAGGATAGCTTTAAAGACTTTAGATAGTGTGTTCCAATAGACAAGCATTTTCGTCATTTTCCTTGAAGAATATAGAACTTAGTCATGCAAGTTAATAGCCATAGTTTTCATTAAAACTATAGTGCTGCGCGCTGCTTCACTCATGCTGAGCACCTTAATGCAGCGTGTTTTAGGGTGCCGTCCGGTCCATTGTTGCAGAGGATGCACTTGCTGGTGGCAGCCTTCCCAATCTCGAACAGCTAGGACTGAAAGTCGCCGTAGACTGTCAGAACGTGGGAGCGTGGAAGATACGTTTTTTCCCCGGTCGATTTAGCCAGTCATTGATGTTTGAGACTAGGCTGCGCCTGACTCAAACATCAATGACTAACTCGCTCACTCGCTGTCTCGCTCTAACTCGCTCGCTCACTGTCTCACTCTAACTCGCTCGCTGTCTCTATCTAACTCTCGCTGTCTCTATCTAACTCTCGCTGTCTCGCTCTAACTCGCTCGCTCGCTGTCTCGCTCTAACTCGCTCGCTCATTGTCTCGTTCTAACTCGCTCGCTCATTGTCTCGTTCTAACTCGCTCGCTCGCTGTCTCTATATAACTCGCTTGCTCGCTGTCTCGCTCTAATTCGCTCACTCGCTGTCTCGCTCTAACTCGCTCACTCGCTGTCTCGTTCTAACTCGCTCGCTCGCTGTCTCGCTCTAACTCGCTCACTCGCTGTCTCGCTCTAACTTGCTCACTCGCTCGCTGTCTCGCTCTAACTTGCTCACTCGCTCGCTGTCTCGCTCTAACTCGCTCACTCGCTGTCTCTATCTAACTCGCTCGCTCGCTGTCTCGCTCTAACTCGCTCGCTCACTGTCTCGCTCTAACTCACTCGCTCGCTGGCGCCTGAAAGACTGGCGCCTGGAGCACCCCCTTATAGGCCATCTCACTCCTCTGCCAGAGGTCGATTGTATGCCGACGCTCCTCGCTCTTGTGACGCTCAGGGTTACCCCATAAGCGACGACGCTCGGTTGCTTTCAAGTCCGAAGAGCTCGTTCCAGCAGAAACGAGAGCCGCCGCTGCGCCATGAACACCCTGAGGGCTCCAAACCTCTGGGCCCGACGAAGGCGGGTCCTGTTAGCGGCCTCGTCTCTCTCGGTAGAGGCCTCGTCTCCTAGGCAAGGACACACGGACGAATTCGGCCTGCATCTGGATCCCCTTTTGGGTGTCCATAGTGTAGTGGCCCTTACGGAACCTGTTTTGGGTGTCTGACAACAGGCCGTTTTCTTCCGCAAAGTCCCGGAGGCGTGCTTCCGTGGTGGACTCGAGTGCATTGCCTAGGGAACCGAGTGAGCAGATACGGTGGTAGGAGCCAGTGTCCTTGCGTATGAGGACCGGGCCTGCAGCTCTTTATGCGGCAGGGAACGAAAGTCATCAAAACATCCCTGTCGTCGCGATTGCTACTGCTTCCTGGAATTCCTTTATAACCATTGTAACAGCGAGGACCGCGACATCGCCTGGGCCCCGGTTCCTCTCTAAGTTTGAGGTGTGCCGCAGCACTCTGCCCCTTTCGCGGAGTAACCTCAGCGGGCTGTTTTCTCTCTCTCTCTGGCCTATGTTTTCTTTCTGTTAAATTGTTTCGCAGCAACTCTTGCCCAGGTATTTCGTCCAAACTTTGTTCAAACTAAACTATATCATTAATTAGTAAAAAAAGTATATAAAGTAAAGTGTGATCAAATATAAAATATATAAAAATATCCAACATTTATTCCTCAAAAACAAAAAATACATAATTTGAATCCGAACCTATGTGACTCACACCGGTAGTATTTGTCGGGGCGCTACCACTCTGCTACTTGCTAAAAGCAGCACTTCGAGAGGCACCCGTCTATTTTTGTGGCTGCTATGTACAGTCGCGTTATTGTACAATGTGATTGCTTGTTTACACCTATATACGCAGTTAGTTTATGTGCAGCGAGAACAATATACGTATACACATTAAGGAAGCCCAGCCAAGATAAACCACCGGTCAAGTAGACTAGTGATCAGTAGGTTAAGCGACGTTCGAATGTCGAACACTTTTGGAACGTTAGGGTCTAAGGAGTTTTTGAAACTTTTTGTTTGATTAAATCAAGTTTAGCGCACTACCTTTGCGTTTACTGTTCGTATCGGACTCTTCGCAGCTAAAACCGTCAAGGGCAATTGATCAGCCCGTTATAGGCCGCAGGCTCCCGCACTCTTCGTCAAAGTTTACCGGAGCGAAGCGCCAGACACGGCTGCACCTTGGCGACTGAAGGGTTTACACAAGTGACAACTATTTAGAATCTAACTAGTATGCACCGCGACAGGTTCGAACCCGTGAATCGTGACGCTGGAGTCACAAGCTATCCTTAACACATAGCCAATGAAACATATATATATATATATATATATATTATATATATATATATATATATTCATAATGACCCTTAGCGTTTCCCACGTGTCAGCGGCACCTTGATGAGAGATGCGACAGCTGGATTCCGTTAGTTGTTTCGGTAGGCTACTTTGCCACGCCCGATACAACGCGTGCGACAGCTTAGCTTATCATATCCTCGCTCGCAGAAGTATTATATATCGGGAAAGCCAAAAAAGGCACGGAATAATAATCAGAATTAGAAAGAAACACGTTTGAGGCAAAAAGACAAACGAAACATAAATAATATGGCCAACTCGGTGTCCGACAAAACGGCCTCAAAAAAAATTAGCAACACATGTTTTTTGGTGATAATTTCGGTTTGCTTTGTTGATGATGTACATGACGAAATACGAGTATGGTGTTAATTTCGTTGCAATCACACAATCGCTTCATACAAAAAACTAAAAAGTGTGAAAAAACAGTGTTGCAAAATATTAGCAACAATAACATGCTAACAACACAGCTTTTATTTGTAAAGGATAGTCGATGCTACAGCTGATATTCGATCCCGGGGATCAAATGTCAGGAATATTGTCTAGCTAAATCAATCATTCTATAGCTGCAAAATATTCTACAGCTCAGTCGTTGTGCCGAACTAACAGCGAAGCGTATGTTTAAACCATGGGTCGTACAAAGGATCTCTCGGATAACGAAAAGACAAGAATTGAGGCATATGCTGAGCTCGGTCATACAGTAACTGCTATAGCAACCAGATTAGGACGGCATAAGAGCACCATCAGCAGGTTCTTACACCCTGGAGTGAACCAAAGGTGCAGATCTAACAGTGGGCGTAAGCCAGTTTTGACTATTCGAGATCGGCGTAGGATCATACAGTTGGCTACTCATGACCAAATGTCTTCTTCCAGGATCAGGACTACTTGGAATAACGAGTGGAAAAACATCGTCTTCTCAGATGAAAAGTAAATTTAATCTCGATGGCCCTGACGGCTGTCAGTACTATTGGCACGACTTACGAAAGAAACCTAAATGGTTCTCGAAACGTGTGGCCGGTGGTGGCTCTGTCAAATATTGGGGCGCGTTTAGATATAATGGGAAGTTTGATCTAGTCGCGATTGTGGGCCTAAACAATTCCGACAAGTACCAGCGTATCGTCGGTTCCCAGTTAGAAGCCCATTTCAGAAGATTAGGGGACCTGACGCAGTTTTTCAACAAGACAACGCCACGTTTCATACCTCGGCTAGCACTATAGCCTTTTTTTCAAGAACAAGGAGTGCCACTTTTTGACTGGCCGGCATTGAGTCCAGACCTGAATCCCATCGAAAATATTTGGGGACATTTGGTAAAGCAGATTTACGCAAATGGTCGACAATATGATAATTTGTCGGACCTCAAAGAAGCTGTCCAGCAAGCATGGACTAATATTCCACTTTCGCACTTACAACAGCTCATTAACTCCATGAAAGACCGATTTTACGATTTGATTCAGAAGAAGGGACAAAAAACCCGTTTCTAAAATAGAATATGTAGTATCAAATAAGTCATACAGCCCTGCTAAGAATCGAATACGCCGTAAGGCGTTTTTGTTGCTAATATTTTGCAACACTGTTTTTTCACACTTTTTTATTTCGTATGAAGCGATTGTGTGATTGCAACGAAATTAACGCCATACTCGTGTTTCGTCATGTACATCATGCCCTTAAAATTTCAAAACGTTCAAACAAATCAAACCAAAATTATCACAAAAAAATGTGTTGCTAATTTTTTGCAACGCACTTTATATTAAACTGTAAATCTTTATTATACGGCGGGCGTCAAGAGGTGGGAGAGAAAACAAGGAGAACATAAAGCAAAAGAGAAATACAAACAGAGCCATCAAGCCGAATCGGACCCCGGTTTGTTCCAGACGACGCGCCCAACAGAACGCAGATGGTGAGCGGTTAAAGTGAGGCGGATCGTAATGAGGTGGCGGTTTTCAAACGTCTTCGTCTCGTCGCCATGAGATCGACCCTGAAGTCGTGAAGTCGGTGCGACGAGCTAGGCCGGTCATGAACCGGGTGTCCTGTGTGGTGGATGCTTGTTTATTGGTGCCATCCCGTGACTGTCTCGTGGTTCTGTCTCGTGACCCCTCTACGAACCGCATCGGACAGTCGCGCCATTCGTGTCGTTTCTGGTATGAAGCAACAGTAACAACAATAGGGTTATAACTGCCAATGAGAGCAAACTTCACAGAAGTGGTAGTAGTGCACACGGTACTTGAATATAGTGCCAATAAATGTAATACGAGACGGAAAAGTACCCGCAGTACCAGTAGTGGCAGTTCTCTGCCACCCACCGCAGCAACAAATCAAATTTGCTTCTGGGGACGTTCTGTCCTCCTACTATTGGTCAGTTGGAAATCCGACATGGCCGTACCTGCCATGACCGGGACATGCGGCACCGTCTCGGGTACTTGAGACGCGGCTAACAGTCTCGTGGCCGCTCGTTGTGGCGGGTGTGGTCTCTGTGGACCATTGGTAGTGTAGGAGCCGTAACGAAATCGGCAGCCATGCATAGCTTTCCTAGTCGAATGCAGAGTTACGAGTGAGAGTGCCATGAATAGCTACATGCTGAATACATACAAATAGATTGAGAAATTGATCGAATATACCGATTTTATTATCTGCTTATGCAGCAGTACCCAGTACTGGTCGACCCGTCGAGGCGGGTGCGTATTTTCCTCCACTCCGCTTCATTTCCCGATTCGGTCTCCGTGCCACTAGGGGCAGCGGCTCTTCGTCAGTGCGATACGAAATGCGTACCACATGGTAGGCGCGAAAGCGCTGCCCGAAGCCAGTTATGCGTAAGAGCAGCTATGAAACTCGCTGCGGTCAACAGAAGTACATCGATACCAACAACAACAACAGCAACAACAACGACCGCACTGTCAGCGACAACAGTAACGAAACAGCAAGGCGTTTATACGAGCATACAAATACTGTGGCCCTGCCTTTGGTATCGGCCGGTCACGATTTTGTCCGCAATTTCGCCTACCATGACGCCCTTTCTCCTTTCGTCTCTTACCCCGTTGTATACAACTGCTCGTTTGGGGGTGACAGAAGAAGGGCTTGGGACGTCAGCCTACTAGACTATGGGCAACTCCCTAGCGATTAATGCGATTATATTCATGACCAGCGCTTGGAAAAGCATGACAATAATACAGGCATGCTGAAATATATCAAATATTGGCCGGCGTCCTATCGTATTGGTGTCGTTCATATATATTTGAAGGTTAATTTTCGTCATAAATTGGTAGCATATATATATATATATATATATATATATATATCTACACAAGGTGCTGCTTAAACTCAGTTGAGCAGACTTGAGGGGATTGTTAATCAATTTGTCCTTGAGCCATGCTCATCGAGAATAGGTGAGATATTATGGAGTTGAAAGTCAGCGGCAATGCTGTAACAAGGACTGTTAAAAAAAACACTAAGATACCTCAGTAGTTCCGGCTCTAAGTGCTTAGAACATATGCCTCACAGTGCAAAATCGAACCTCTGTGATGAGCCATGTTGTATCTTTCATGTTTAAATCGTTAACCTTTTGCTAGAAAAAAACACATTCAGGAAAATTAGCATTCGGTGGGGTGACGTGATTAGAGTCAGTGTAGAGGCAAATACAAGGGTTTTCGACAGACGTTCCCTGGCGTGGATGTCCGCCGTGGTGGGACACCCCAGCGACCACAACGTCGCGGCGGAACACTTCGAACGGCCGAATATGAAAAGCCAATGCATACACAGACATACACTTCGGGACAAATAAATCGCATCAGCTATTACATTTGACGTTAGCATATTTTGTACCTACAATAGTCTATCTAAAGGCAAATAAGGCAGTTAGTTTAGTTATTTGAATGTTTCATGCTTTTTTTATACATAAGTAAGATATGTCGATGTGTTCGACATACAAAACGAAAACATGAGTTCAGGCTTTAACTAGTTGCTCAACAACTCCTATGAATTTTGTATTCTAATTTATTATTAGGGCTTAGGTTGGGAGAATATACTGGCTACTTCGTCAAGCTAACTCAAGTTTTTGCAAGGTACCCCCGACAAATACAGCGGTGTACAGCCTAGCATTTACCAAAAGCTCAGTTTCCTGAATCATTTTGGTACCAAATCGATGGTAGTTCGTGATTTGATTATCGTAAGCGTTTTAACCCAGCGCCGAAACACGCGTGTACATTTAGTATCTCCATAGAAATAGTCGTTGTCTTACAATGGCATACTTTGTGAAGTAATGTCCGGCTAGCCAAATCGGTATAAGATACAATTTGTAATTCCATTGCTACTTCTAAACAAATATTTTCGCCTCCGCCCCAAAACCATTGAGAAACCTGTTTAATAATAACGCATTTTATCGAAATCTAAAACACAGTCAAGTCTGACCAAAGTGGATTCGCACGCTCTGTATTTACGTAAGCACGTATATCACACGACATCAGTCAGCTCCCTAATACGTTATTAAAGAGCAGCATAACAAAATAAATCATGCAGCAGCACATGTGCTTATTATGTTAATAAAGGTGTTATATGATCAAATAGAAAGCCGTCTTATTCGCATAAATGGGAGAGCGCTAAATCTCAGGAGTCAGAAGTTTGTTTCGAGGGAGAGTAGACGATCGCGTCGTCAAGTGCTCGCATGAATATTTTCGCAACATGCGGACCTATTTTGACAATCGCCAGAAAAAATATTGTTGATTTGCTTCGCGTCCGACGTACGGGGGGTACCGATATATGACTCTTTAGACTATTCGGCTGAATATGTAAAAGGAGGTCAACCCTCTGTAGCTGAAGACGACATATGCAAGTCTCAGTACTTCAATGAGCAACGCCATCATTGAAGTAGAGCAGCCTCGGTGCAACAGGGGCAGGATTCTACGGAAAAATATATTTTCAGATTATGCGTGTTCAAGGCACCTGATTTGCGTTTAGTGCTTATGTACTATAATGTTTGTACACTTTGCACCTTAACCTGGTTCCGCCTGTGCTAGTAGCCACGTTATACTAGGTATATAGTATGCCAATCACGTACCACATACCGGGTACCATAGTGCATGCTTATTATCACCTGGTATGTTCAAAAGTCGTTTTTCACGATTAGCACGTATTGTTTTTTTTTTTGTTCTGGGAGGTTTCGGTAATGCATGATGCACATGCGCCACTAGCAGCCTGCGTGACTAGTGTGAGACTCGCAAACCCACTAAACCCGGATTCCTCCCCACCCCCCCAGGCTCGGTATTACTTTGGCATTACATCGAAAAGCACGTATTGTTATGCCTATAGAAGTGTGCCAAGTACCAAGTAATATAATAAGCAGCCCTGGAGCACTACTCGTTACACTATTTGTCTCGTTGGAATCGGATCGAGGCCGCGTTGCACCGTCGACAGGCGCTGTCTGAAAAAAAAAAAAAATCGCCCGCTCGCCTGATCACTGCTGGCTAGAACTAGTCGCTTCATGACTTTCTGTAGCAAACCGCGAGTAGATGGGCTCGGCCCGCCGAGGGTCTCGAAGGCAAGTGGGTAACCCCCGTATGGATACTCGATGTCTTGGTATCTTCTCATCTTGCCTGCTTCGGCGAGAGCTGAGGCATCCTCGGCTTGGGTCGCACCAGCACTGACCATTGAAGAGGCTAATAAGTCAGTAACTGTCGCGTCCCAAACTAGCGCGCAACTGTTCTCGAAAGGGGTTATGGTAGACTGTCAGGTATCTTCTCATCTTCCCTGTCCAGTCCGACGAGTTTCAAGACGCACGGTAGGCCACTTGGATCGTAAGGCTTTGCTGAAGGTTTTGTTCAAGGCTTGGTGTCTGACTGGCCTACCTGCGCTGGCGATACAGGATAGCCCGCGGCGTCCTCCACAGACGCATGTGAGCTTGCACGGGGTCCGTACTCAAACGAAGTCCGACCGCGACTCTCACCGACTCGTCACCTGAGAGTATCTCAATGGCGTGGAGCCATGCGCCCGCCCCTTTGGAAGAGACGGCGCGCAGCCTGGCCTTATCAGCGTCTGTGGCGCTTCCTGCGATAAGCTTTTCAACCCTTTGCTCATATAAAGTTGCCGACCAACCTCTCTGGCGTCTAGCTTCGGCGGGTTGGTAGCCGTACAAAGCTTTGTACCCTAGGAGAGCATCCAGCACTTCAGAAGCAGTACCACCTTCTACAACATGGACCTCACACTTTGCAGAGTTTAGGGCCAGGCCACTCCGCTCCGCCAAATTAATGACTCTGTGGGTGTCCTCCAGAACTGCATCAGGTGCCCCACCCAGAACACCGTCTAAGTACCATACGCTTAAAGGGCACTTGAGAAAGTCGACTAACTCCTTTATAGCCAGGCGCCAGAGAGGGAGCTCAATGAGTCGCCTTGCTGCACCTCAGTTTGCAGGATTATGGTATCATGTGGAAGAAGAAGGCAAGATGGCTTCTTAGAACCTAGTTTCACCTGGTGGAAAATACTCGGAGCCCAAGCTTTGATCGCACACAACAGGTAGTCCCTCCGAATTGTGTTAAAGGCGTTCCTGCTGTGAAACTTGACCACAAGGGTGGCTCCGGAGCGAATCTCGAAGAAGAACCGAGTCGAATCCACCGCGCCCTCGCATCCTCTTGATGTCGCAAACTCAAGCTGATGGCTACCAGGAGCACACGAGACGTCGCCTTTGTTTTGAAAGATGCAAATCTTTGCCACCAGCCTCCGGATTGCGGATGAGCATGCGATAGGCCTCACGCACCCATCCTTCCTCTTGAGGGCAAAAAGTCGGCTCCCGAAGATGAGCGTTCGCCAATTGGGGATAGACGAGCCCCAGCGAAAAAGATGGACGACTGGAGCTTATCTGGCATCTCTGGAGCCAAGTCTAAAAACAGGAAAGTGATCCTGTCCCCACAGGCGGTAAAAACAAGACTGCAACCGTAACGACAAGATTAACATTTAACCACGGTCCTTTAAGTTGTGGCTGCTTTTGCTCTATGCGTGTAGAGTGTCTGACAGAAAGACGTGTTTAAATGATTTGTTTTGTGGCGGCATCGCCGGGTTAGCTCCAGGGCACTAAGTAAGGCATTATAAGAAGATAGCACACTTCAGTACCCATATAGATTATGTGCATGGCCATTCCACGTTGTCAAAAGAATAAGTTGTAAAGTCCTACCTAAATTTGCGGCCTGTCCGAGGAAAGCTGGAAAACTTAGAAAATTCTTAGATAGTGGCTTGTTGGAATTGATATCATAGATGCGTTTTTAGCCTATAAATTTAGGAAAACATCCTACCTGAGTGACAGGGTCACACGCGGAAGTATGTATATAAGAGAATATAAGAACCACATAAAGGAAATATTAAGGAAGATTCTGCATAAAGAGAATAAAACATTTACCTACGCGGGCTCACGTACTTTCTGCAAGGCATATGTATTAGTCAATCTTGTCTGCAGTTTCATGTTTTTCGTAAGAACGCCTTGCAGTTATTCGCTTGCTAAATTGCAGAAATATTTATAATATAGAATGTCTCTGTTGATTGGTCTCGAGCAAAACAACAAGCGTCTTTGCTTGACCTAGTCACCTAGAGTAACAGAACAAACTTTAATAAAAAATATTATATACGAAGGCGGATCGAAAAGTTATAATACATATTTTTAAAAATGAATATGTATCTAGTCTTTCAAAATGTTTGTGTTCCTCCAAAATAACACCCGCCCACCGGAATGCACTTGCCCTTCTATTCCACTCTTTGAAGCATACTTAAACGCGTTTTATCCGTCGGAACAAAAAAAGTCGCGCGAAGTCAGGTGCAACGAATTGGGATATGGCGGAATAAAGAAATCGGATTCTTCATCAAATAATTTGAATTCCGTAACGATGTGTGCTAAAACTTGCCGAGCTGTCCTTATATATATATATATATATATATATATATATATATATATATATACGAGGTGTGTTCAATCGTTATCGCGACTTTTGAATTTTCGCGGGTTACGTATATTCGAATTTCGATTTTTTTTGTGGCGTTATGTTGGTACTCCTCACTTATGCCGACAAGCTCGGCCATTTTGAATGTTCACTTAATTGTTGACAGCTGCTTTGCTTGCACGTGTTTTGGATCGTCTTCGATTTTTACCTATTCAAAAAAATTGATCAAAGAACCTGTGTCAAATTTTGTGTGAAAAACGAAATTAAGTGCGCGGATGCATTCCGAATGTTGACTGTGGCATACGGAGAAGCTACCTTGGACCGAAGCAACGTTTATCGGTGGTACAAAATGTTCTCAGAAGGCCGAGAAGATGTGAACGACGAAGAGCGTGCCGGACGCCCGAGCACTTCAACAACAGACGAAAAAATTAATGAAGTGGAGAAAATGGTATTGGCCAATCGTCGAATCACCGTTAGAGAAGTTGCTGAGGACCTAAACATATCGATTGGCTCGTGCCATTCGATTTTTATCAATGATTTGGGCATGAGACGGGTCGCCGCGAAATTCGTACCAAAATTGCTCAATTGCGACCAAAAACAGCATCGCATGAACATTGCTAATGAGATGTTGGACTCTGTCCGCGACGACCCAAATTTGCTCCAGAGGGTCATAACTGGTGACGAATCGTGGGTTTATGGTTATGACGTGGAAACCAAAGCTCAATCATCTCAATGGAAGCTGCCGCACGAACCAAGACCGAAAAAAGCGCGCCAAGTTCGGTCGAATGTGAAAGTTTTGCTGACAGTTTTCTTCGATTGCAGGGGGCGTGGTGCATCATGAGTTCTTGCCACAGGGTAGAACGGTCAATAAGGAATATTACCTGCAAGTTATGCGCAATTTGCGCGAAGCAATCCGCCAGAAACGCCCGGATTTGTGGAAGAACAAAAATTGGCTTTTGCACCACGATAACGCCCCTGCTCACACATCGTTGCTTGTGCGCGAGTTTTTGGCCAAAAACAACACACTAATGATGCTGCAGCCACCGTATTCCCCAGATCTGGCCCCCTGTGACTTTTTCTTGTTCCCTAAACTGAAGAGGCCCATGAAAGGACGACGTTACGCTACGCTTGACGAGATAAAGACGGCATCGAAGGAGGAGCTGAACAAGATAACAAAAAAATGGTTTTTTGAAGTGCTTCGAAGATTGGAAAAAACCGTTGGCACAAGTGTATAATATCTCATGGGGATTACTTTGAAGGGGACAAAATAGATATTCATGAATAAATGAATAATTTTTGAAAAAACACAAAAGTCGCGATACGTTTTGAACACCATATGTATGTGTCTGATTAAAACACCGTATGCGTCAACAATTGCGTTGACAGTATGTCTGCTTTTAATTTGTTTTTAACAAATAGCTAGGAACTCTTAGGGCTAACTGACGTCTCAGCTAGAATCATACAAAGTGTGTACAGATCATACACTTTATATACTCATGCATCGTTGGTAAAATCGCAATTCCAAAATAATGTGTCGTTTGACGTGATTTGAAGCCAACAATTCGGCGCTGATCCACTATGAACTATGAGTACCAGAAAATCAAATCGATTGCAAACGAATGTCAATAAAGAAAGTTCATTCAAGCCAAGCGTACACTCTAGCCAACGGTTTGACTATGGCCATACTGATGCAAGGGTTCGATCCTCGCCATTGCATATTTGTATTTATGGGATCAGTCTTACAAAGCAATTCTGTGAACGTTAAATGTTGGCTGAGAGTCAGCCCGAAAAAGTTTTTAGACCGCGTCATGCGTGCGTCATCGGTGCATACACTGGTCCTGGATTTTACTAACCTAAAGAGAGTTTCATCCTTAGTCGGCATTCACAGCAACGCTAACGTTATGCGCAAAGTTGTACATTATTAATCGTATGAAAGGTCTAGTACTGTCCGACGACAACGACAATAATCGTTGTCGTCACAGCTAAAACTCGTCTAACTGTGATTGTAAGTATAGGTGAGGCTACCAGCAGAGGTAGTGATACCTCACGGCGAGCAGCGGTACCCAGCAATAATAGTAGAGGGAATATATATACGTTTTATTGATTCAGGTAAATATTATTTGGATAGTAGAGGGGGTCGAACCCAGGCAAATGCAAGCTAACAGACCAGCAGCAGCAACAGAACCGACGGTGGGGGCATGGCCTAGGGGCTAGTGGTGCGCTAGTCACTGGTTGCGATCCATTGGGGTGTCGATCCCTGTTGGTAGTTAAATTCTCTTTAAGTGATGATCGTTGAGAATAGACAATACAACCATAGCGCCGAGAGTCAGCGATCTGTGGTCAGCAATCTGTCAAAGACAGTTGGTAAAACCCTAGATATCTCGAAATGTTCGAATGCTGTCGTACGGCTATTGCAGGTCCGCGGGGCACAGAGAATAGTCTAGAATTTAAGGCAATTTCATTAAAAATGTTTTTAATTCTAGTAGCGGAATCATCACTATTACCTGCAAAGGGCCGCAGCAGTAGCACAAGCTGATGCAACAGTATGAATCGGCTCTGGGCGCCAAGTGCGACATAGGCGAAGAAAATCACGTGACCCACACAGCCTTCCTCTGTCCAGTATTTGAGAAGAGACGCACCACAAGGCTTAGATTTTAGATTGGCGGAGGGCATATTGAGAAAAAGGAGATGGAATGGCGGTTAAGGACCAACAATAATAATAATAATAATAACAATAGTAATAATTTTTTTAAACAGGGTTTTATCATTATCATTATGTACATGTATCACAATTACTAATATATTAATTATACAACATCATTGTTATTGCTCGAGTGTTTCTGACCACTCAACATCATCTTGGCGTTGCCTCTCTGAAGCTCCAATGACACCTTTGTCGGAGGAACGCGGTCGATCTTAATAATAATAATCATAATAATAATAAAGGTAGCACATAGAAGAATTTCAATTTTCAGCAAAGTAAAAGGTACGTTGTTCCGAGAGAAGTGGTTGTAACGTTTGTTCAATTAAAAAAAAACCTGTACGAATCAGAGCTGTAGATGTTGTTGTTGTTATTGTCGTTGTCTTGTAACAAGAAGAGTACTGAAATTAGTGCTGGTCACAGTTGTGACAGCACTTGTAACCTTGCCTCCTCGTCTTAGATGTGGGTCCGCTCGAGCAGTGAGGCGAGGCTTAGGCGTGGTAAATCTGTCTGCCTATGGGTGGGTAGACGGTGTTCGCATTCGGAAACGCGTCGGCAGTCAGCAGGACAGCAGACAAACCGACAAACCGACGGTACATTTGGCAAGTTAAGGAACGCTAGGAAGAACTTGACGAACTGAAGCCGTTCCGCTGACGGACGCAAATGAAACGCCAATGAAGAACAAATGAGTACCTTTTGCGGCGACTTGTCGTAGACATGATACAGAGCAGGTGAACGCCGCTGCTGCTGCTACGGGCAGTTTTGTATGAACAGGACGGAGGCCGAACGAAGACTTTGTGACTTCAACGGCGTCCGGTAAGCGAGCCTCGTCGTTTGCTACAGGTTGACTTCAACAACGATGACGAAGACGGTGACGTCTATTACTACTACTACTACTATTACTACAAGTAGACTTCAACGATGACGACTACTACTACTACTACTACAGGTCGACTTCAACGATGACGACGACTACTACAGGTCGACTTCAACGTCAATGACGTCGTCGGCAACGAGGCTGGTCTCAGGCTGACTTCAGACTTCGGCTAAATCAGTCACTAACTAACTAACGGAGAAGCCGATTGTAGCGTAACTTGTTCCCTCCTCATCGGCCTTGCGGGCCCGACCGATTGCCTTGGCGCCGGCACTGATCACAGGCGTCGCTGTGAGTCTCTCGCTTTCGGTCTGTCTCTCTCTGTACGTATCCATCACTCAGACGCTCCTCAGACGGACGGAATCGAATCGAGCGACCGATGGATGGGCAGCTACAAAGCGTGCTGCTTGTTGCCGATCCGCCGCTAGACGAGATGAGAGATCATCTCAATGGGCATTCAGGGTGGATTGTACAGCTTTGAAAGCTCAATCACTGCTGTCGGTGACTGGCGCGCGTAAACCAGATCGGTGAACGGGCGTTTTTCTTAATTGCCAACTGCGCTAGACGTACGTACATAGTTACGCATAGATACGCGCATGTACATTTCAGTATGTATATATCAGTATACACATGTGCGTACATAGGTATACACGTACTTATGTGTAAGTATATACCAGTAAATATAAAAATATATATATATATATATATACTTACAAATATTTCTGCGGATCGGTAATAAGAACTGTACAGCTCGTTAAATAACAAATATTTTTTAGTGAAGCATGGTCTCTGAGAAGTCTTGTCTCTAAGGGAGAGTGACGTTCAGACAGATGCGTATTTTATGACGATAATTTAGGTACCAAACGCATGGCAATGCGAGCCGTGATTAACGATGACATGTTTTAATGTATGACAAATATAATTATGAGGAATTATATATGACAAATACACTTTATGTGAAACGATTGCGGCCAACAAGCCTATCTGCGAAAAATTTCAACCATGTATCAAGACTCAACTGTGTGGGCGTGTGGACAGCTTTGCCCTATTACTACTCTAGACATATAGTAGGTCGCAATATTAGGTTGCCCTAAATACTACCATTAACTTTGCCAGACGCGGTTAGGATTTAGTTTTTCCTATGATGCAAAGGCTTCTGACTCATCTCCACCCTAAGTCTTCCTTAGACGTTTTCTCTTGCGGGATCTCTATCATAAATAATATTTCCTATTTACCTTTATTTCTCCTCGTTTCGATGAAGCAACTCGGCTGATCACAACGATACAATGAGTTCAAGATCTTGAGTAAATCTGTGCCTAAAGGATTTTTTGCTTTTTCAGTCACTAATGGGGGACATTAACACCAGATATAATAATCCCCGGTCTTTCCATAAAAAAGCCATTAACTTGAGATGTGCCAAGTGGACAAACTTTGACGAACAGCAAACGTATGTTTACGTTACACTTTACTTATTCCTGTTAATCATTTGAAGTAGTAGAATGCTAAATCATTAGTGGCTTCCAAGTCAAAACATCGTACCTAATAAAAAAAAGCCTTTTTTTACTCAAGCCAGCTTGGCTAAAGAAGCTATTTAACGGCTTATATATTAAGGTTTATAGTGTTTGCCAGGGCTGCCATAAACAGCAACGTGTTGTATGCAAATGTATCCTCAGCAGCAATAACAACAAATACAACAACAATCATGTGTGTGAAGGTGTGTATATAATCTGTGTCTTCTGAGAGTGTTGTCGCCCAGCTGCCACCAGCAACTACCACAATAACAACAACATCAACAACAATCGCATAGTGGCGTACCGCTTCTGTTTCGGTATACGATCAACACAGGGTCATCAAAACCTAAGTAGGTTGTTGAAACACCAAGTTGTGTTGCTGCTCCGTCACGTTCTATCTACAGCTGCACATTCACACAGAGTCTAGCCGAGGCTCTGTTTTTGCTTACTCCCCCCCCCCATTACGACAGCAGAAAACAGCAACGGCTTCAAATATAACCGCCCCGGAGTTAGTAGTCATATGGCACCCCCCCGCAAAATCTGCAGCTGCGGTTGCATCAATTATGGCCAACTACCTCCATCATTCCCATGATCATCGTTAGCCGGCGAGCTTGATGAGTCTCGCGATTGTCGAGGCTGGATACAACCCGCTGAGAGCCATCGGTCTTCGTTGCCATCCAATCTTTCTCTGTGTTGTTGTTGTTGTCGTGTTCGGTGCACTTAATCTGGACATAGCATGTTGATTCATTTGCCGCAGCTAAAAGAATTCGTTTTTTCGAAATCTCTTAAAAGACCGTGTGAATCTCTGACGGCCTTATATGCCCTTCGAAAGAGCGAATTTTGAAAGACACAGAGTGTAGTTTGTCTGGTTCTCGCACAGCACATTATGCTCCTATGTCGGGCAAAAACACTAGTGTCACAATTGTAGTAATTT
The DNA here is from genome assembly GCA_003439945.1 of Dermanyssus gallinae. Taxonomy (NCBI): domain Eukaryota; kingdom Metazoa; phylum Arthropoda; class Arachnida; order Mesostigmata; family Dermanyssidae; genus Dermanyssus; species Dermanyssus gallinae. The sequence continues at coordinate 51,012 of QVRM01000892.1, forward strand.
CGTTCTCCACTCCGAACAAGACTCTCCAGAGACCATGCTCCATTGAAAAAATATTTGCTTTAACGAGCTCTACAATTCCCTATTTCTATTATAAAAAAAATTCTGCACCACCCTGTATAGTAGAGAGAGAGAGAGGGTTTCGCCCATCCTCTACACCCACACATACATTATACAGCCTCATATTTACCTGGTCGACCGGCGAAGCCGACAAGGAGCCGCTGTGTAGACCGCTACAGGAAGGGCTAGTTGATGCACATTATCCTATCCAGTCTATGTATCCGTGCATTCATTCTCCTTCGCCTGAGCCCAGCAAACTGTTAGGGCGACGACGCAGGCTTCCCCAGAAGCGGCCGTTCGGATACGTTCGGACTGGCTGGACGGCGCTCGGCGGCTCTTACTCCTCAGCGACACCGCCTAACGCCGACAAATCGTCGTTTGGCCTCATAAATGGCGATCCGTTGTAGCAACTCGTTGTGTTCGAGTCACTCTAGTGGCGTCTCTCGGGCGTCCTTTACTTGCTAGATCCTTCCTGCGCCCTCTGCGAGTCGACGGATGACGGACCCAAGGCGGCGGCGGCAGCAGCAGCAGCAGCGGCGGCGCCGACGAATCGCATCCTACCCCGCGCACTACACAGGTGCGTTCTTCCACCTGCATTATGTGGATCATCTGTCTGTCTGGGCTCTACTGTTCTTCCATTATCCATCTACCTATACCTCGCGTTCGCTATCTCCCTAACCCCTATCCTCTCTTTCTCTCGCTCTCTCTACCTCTCTCTCTCTCTCTCTCTCTATATATATATATATATATATATATATATATATATATGCTCGTATCAGTGACTCTCGTAGATACTGGCCGTTTTGCTGCTGCTGCTAGTGATGCCGCCGTCTAACCCCGCTAGACGAGCCAGAGGACTGATCAGGCCATTCTAATCTAATCGAAGTACGCGCAGCAGCCGGCTTGGCTTGACCTGATAATGGCCATCGTCATGGCCATGGCCAGACGTTTGGGCCAGTCGTAGAGCTGCAACAACAACAACAACAGCAGCAGCAGCACTAAGAGTTATGCTAATTGTGATGATGCTGGAGGTGCTGGGGGTGCTGGGAGTAGCTGGCTGTAACGACACTACCACTGTCATAATAATAATAATAACGATTATGTTTGTAACGCAATTAACAAAACTAATAGAAATTAGAATAACAATACTACTACTACCACCACTACTACGACGACGACGGCCATTGCTATCCAAATACAAACAATGAGCTAGCAGGCCGGAATGAGAAGCAGGGTCTCGATGTCAGAAGATCTCAATGGTCGGCGGAGGCGGCGAAAGGATCCATCTGAAGTAGCGCTCTTTCAGCTTGTAAATATGCGTCACAGAGAGGGACGGATACCGAGACGTAAAGCGAAAAAGAAACGACAATAATGTTCGAGAGCGAGAGAGAGAGAGCAAGAGAGTTGTAGAAGGCAATATATATAGAAAGAGAAAGAGCGAGAGAGACAGGGAAAGAGGGTGAACGAAAAAGATTTAGAGAGGGAGAGAGAGAGAGAATAGCATAGAAACGAGACCTACTGGTAACCGGACCGGCTGGATTGTCTCGAAGCGCGCATCTTCGACGCGAAGCAGCCGAAACGCAAATGCGGCGAAAACGTCGGACGAAATCCCTTCGCCGGCCCGCTGTGCTAATAGGCGAGTCGCCCTCGTCGTCGCCGACACTCAGTAAGGACGACGACAACGACAACGAATGCTGGCACAGATCCTGTCAGCGCTGCGTCACCGCGCGTCGAGAGAAAGATGCTGACGTCGACAATTAGAGAACAAATGTTACTCATCATGCCAGCGGCAATTAGCAAAACGACCGCTGTAATAATGTATGCAAGCGGTTTGTTACATCTGCCTGCCGCTTCTTACGGTTCACGGTGGACACGGCTCCGACAACGGCTGCCGCATCTCCACCGGCCACAATCGTAGCAGCAACAAGAACAACAACAACGATAACAACGACGACAGCAATAAGAAGAAGACACACTATCCACATGCGTGTATGTATGTTACAATGTAATTAGTTCGACATAACTCATATAGCACAGAGCACAAGACGGATTTCCGTAAGCCAGCTTCTCATGAACCGGACACCAGTATATTCAACGTGAGGCTGGGTGTATATACATATATATATATATATATATATATATATATATTCCTCTCTTTTACATATATTTATATATATATATATATATATATATATATATATATATATATATATATATATATATATGTATATATATATATATATAATAGGCCTATTCGAGCGCGGCATAAAGTTAGTATATATGACGTTTGTCCTACGTACGAGCAAAAGGATACAAGGGTAATATAACACACATTACCACATAAGGCACATTATAAGGTCGAGCATGTAATGGGAGAGCCAAGCCTTCATGGCACTCCTATAATCTCACAAATGCTAAATATACCAATTTATGTCAATAACAGTTATAATTATAGGCATAACAGCTAAAACAACAGTGATGACAATAGCATTAATGAGCTTACTACCACAAGAATAGAACAGACAACGCCTTTATTAAAAAACAAAACCTTTATATATATATATATATATATATTGTGTTTTTTTGTTTTTTTTTAAGTTTATTCTTTGTCTTGTTTAAATATTAGAGGTAACAATTGTCTTCTTATGAACGTGTACACCGGATAAAATGATGAAAGTACGTTTAGTGGGTATGGGTCTCAGCGCGCTAGCATCTATCGGCTGAGGTCGAACTGCACACTGCTCAAGATGGAAAGTGGAACCCTCCCCATCCCATACTGGCAGCGAAAGCACGTAATATAATTTAATCTTTCTCCTAAAAAAAACTTTTTGAGAAATACCTATTAGTACGATGAATCAAATACTACGTGATATAATATGTACCTTCTAGTTTGTTTTAGGTTATTCTCATATCCGAACCAGATTGAGTACTACATCTAGATATAGATATGTGTATTGCACAATTTCATAAAAACAGCTTAAATGAAAACACTATAGAGTGTTACCAGTCTTCTCTACGATGGGATCATACGATAATTATCTCCTCACAAATAAACAAGTGTATACAGAACACAGCCATATTTTACGAATGTTCGGAGTCTTATGATCATTTTAGGATCGTCCCTCCTATCTTAGGACCTAGGTATCCTTAAGAGCCGAATGCATACACGTTATTTGATTTCAAAGGTCATTAGCCAGCATGGCAGATATAAGCGAGCTGAGAGGTTTACTTTTTTTGAATTCGAATAAGTTAGCACCGTCTCTACGTGGTTAGTATGGTCACGGTTCCGAAACGGCTGGTGAGTGAGCTCCTCCAGCAAGAACTTGTTTAAGATGCTTGTTTCGAATATCACCTGAACATGCCGGTTTATTTGTGGGCACTCGCTATATTTCTTCGACGATGTCTTGAACCGCTAAATCGCGTCCGAGGTCTTCACGGAGCAGCTACAGCGGTACATACTGGAGAGTACAGCTTCAAGGCGTCAGAGTGTCCCAGAGTGATCATATAGCCTTCGGGATCTACTGGGAATGCTGTGTGCTGCTTTTGCCTGTTGCTCTGCTACTAATCAGAGCGCACATGAGCTGTCTAGATGGTACATACAAAAAGTCAATCAATGAACAGTAACTTGTAAAAAACGATTAAACAACTGCAATTATACGCTATGAGGTAGCCAAAATAGGGTCAAAAAAGAAGGCTGCCTGAAGCTACTTGTTGTGTACATACATTTTATATGAAGACATACACAAACGATTTAGAGTAACAAAACCAGCTTCTAGGCACTTTCAAGATCCCGTCTGGTCGTTTGCTTCTTTCTATAGTTCAGGGTGCAACCAGTGTTCTATCAGCTACTATGGACGTCTGTGTCTATGAAGTATAGACTGGTCGCACGTGCCTTCGTAGTGCTGTCATTTGACAAGGGCCACGCCATTAGCGCCAGGTTTCGCCTTCCATCTCTTGCTTGTCGCTAATTTGTAATTATTTCTTTTATCGTACCGCGTATTGCGTCGTTATCGTCTTTGGCTTCTCTTCAGCAAAGCAGTGCCATACGCCTTACATATATAGTAGCGCCATGAATAAAAGTAATATGTTTAATGTTTTTATTTTAATTTCATAAATCTGACATGCACATTATTAAAATAACGTGTTTGTAGCACTGATTGTTCTGTTTATCAGCAGCACCTCCGGCGAGCGTTATCATTGGCATTTCCTCTCCGTAGCTTAAGTGAATATTCCATACAACACTCAGGCAATAATAATACAAGCAATAATGTGAATAGTATATAATTCGTATATTAGTAATTGTGATACATGGACATGTTACTAATATACCCTTGTTTCCCCAAAAAATTATTTTCTTACGATTGTGCTGAAAGAACGGTTTATCCCCCGTACGTTTTGCGATATCCCTCTAAAAACCTCGCGGAGCCGACACCTATAAGACACAGCATCTCCGAATCAATAAGAATGAAGTTGTTGCTCTTTGACAGCTCGAGATACCTTCTTGGCTTTTCCGTATCTGCGTGTTTTTGCGACCCTTGCGCACTCGACAGAGTTGCAAGGAAGGTATAACAGTGTCGCCATGCATGAGACAGTTATCTCTCAGACAAGATTTTGCCGTTTGACCATGGTTATGGTAACACCATCGAGTCGTAACTCATTAGTTCCGCTCAGGTCTTTGGGATAATAATAATAATAATAATAATAATAATAATAATAATAATATATAATAATATATAATAATAATATATAATAATATATATAATAATAATTGATATTATTATTACGCTTCCCTACGCATGTGATCGTATCGGTGAATGTACACTCCGGCCGACAGAGAGATAAATACACAGAGATCTATCTGCCTGTCGTGAGTTTAGCTTTATGTTTCTATGTGCACGTTATGTATGTATACATGTATGTCTCTTTTTCTGTACGTATACCATCACACATCTGCACAAGCATCTGTCTCTCAGTACTGTCTCTGTCTCTCTTTCCCAGCGTCTGTCTATTTGGTTTAACGACAACGTTTCGCCGATTTGAGCAAACGGGCAAACGGGCTGGCTGAACGAATTTCGCCCGTATTTCAATCGACGTTAACGGCCAAATACGTCGACGACAATAGCCGATATTCAGCAGGGCAGCGGGGCAGTACAGGGCCGCTGTAGGTTTTGTCATTGGTCCTGCTTTTGTTATCGTTGTTGTTGTTGCTGTTGTTGTTGATGTTGCTGTTCTGTTGTTGTGGTTGTTGTCATCACTCTTTTCGTTGTTGTTGTTGTGGTTGTTGTTGTTGTGGTTGTTGTTGTTGTTGTTGTTGTTGTTGTTGTTGTTGTTGTTATTGTTGTTGTTGTTGTTGTTGTTGTTGTTGTTGTTGTTGTCGTCGCTACTATGCACCACTCCCAGACGATGCCTCGTACCTGATTATATGTACTACTGGCACGGCGGCAGCAGCAACAGCAACAACCACATCAACAACAGCAATAATAAGAAGAGAACAGACTTTACGGTCATGGCTTCTTAAGCTAGATGGAAACCCCAAACTCTCCCTGTTGCTCTACCTCGATACCCCCGTCGCCTTCTTGATTCTCCCCAACAAACAATATGGGGTTAAGTAAATATAGCAACAATACGGCATCGACGACGGCAACAATAACAACAACAGCAGCAGCAACAACAACAACAACAACGATTGGCCGAGATAGTTAATCGTTTCGACTCGATCGTCTGATTCTTTGTTGCTTAACGTTTTCTATAGCGTTAGCTTCGCTGTTATCATTCGAATGGCCAGCATTCGGATTGAGTTGCTGTATCAGTGCGTGGGCATGACAACACTGCCTTTGCTGCAGCTGCCGTTGCTGCTGCTGCTGATGCTGCGCCAGCCTCAGCGGCAGGTTGTTTTCCTTTACAACTTATCAGTTTCTCTACGCTATAGGGCGAGAGGGGGAAGGAAGGACGGAGAGATGTTGGGAAAACAGCATTTCAAGAGGAAAACACAGATTTAGAGAACTGGGCAAACGGGAAGAGGCGACGGCGAACACCGAAGCACCTGCAGTTCAAATCGACAGCACCGATCGAACTGCTAGGGGCCGAATTCTGCGCAGACGCATGCTAGACACGCTGAGCAAACACAATCACCTCTTACCGCTACGAAACCCGAACGAACATACTGAATGTCTGGCCGGCAACTATTATTCCGTATCATATTGTATCCTTGAGAAATGAAAAAGTACAACTAACACACACACACACATGATTAGTTTTTGAAATAATACGTTAGATACAGCGGTGGACATGTGAGAAGACGATGAGGGATAGGGAACGATGCCAATGTTGTACTGCATCACATCAGCTTCTAGGCATAATTCGCTCAGTGTATAGTATTAGCCCCTGGTATAAAAGCGTGATATGTGTACACACACTTATCAAGTGAATAAATCAATCAGTAGTAGTAATAGTAGTAGTTAAGTCTATCGTGGTCGTCAGAAAGAAGGACTGCAAGATTGCCCACTGTGTTCACAGGGTTACGGTGATGGCAAGGCTGAGATGACACATGACTATTAGTGCCATTGGGATAGTTCACCCGTTTACCTACCTGTCTAATAGCTAAACACCTTTAAGTTATCGCCAGCTGGCGGCTGATCACCTGTCCATACTACGGCCAGTTTTTGCTCAGCCATAAATTGCATGCGCACGTGCTGTGCTATTCGAGATATTGTCCTTTTCTAAGCTGAAATGTTATGCGTTTTTTTAAATGTTAACAGGCAGTACGCGTGCTTAGTAGAACAATTGAGATAAGAAAGACTTAGACAAAGCTTTGGCGTGATGACGGATACCACAAGCTAAAATGTACAATAATCGGTGTGTACGACGCCCTTCCCTCGACGCGAAATCCTTAAACACTACCTGTGGAAATTAGGTGAACCAGAAGAAACAACAATACGAAAGAAATTCAATGCATCTGTATATATATGTATTGCATCGGATACCTTACCGTTTAGCCCAACCGCCCTATATGTATGTAAACAGCACCGGGAAGACCGCAACCTCTATCCTATAATCAATAATTTCACAAAACCTTCACCTCAGATCGATGAAAGAAAGCGGAGAAGAATAATCAAACTAATTCGTCGAGCTACATAGCAAGGCTACTACCATTGTATTATCCTAAGTGATATATATATATCGGACGAAGTTAGCAGTTACTCTATATCATCTTGACAATTGTTGCTTGGTCAACTTTAAATTATTCCTCAATTTTTCGAGCGGTATTGGACTTTGTTGTACGAGTATTTTTAAGCGCAGAACGTCTTTTTTTCAGTAAGAGGGTCGACCGGACCTAGGTTTATCTCCAGGTCAAATCTCCATCACAAAATTTGGCCAACCATTTTTAGCACGTCTTTCCGTTGATTGTGTTGTCTTCAAATATGGTAGAGCCGTTTTCACAAGCTACAGCAGTGTTATTATCTTTTTTTGGAACTCCTACATAAACGCTCCGAATTTTCACTTGTACGTATACCGTTTTTCCGCCTTTTCGGCGTTTTTGGCGCTAAAGTAGAGCCTACAGCCTGATGCAGAACTGGGCGCTCTACCATAAACGCTAAAGGGCACTGCAGGCCTCAATACCGAGTAGATACTAAAGCTGTAAGAACGTTTGCATCAACCTAATAAATATATATATATATATATATATATGAAAACAAGTCGTGCTACTTGCAGTACACAGCTTTTACCACTTAGTTTGTCTTACAGCGCGCTTCCATTATCCTAATAAATTATGAAGGCACAAGCCCATCATACCATGCAAGCCATCGTTCGGGAATGGGATTTGTGACACTCTGGTCTTGATCACGGAGGTCCCGGCACCAGGTAAGTATGTGACACTCTGGTCTGGCAACCGTCGGCGTTCTTCACTGCGGGCATCAATTGAAGAGCGCCGTCCAGTGAGGTGCTGACTGCAGATGCTAGTCACCGACTGTGCATGGCGACCTCACGTGCGAGACGCTGAGGTGCCATAGGAATGATTTTTGTGAGTGTGAGATACAGACCGAGAGAGAGAGAGAGAGCGCGCCCGAGAATTACGACGGACATTCATACATCACAGCTTTATCTCTTTGAGGCGTTCTGTGCCAGGAGTATGTATGTACATGCGGCAAGTAGACACTGCCTAGCAGCGCTCTAGCATGAGGTCATTTTTTCACTGATAATTTGGCGACAGGATCTATGGGCGAAGAAATAATTGTCACGTATTCGTTGAAACGCGGCGACGAAGTTGTAATTAATTTCGTTTACACCCTACGCTAAATTGTACGGGCCACCGCCGTGGTCAGCGGCTACGAACGAGAGAGTAACAAACTACGACCAAACTACGCTAGCAGAAGCAAAAGCAACAATAATAAATAACACTAACGACAACAGCAACAATAATAGCAATGACTACAACGAACAACAAAAGCTACAACAACAACACCAACAACAACAACAACAACAACTTCACCAGTAGCAAGAACAACAACAATAACGCGCTGTGCTTACGTCAAGTTGGCGGTGTGTTATTAACAACAAGCACGGTAACAGCAACGACATCAGCATCAGCGGCAACAATGGCGCAAGCAACGCGAGAAGCTTACAAACAACAACAATAATAATGTGATTGTTGTTGCTTTTGTTATTGTTGTTATCTTCGCGGTTGTCGTTGTTGTTGCTTTATTATTGTCGTCGCCATTATCGTGGTTGTTGTTGTTGTTGTTGCTTTATTGTCGTCGCCATTATCGTGGTTGTTGTTGTTTTGTTGGTTGTCTTTGCCACCAATACTGGATGAGGACGGACCGTTACTGGCAAAGGCATATCAGCGCCGAGTTAGCTGGTAACCAGGAGAACGTTCGAGATAGACAGGCTGGAAGGGGGGGGTACAGACAGACAGACAAGAGTCTGAACGGCTCGCCATGTCCGGGCTGGCCTAGGCTAGTGGTGATGCGCTGCTGGGGCAACGTTGACGCCGCCGATGCGTCGACCATGAATGGCGACGGACGACAGGCGTTATCGGACGCCGGTCGAGAGGCCAAAGCGGCCGCCGCGGCCGCCAATGCCGCCGCCTCCGGCTCATGTTGTTGGTCTCATTTTTCTTCCGTTTGCCTCGTTTCTCGTCGTTGTTGCTGTCTCTTTCAACGACGGTGAACGAATGGGTGAACAGACAGACCAACGCATGAACGGACGGATGGACGTTAAGCTATGCGACGGGCAGAGCGACGCATGAGCCCGCCGCGAGGCAGAAGCCTGCTGAGCACTGCTAGGGCAAAGGCGATGAGGACGACATTAGGGGCAATGGAGAAGATGAAGGCAAACAGGGGTATTCGCCATTGACGCCGCCGCCGCAGTTTTGAACAAGTTCAGTTATTGTTCTAACAGCAGCAGCGCCAGCACCACCAGTGCTCGCTGTCCGTGCACGTACAAGAACTTAACTATCACTGTAGTGTAGTATAGTGTAGTAGTGGTAGTAGTAGTAGTAGTAGTAGTAGTAGTAGTAGTAGTAGTGTCGAGCCCGGTGGCGTGGTGTCTTAAGTCTGCGCCTCGCAACCGGAGGAGACACATAGGTGCGCGGGTTCGAGCCCCACCGTTGCACATTTGCCATTTTATGGGGGTCCGTGTATGAAGCAATGTGAAAAACAGTTCCGTGGACGTTAAATCTTGGCTGAGGGTCAGCCCGAAAACTTTACTTAGTAGTAGTAGTAGTAGTGATAGTTAAGGTCTTGTACGTGCACGGACAACAAGCACCCTTTGATAGCAACTATCAGTGCCTCCGTAGCAGCACTGCGGCAGGTATCTGTTGTTTCTGCTTTTGCTGTTGCGGCTGCGGCTGTTGGCTCCACCGTTGTCTCTGCTAACGAGTGTGAGTCAAAAGACTGACTGAGTGAGTGACCAAAGGTGCGAGGTAGGCGATTTATTTAAATTTTAGACAGTCGCCGGCTGGGCGGTCGGTCGGGGTACGTCAGGCCATGGCGGCAACGACCGCGACAGCGTGTATCGTTGCTGCTGCTGCTGCTGCGGCTACTGCTGTTAGAGAAACGGATGCTGCTGCTGTTGCTAAGCGTCGGTCGAGTGCGAGTCAACCGCGTAGGTCTTCTCTTCCTTTTGTTGTTGTTGTTGTTGTTGCTGTAGTTGTTGTCGTAGGCGAGAAGACACAGTATATAGCCAAAAATGCATTTGTCTACGGCGATAGCCTGAGGCCTTTTGTCTTTCTGTTAGCTCCGTATATATATATATATATATATATATGTAACATCACAAATGTATATCTTGATACACGCATATATCTATATATATATCTTCAGGAGGAGAGGGAGCGATAGAGTATAAACGAGCATAGCACTCGTTGAGTAGTAAACATACTTGAATGCGCCTTTCTGTGCAGTTTATTGATATCTGGCCTCTACTTGCTTGATCAGCACACCGTTACGACTTATAACGATGTATCCACGTGTCTACCAAAGCTTAAATTTTGCATATTATATATATATATATATATTAGTATATATATATATATATATATATCTATATATATATATATATATATATATATATATACATTCGTAACGCTTTCACCTTAAACAGTAAGATACCGTGTATTCACACGCTCACATTTTAGTGACCCAAATCCAGCTAATACACTGCGCCTCCAGTTAGACATACGCGTGTAAGCAAAGACACACATGCAGACGTTGAGAGACGTATATTGTGATATTTTATTACGTGCACAACGAGGTGCCTCTCCCTCGCATCAGCCTCTGTGACGAAACTTGAACTAGAGGCTAGTGCCCTAGTCATGGTTGTCATCTCTACCCGGGTGTCGCCGCCGGTTCGATCCCTGCTGTTGTTGGTTGAATTTTCGTTGAGCACTGCTCATTGAGAATAGATGATAAACCATACTTCTGAGAGCCAGCGGCCATGCTGCCACAAGGACTGTTAAGGAACCCCTCTTAACATGTCCGGCCCTCGGTGCATTGAAGATATACCTCAGGTTAGAAGACGGAAGATAGTTTAGAAACCGTAGAAGACGGAAGATAGTCTAGAATTGAAAACAATCTCTTTTAAAAATGTTTTTTTTCATTCTAGGGTGTTGCTTGCAGCAATAACTCGCAAACAGGCCTAGCAGGCAAGCCGCTTGGAACCGTTACGTGCTCTTTATTTAGTTTAAGCGCGTGCAGTGGGACGACACGCACAACGTTTGCGAGGCGAATACGTTTATATGTATGCAATTAGATAGCAAAAACCATGATACTCAATCATGGCAGTGGTTTCAGGTTTAGTTGGGTGGTTTAACTATGGAGAATTACACACAGAGAGAGCAAAGCCAAACTTGTATAAGGACAACATTTCTAGGCATTTCTCATGTGTGTATCATATCTATCCCGTTATACCCGCTTCATGGGATGAATAGCAGATGATATATGTAATCAAGATAGATTAAAAAGTTCGTAGCATCGCCTGTCTACAATTAAAAAAAGCTCATGCCAGCTACAGCGCCGAAGAAAGACGTTCTTTGGGAGTAATAAAAATAAACGGCCACGATTGGATTGGTTTCGAATTGCGTTTGTAGAATACCATCCAGTGACAATCGAGCAGAATAAGAAACTATGTTGTAATTAAACCATTTTGCAGGCTTAACTGCAACAAAAATTAAAGCCAAATTAAGTGCAGTTTACAGAACTAATGCATCGGCATATAGTACCATTACCAAATAGATTATCTCATTTTAAATGAGTTCTGCGGGCACCGAGGAAGCACCACGTTATGGATGGCCAAAACAGCTTCCCGAAATCTTCCAGAACCAAAAAAAAGCTTCGGATGAGAAAACTGTGCTGGAAGTCCGCAAGCTTCTGACAACAAACGATTGAACCTGAAATTATTAGTAGAAGAGATGGGCATCGGCTATGGTGCAATGCGTTAAATATTTTGTCAGCCATTATGCATGAATTAAATTAAAGCAAAGTCGCTACCGTATGAAATAACGAGTAAGTAACTAACTCACACAATATTATATACCCAATCCATATCCCATTCGGAGAGATTTAGAACCTTCGAGACAAAATCCGCAGGATTTTTTTGGGCTGATTCGTAACGGCTGAGGAAACCGGAATCTACAACATCCCTCCAGAACGGGGAGTTGTCGCCAGCGAGTGAACCACACGCGGCAAAATATATAAGGCTCCCACCAGGGTAAAGAGGCACATCTCAACCGAAATGGTTTTGGCGATCGTTTTCTAGAAAGCAAACGAGATTCTATTAATTGACTATCTTTTGAGCGAGTACCCTAGGAGCAACCACTGGCGAGAACTACGCAACACTCGTGGGCCAGCTGAAGAAACGCATTTTAGCACTACGGCTCACGATGCAGAAGAGGGCTGTGTGGCTTTAACATGACAATGCGCTCATCCACACGTATTTTTTCGCAAATGGCAAATTAAAGCAAACTAAAGTTCCAAATTGTCGAGCATCCCTATGTTCTTCAGACTTGGCTTCTTGGACTTGGCGACTATTGTCTGTTTAGAAACCTTAATAAGTATGTCCTCGGAAAGATATACCAGGGTAACAATGATGTGATATGTGCTGTAGGCCAGTATTTGGGCCTAAATATATCGATATTCTGATTCGAATTACCGTTAATATGTTATGCTGTAATATTGAGATACGTTGGCTGAGACATGCTTTGATTTGAGGAAAACGCTACAACCGAATTTATAGATATTACGACGACGCTGTGCCAAGCAGACTTGTGAGCATGCTGGCTCGGTCTTGGTCGCATCTAACAGGTCTCGCGACGTTATTTTGATATTTAATGATTAAAGTGCCAAGGTCTAATACTTGTCAAACAGCACGACGTTAAACATTCCGCTTACCTTTGGATTTCCTATTTCCTATGTTTCTGTCCAATGGCCTTAATATACTCATTCGCAACGTTTGGTTGGTTGCATGGTGTTAAGGATCTGTATCGACTTTTTTTTACAACGCAGTATGCGTTACAATACAGTACGTCATATGCTAGCGTTATGTAGAAAGCGCTGAGGGATCGTATTGATTTCATGTACAACCACCGAGTACATGTACAACCACCCTGCAATTCGCTTAATGTACCGCCTACGCTGTCTTGCAGCTCGCATAGATTCATCAACATAAAACAACGACTTAGGGGTGTTAGATCTGCTAGGGGACGACGCATACAGAGGGATAGACATTCTTATTTTGACGGAGACCTGGGCGCGAGAGCAGTTTGATATACGGGGATTCTATGGGTACCATGCACTGGCGTCTTGTAGAGAGGGTCCGGGTAGGCCAAGCGGGGGAGTTTCAGTTTTTGTTAGACCATTGGTAGGAGAAATGAACGTAAAAATAGTAGCAGAAAATCTGATTGCAGTAGCTTCACCCAAACTAGAAATAATGGCCACCTATGTGCAACCGACGGGGACGGAGTCAACGGAAACGATGATTGAGCGCCTCTTGCTGGGTATAGAAGCGTTACCGAGAAAGGCTCCAATAATTATAGGAGGGGACTTTAATGCAAGATTAGACAGAATTGATTCGGAAAGAACGGTAGCCTTGCTAGACGTACTGGATGAAATCGGCTGCTGGGTAGTCAACAGCGCGAATGTGTTTACATATGAACGCCACTCTGGTTTGTCAGTCATTGACCTATTTGCAACAGATATGGATAGAAGGGACATAACGTTTGCAGGGGAAGACAATCCATTACAGGAAGGGGCGGGACTTAGAAAGCATATACCGATGGGCATCTGGGTGAAAATTAAGGGGACTGTTCAAGAACGGGGAAGGGGGGAAAGCTCAGGAAGGAGGCTTAATGTTAATACCCTATTACAGGGGCTTAACAAAGTATTTCCGGTGCCAGAGGCGATACACATAGATTGCTACGAACGCAGTCTGGTAGGGTTATTGAATTCTGCGATACTACCGGTGCAGAAGAGAAGCGAAAGACCTTGGTTTAGTGAGCGGTGTAGGATGGCCAAGCAGGCCAATAGGTTGACGCGGGGATACGTAAAAATCGTTCCGGTTATGCGGCCATTGGCCTCGTTGGTTAAACAGTTGGTTAAGGCATCTTATAAAGAAGAAAAGCAAAGGTACTGGGAAAAGAAAGAATGGGCAGCAATAAGGGAGGCTGAAGTACGGCCATACACATGGCTGAGGCGAAAGGGGAGGAGGCAATGTTCAGTCGAGACGGGCAGGCTAGTCGAACATTTTGGGAGGATTTTGGCCGGGTCGGATATAACCCCGAAAACGATGGTAGAATATGAAGGCCCCTGGGATCAAACGACAGAGGAAGCTAGGGTTTGGATAGTGAAGGCAATCACTCTTAGGGAAGTAATGGAAACAATCGACAGAGCACCACGGGGAAAAACGCACGGAAATTATTTGATAAGGAATGAACACATGAAAGATACCTTAGTTCTCGCGCCATGCTGGCAAGCTCTATTCAATGAATGCTTAAACACTGGGGAAATTCCACAGGCCTGGAGGGAAGCGACATTAATTGTCATTCCCAAAGAAAAAGGTATAGAAACGGAACCAGAGGCTTGGAGGGGAATAGCAATAAAGAGCTGCACATACAAGATATTTTCAGGAATAATAGCTAGGAGATTGGAGTCTTTCTTAGAGGAAAGGGGGGTAATACCAGAGGAACAGCATGGATTTAGGAAGGGAAGGTCAACTCACTCAGCAATTGAAGGGCTGCTCGGAGCAATCTGGGATACTCTGTCCAGGCCGAAGAATTGCCTATATGCTGTGTTTGTAGATTTAAAGGCGGCGTTTGACATAGCGCCAAGGGATAAGACACGGTGCTGATTGACAACGGGGTTGGCATTGCGGGGGAGGTAATTCAAACTACAGGTGTCGCGCAGGGCGATGGACTGAGTCCACTACTGTTTTCCGTTCTTCTGGGTGGGCTCCCTGAACGGATAAGAGCGGGCTGGACTCGAGAGTGGGCCAAGGTTTTAATGTACGCAGATGATGTAGTAATATTTAGTTGTAGCCTTTTCAGAGTGAAGCAAGCAATGGATCGGCTAGTTACATTCATGGATGAAATGGGCTTAAAGGTTAATTAGGAAAAGACAGTAGCCATGAAATTCCGAAGGGGCGGCCGTCTGGCCAGGAATGACGTATTTCAAATCAGGGGAAAGGAATTAAAATTTGTAAATAAATTCACATACCTAGGGCTCACCTTAACAACAAGGGACAGTAGTTTTCGATCACACATCCAGGAGAGGGTTAGGAAGGCCACTATCGCAGCCGCGGCAATTAAATGTCCACATAAGCTTTCGGTCGATGCAGCAGTAGCCCTTTTTGAGATACAGATAGCGCCCATCGCCACATGTGGCATTTCACTAATATGGGATAAGGTGGGAGTAGACGAATTGCGTTTAATCGATGGGGTAAGATTTTTCTTTCTAAAGAAGGTTTTTGCGCTTTCAAATACATGCAGAAATAGGGTGGTCCACGTGTTGGAAGGTGGCCCACTGCTGACAGAGGAGCTACAAAAACGATGGAATCTGAAGAAGGCGTGCGCCTTTGACGTTTATATGCGAAATTGGCAAACCAAAATAAGCGAGGTAGACATAGGAATTTATGGGACAGCAGCAATGAGAAGCACTGGGTGGAGGGCTAGCGGGGTAAAAGATCGCCATTTAACAACGGCCTTTGCAGCCCACGGATTTCATTACGTTCTATGCAATATGGAGGGTTTCCATGAACCACAAGACGAATGTCGATGCAAAGAATGCTGGAGTAAATGTGATAAATACCACGCCGCGGTTTGTCCGGCGGTTCGGTCCGTAGCAGAACTGGCAAAACGCTAGATCGATTGTTGTGTGGAAAACTGTGATGTAACATAAACGCACTTACCCAGCCCGGGTGTTAATAAATAAATAATAAAACAACGACTTGAAGAACTCCTTGCGATTATTTCTGTCTGTTGCCTATGATCTAAGCTTCTAAACACTCTGTCTAGGCTCTATTTGTGAATAGTTCCTCAGCGCTTTAATATATATATATATATATATATATATATATATATATATATTATACGTCAAACACAACGCAACTTAGTAATCAGAACCTGTATTAAAACGATTTTTTTAAAATAATATTTTAATTTATTACCTTGATGAGTGTCTTGATGATAGTGACTATATATATATATATATATATATATATATATATATATATAGTACACAAGTATTGCGGAATTCAGTTACTATAAATACGTTTTTTTTTATTACTATTACTACTGTCCTCATCATCATCATCATTACTATAATAATAATTATTATTATCATCATTATTGTTATCACTTGCGGATGACAGCTGAAAGGCGATTATGGGGATTTACGCATGGTGACAGAAGCGAAAATGGAATACCGGTCGTTCATCATACGACAACGTTATCTCGTGGCGGCGCAAACTGACGCTGCGACTGACGAAGATTAAGAAGAGCTCATCCACTCATGCTCCGATAGCGAGCGCGAACAGCGAGCGAAACGAAAACCCGTCGAACCACTCAGCCGGCGTTCACCGTTTCACTGTTTCGTCGCCGTTAAACGAAGCAGGTCGCCAGCCACTGACCGATTCCCTCTGGCCCGTATGACCACACACGTTCAAACGTGACCACAACGACGTTTGGCATGAACTACGTTACTTCAGTGCGCCATATTTTCCCCTGGCGACCCATACGGGAAGCCAGTTAGGTTTAGTTTTATTTATATAATGTCTATACCAAATGCTTAAACCAGCCATTTGTTGATAAAACTATGTAACCTTATATATATATATATATATATATATATATTATATATATATATGTATATATATATATATATATATCTATATATATATATATATATATATACATTTATATATATGTATGTATATATATATATATATATATATATATATATATACCAAGTCTGCATATCGAGTTGCAGCAAGATTTGTCAAAAACATTCTTCCATTCACTTTGTGCAAACGTGATCAAATGCCATTGCTGAGAACGGCTCTTGGGTAGAGAACGTTAGAACAATCAGAAATGATACACGGTCTTTAAACAACATCGGCAACGTAACGGGGCGGTTGAAGTAGTCGGCAAACTTTGGCTTTATAGACACTAACCTTGAAACACTCACCCCAGTAGACTAACCCGTAATTGCTGCGGTGCACAATTAAACGAAATCTAGCCAATAAAGAGAAGGGGAAAAACATTATTCAGTTAAATTGACATACATTGTTGTATTACATTTTATTAGAACATCGGCGACGTTCTTCTCTAGTTGTTGTCTATTATTGCCCTATCCGGCGTTGTCGCTACTATGCTAATACAATGAAAGTAAATCAAGAAATTCCCATATATGTACCCAAACCCTCAAAACCTATTGAGCAATAGCTTTGCTATAAACAAATATACTCGACAAACATTTACAGGGTACACGTCTTGGGGGGTATTTCAAGTTCCATTACCAAAAAGCGTAGTCTAACCCCCTCCACCATTTTACTTGCCGGAAGCAATTCATTGTCTGCTGTGCTTTCATTAACGCAACATTGTGTGGGGCGAGAGTCCATTTCTTGAGCCATATTTGGGCAGCGCGCTTGCAGTGGCAGTAAGCATATCAAAAGCTTCGCCACGACTTCGGTTTCCTGACTCGCGCGTTTACGGTACGTCGTGACCAGTGTCCCACATACTGTAGCGTCCCGGGATCTATGAAACCGAGGATTTAGGCCGATTGCAGATGAGTGACCGTTCGTACAGATACTCGGGCTCACGCACTCCTGTGTCCACTGCGAACGTGTCACGTCCGCAAACGGCAAACGAAACGACAACTTTGAGAACCACTCCAACCAGCGCCCACCGTTTCATCACGCAATGGCTAAGCGAAACAGGCCGGAATTGGGAGGCAAGTTTCTTCTAGCTAGTTTCCACGTTCGGGACCATAACAGTCCGTGGCATCTATCTCTACCACGAGTAAAGCCTACCATAAATGCTCTCACACGAACAGGTGAATTGGTTGTTTTCGCACACGCGAACTGGGATACACTCCATGTTCCACTGCGACCCTAAATTAAGGCGCTGTTGTCGCTTCTTCAATTATGATGCTGTCACGCATGTTCACTGTTCATTTGGGCCAACCATAGCAAAACCAAGTGTACGTGCCGAGTTACTCCATATGGAGTGACCGTCTCGTTAATAGCAAGATCTATCAAAATTCAACTACTGCTTACGCTTGCAAATGTGATCAATGAAAACTTTTCTCACTTGCTTGGCTTTTGGGAACTTTAAGACACTGGAGAATTTGCAGATAACCTTTAACCATACTCGTCGACGTAGTAGGGTGGTCGAAGTAGTCTGCAAACTTTACTTTTATAGACTTTCAGTTGAATCATGTTCGCGCTCGATAAATGATAAAATTGTCAACGGCGAAGTGCCTCGCAAGTTTAGCTGTGTTTTACGGCAGCCAAGGACGTATTCATCTCTCAGAGTAGCCTTCTTGTTGCAGTGCGAGTCGTGATGAGAGCTCTTTTTTACCCGGATCGAATCCCAGACGATTAAACGTGTACGTATAGAAAAGAAACACAAGTTTATGTCGTTTGTCGCGCGTCGCGCCCTGCTGGATGACCGACACGAGTTAAAACTGAGACCATTAAATGCAGATTTCAGTCATGGCACGGCAGTCTGCTGAGGCAAGCAGTTCAAAACAGACGCAAATATCATCAACGTTAGAAAACCTTGATCTGCACTCCGTCGAGGCCTATTGTTGGATATTTAAGCCGTTGGTTTCCGTCGTCGGCCGCTAGATGGCACGCCTCACAGTCACACAGAAATGAAACAGTCCTAAAGTCCTTAGCATATACCTACCTATACGAGAGGCGAACACGTACCGCCTCCCAATGTTTGTCGGTCAGCTTTGCCTCGCCATGTTGCACGGTTGAACTTAGCTGCACGGACCCACGGACAATGAACGATGTAGGGCCGAGAAGGCGGGTGTTAGCTGGTCTGGTCAGGCCGACCTATGGACGCAACACCGACCATCTCCTGTGCCCTTCTTCTCTCAGGAAAGCCGGGCACATCAGCTAGCAACAAGCGGTCGCCCTCCTCTTTCTGGTCTATCGGACATCGGCAGCATAAGCAGGAACAGCTGCTGTAGCCAAACGGTTTTGACTTGACTTTTGGCCTTACGACACATAACACACAATAAGCCACACCTGGCGTAGCGGCGTACTATCGGCCATAATAATAGCTGCACGGTGAGCGTATCTCATAAACTTAGCCATCTTATTGCGGTGCCACACAAATCCCGTGAATTGTGTCTGTATTCGGCACCGACCATACTGCACACTAACTTACTTGTGTTGTATCAAGTCGATCACCACCCATCCCCCACGGCCACGTCACGTCAGAAGCAGCAGATATCGTTTCGCTCAGACGCAATTCGGAACTGCGCCGACAAAGCAGGGCCACGCAAGCCACATGCTGGTTAAGCTGGCTGTTTGCTGGCTTATGCGCAGATAGAGTGCAAGAGAGAGAGAGAGACGTGGCACGGAATGTCCTATGTCCGTCCGGTTCAGCAATTACCGGTATCGTATTGCTTAATGATGATACACAGCACCAGCATTTGGTCCGATTATATTCTAGTGTAGAATAAGTGCTTGTACAAGCACGCAGATAACAGCGTCACCAAGCGTCGATTTTCGGTTTAGTGGTTAGTTCATTTTTACATCATGTAGCACATACATATGTATATATACATATATCTATATATATACATGTATATGTATATATATATATATATATATATATAAAGTCGACCGATTGGACTTGTCTTATTATGCATGCAGTGGCGCCAATCAAAAGAACGTGCAGAAAGACGCTAATGCAGTCTGCTCTGACTCACTAACGATGCGCCTCGTAGTATGCTGTTGCCTTTGTCACTACCGCCGTAGCCTTCGTCATAACTGTTGTTGTTGTTGTTGGTGTTGTTGTTTTATTTACTTGGAACTGTCCGTATCTCCTCTATTCCTTATGCCTCTTCCCCCGCCTCCTCGTCTTTGCCCCTCTGCCCCCCATCTCTCTCTACGCCTTTCTTACTATTCTTTCTTCGTCTGTTTATTTACCAGGCTTCTGAGTCCTTCTGTCGGTGTGTCTGTTTGTCGGTCGGTCGGAGTCTGTTTGGCTTTCCGCACGACCGACGCCAGGCAAGGCGCAGGAACTCGTCATTTTTCTCTGTCTTTTTCTTCTTTTTTTCTGCTTCTTCTCTGAAGCTCCAGTTTTTCTTTGTTTCGGTGCCGTGGCTCGTGGCTCTACCAACAGCCACTATGCAGCTCAACGCGGCTCCACCACCACCACCACCAACAACAACAACAACTGCAACCACCACAGGTGGCACAGGCGCAAGCATTAGCCAGCAACCAACCACCGGGTCGTCGCCACAGAAGCTACAGAAGCTGCGTTGACCACGAAAAAGAAGCAGGCGGCGGCGGCGGCCGCTGCTGCTGCTGCTGTGGCTATGGCAGCGGGAAACAGGCGCTCCGTCGACCGCCGTAGCCGATGAAGCGCCCGAACGCTCGGACGCCTGGCCAATACCAGCCGTCACGACGACGTTATGCTCCTCGTGAGATGGCGTCTTCTTACGACTGGGCCGGCCTATGGCTGATGCCGATGGCCATGCTGGTGGTGCCGATGGCTACGACGCTGAAGTTCTTCTGAAGTCGTTCTGTTGTCGTCGTCGTCGTCGTTGTGGTGGTTGTTATTGCTGTTGTTGCTGCTGTTGCGGCTGCTGGCTGCTGCTGTGGTGTCCAATGGACGAGGGACGATCAACCGTCGACCTATTGACGTCCATTGCCGGTGTCCAAATCACAGACGGACAGACGGACGGACGGACGGCTACTGTGGACACGGCCGAACGCCTTCGGGACGAGCAGACTCTGAATTCAAACAAACAGCGCTGCGAACAGATGGGGAAGTTAACGACGAATCATAACGCACCAGCACTGTCGCCAACAACAGCAAAAACTCAAAAAACAACAACAACAATAGCCACAACAACAATAGAAAAAGCATCGGCAACGAATAATTCAACGTCTAAATGAACGACCAAGTCAACCAACCGAGCAGTTAACCAAGGGAACCAAACATCACGACGAGCGCTACTATCATGAACACGGAGCTCGTTGTAAGCCAGCTGTCAAACAGCAAAAGAAATGCAGCATAATAGCTGCAACAACAGCCGACGTAGCAGAAGCAGTCGACGATGATGTTGTTGTGTTTTGAGTTGGCAGGATCTCTCTAGATTATCTATCCCCGTCTTACATGCGCGCTAATTCTGGCCCACCTCTTAGTCTGTCTGTATCTATACCGTCTATGTCTGTCTTTTTTTTCTCTTTGCATCGATTCATTGCTTGTTGTCTCGCTTTAGCCCGTTCAGTAAGAAATGCATACGATTCTCGTCATCATGTCCCCACCAATCAGCGTCGCCATTATTTAACAACTCAACAACAGCACCGAAAACGGCAGCGCAAACAAGATGGCGGCGTTGACAGAAATGAGCTAGGGGCACAATATTGCTACAGCAACGACACTGTAAAAATGTGATATCATTGTAACAATGCAATAACAAAAACTTATTAACACTGAAGTAACGCAAGTACGCATAAATAAATGGTGTGTTACGAAAGCATTAAAGATACGCCTTACGGCGATTCCAAGCTCGTAGGGGGCAGAGGATGGCCTAGAAACAAAAAACAACCTCTACAAAAATTGGTCTTACAGAAGCAGCAGCTGGGGGTGCTACAGAAGTAGCAGCTGCTGGGATGCAACGAAAGTAGCAGCAACTGGGCTGCTACAGAAATAGCAGCAGCTGGGTTGCTACAGAAGCCGCAGCAGCTGGGGTTCTACAGAAGCCGCAGCAGCTAAGGTGCTACAAAAGCAGCAGCAGTAGCTGGGGTGCTACGGAAGTACAGCGGGAGGCTACAGAAGCAGCTGTAGCAGCAGCGGGGGTGCTACAGGAGCAGCTGCAGCAGAAGCTGGGGTGCTACAGGAGCAGCTGCAGCAGAAGCTGGGATGCTACAAGAGCAGTTGCAGCAGCAGCTGGGGTGCTACAGAAGCAGCACCAGCTCGGGAGCTACAGAAGTAGCACCGGCTGGGGTGCTACAGAAGTAGCAGCAGCGGGGGTGCTACGGAAGCAGCAGCAGGTGGGGTGCTACAGAATGGGTTGTAAAGATGCAGCCGCACCTGGGTGCTACAGGAACCGCAGGGGCAGTGGTTCCTGTTGCACCTCAGGTTTTGCTTCTGTAGCACCCCAGCTGCTGCTTCTGTTCCTGTTAGCTGCTATTGAAGGGTTACCGCAGGCGGCTGTAGATCGCCAAGGTACGTGTTAGATACTCCGACGCGGCCGCCGGTCGAGATACAACGCCGATCTCAACGACATCATCGTCGTCGCAGACCAGCACAAGCAGCAGCTGCAGAAGTAGCAAAGGTTGCAGCAGCCGACGCAAAAGGCAGCCGGAGCTACGCTTGTTCCTGCTGCCACCCCGTCGCCGCTGCCGCAGCCGCCGCCACCGCCATGGCCGTCGTCAACTGACGGACCACCTCACATTATGCAGCCGCAGCCGAAAGGATGAAGGAGACGACAACGAAGCGAGAAGAACAGAGCACAACGGCGAGAGAGACAGAAATATATATATAGTCCCCCGTTTTATATATATATATATATATAATCTTTCGTTTTATATATATATATATATATAGACAGAGAGAGAGAGAGACGTCCTTTGTCGGCTGTGGCGGCGGCGGCCGCCGCCGCGTTGAAGGCGGCGTGACGGGCCGTTGGCGCTGCTGACGAAGACCACGACGGGCGGCACAGTAACGGGCATGACCGACCGACCGACCAACGACCGACCGACCAGATCAACAGCAGCTACCGCTGTTGCTGTTGTTGCTGCTGCTGCTGCTACCGATTCTGGCACTTTTGCTTCTGCTGTTGATGTTGGCAGTGGTGCAGCCGCCGCCGCTTCTGCTACGGGTGGCCACTCACCGACCGACCGCCTATCGTCACGGTTTTCGTTGTTGTTGTTGATGTTGTTGCTGCTGCTGTTGATGGTGCTGCTGTTGTTGCTGCTGTTGATGTTATTGTTGTTGCTGCTGTTGTTGATGTTGTCGTTGTTGTTGCTATTATTATTATTATTATGCTTGTTGTTGCCGTTGTTTTTGCTATTATTACTATTGTTCTTGCTATTGTTGTTGTTGCTGCTGCTGCTACTGCTGCTGTGGTGAGCTATCGGTGAGCTTCTTTGCATGAAGTAAACCACGAACCAACGACGGTCGGTCGGCCATGCGTGGAGGAACCGTCTGCAGTGGCAGCAGCAGCAACAACAACAACAACAAGTCCCTTGTCGTGGTCTATGTGCTGTGTCGCTGCGGCTGTTCATGAAGCTGCTACAGCTGCGGTTATTTTTGTTATCATCAGCAGCATCATAGTGCTACGCTTCTTGTTCTTCTTCATCGTCGTCGTCACCATTATCATCATCCTCATTTTCATCACCATTATCACCCTTATCATAATCACGACGCTGTCAGACGCTGTCAGCATCTTCGTCATCGTCAAGATATTCAACGTATGAACAACGACGTGGTGACGTTCTGATCATGTTCGCCATCATCATTATCATCATCATCGACGTCGTCGTCTCCATTGCCATCCCCTCATCACCAGCACCATCATCATCATCACAATCATCACTATCATAATCATTGCCACCTCCGCCGCCATCATCATCAACATCATCGCCCTCACACACAATCCATGTGATATGTTCAACTCATTGTTATCACCGACTACATCATGAACATCATGAACATCGTCGTCGTCGTCGTTATCATCATCATTAAATTCGACGTCGTCGACCTGCCGCTGTCTGCTTTCTCCGTTTTCCCCATCTTCCTATGCCCATCTTCCTTTTTTTCCTCCAATTTTTGTCGGACGTTTGTTCACCGCTCTCGCTCTTATCATCATCACCATCATCATTATCAGTAACAGCAGCAACAGCAGGAGCATAGTTATCGTCATCATGATGGTGGTATCATCAGTATGACGATGCTTATAGTTTAGCTTAGGTTTTCTTTATCACCATCGGTATCCTCACCATTAGCATTGAAATCACCAATACGTTAATTAAGGTAGTGGTAATAATGATGATGATGATGATGATGAAGGATAATATTGTGTTATTATTATTATTATTATTTTCGGGCTTAAGGAAAAATCGCCAATTCTTTTATTGTCATTCATTTCATCGTCCATAATATTGTGAAATAAATTGTTCCACGTTAAACGATGTTACTATTATTTATTTAGTTATTATTATTATTATTATTATTATTATTATTATTATTATTATTATTATTATTATTATTATTATTATTATTATTTTTATTATTTTTATTTTTATTATTATTAATATCGTCAGTGTCGGCATTGTTGTTGTTGTCGTCGCACGTCAACGTGCGTGCGACATCACGACCTGCCTGACAAGATCTGTTGGTGATCCGTCAGCTTGGCCCGTCATCAGAACAACTGCGGCACACGCGGTGAGCGAGGGGGAAAATGCCGACTTATGGTGGTGGTGCTGCTTCTGTTGGTGATGGCGATGGTGGAGCTGAAGGTGAAGGCGATGGCGACGATGATGATGATGGGGGACCTGTAGCCCACCTCATCATAACCAGACGCGGGTAGCGGCGGCGGCTGCGGTGGTCGTGACTCATGACTGGGACAATTCTCGAAACAGACGAAGAAACGCGGAAGACGCGAAAACGATCGGAGGGGAGGAGATTATTATTATCATTATTATTATTCTCATCATCATCATCATCATCATACGAATTTATTGCCCCCTTTGACGCTGAGTCACGCCAACAACCGTCGCGCGTATTGACGAACAACGGGCAAACGAACGTAGTGTTTTCTTGTTTGTGTTGTAGCCAAGCAAGCAGTAGTCATAATTATGGCGCACTTGCAAACTCTCTCATCCTGTTCATCGTGGCCGCCGTACAGGCATGGCTAGCTAAATAATTTATTATTATTATTATTATTATTATTATTATTATTATTATTATTATTATTATTATTATTATTATTATTATTATTATTATTATTATTTGTTCAATTTTAATCATCGTCAGCATTATATTTTTTATGTTATGATGTTTTTTGGATATTTATATATATCACATTATTATTATTATTATTATTATTATTATTATTGCATCGAACCGACAATACAACCGGCGCTATTCTCTTTCCCCTCCTACGACAAAAATGTGTGTAAATGCGCTTTGATTGATACAACTTGTATTGTCCGGTGAGAACGTGTGCTTCAGGCGCTAGAGATTTTTACCTCGTGTCGCGCTTTATTATTATTATTTTTGGAATATTTTTTTACGTAGCCAGTTACCGATGAAATCTGCTTTAGAAAATAGTCTTCTCGCAGCAGATTTTCTGCACTTATTCCGCACTCTTTTTTTAGATTCTCAGAAAACAGGTACGTGCTCTAATGGGTATGGGGTTTACGTGGGTAGAAGTTAGCAACTTACCTCTAGCACTTTCTAGCTGCTACATCTCGCCAAATAGGCCACTTGAAAATTTCGATTCTTTCCTTCTTAAAGGCCCCTATCATAGAACACGCTGGAAAGCCTCTGATGATGGCAAGACATTTTAACTCGCATAATTCGACCTAGGGCTCGCGCCCGCATTACAGACAGGGTACTTTTTATCGTGGACTGGATGGTCCAGCACAGCATTCATCTGTGCAATGAGCCCAAAGACCCAACAATTGTGCGAGGATTACAAATGTTTCACCTAGACCTTACACTTGCAAACGACAAAGGCCAACGTTTCCTCATATCGTGGACAATACGGACAAGTGAAGAGTCGCTCAATGATCACCGTTATGTGAGATTTTCAGTGGTCTTGCCAATCACGCGCCGCTCCAGGCCGTCCGGACGGAGCATCTGGCAGATTTGGCCCCTCGATAAGAAGACCTTAAAAAGTGCAAGGCTAACTGCATGTGAACGTGTGCTAGCACGTGGCTCGCACGACGTGTACAAGCCGGGGCCTTGGCTGACTCTCTGCGAGAAGCTCGGGCCAGACTCATTGCCCTACAAGATATCTATCCACTTGCATCTTGCAAGTTCGTACTTCTCATTCTACTGGATGCAAAGAATGCCTTTAATACGGCCATTGGGGGACATAATAAAGGCAATGGACGAACGACAGGTCCCCATAAACATAACGCGAATTTTGTCGAGGCATTGTATTTGAGAGTCCGTAAGCGCACCCGGGGGATCCACCTTTATACTGGGCTGTCGGGAGGGGGGACATCCAGCACATAACCGGGAAAGTCGCCCAGGTGTCTCAGAACCTGTCTCGTATCCTCCCACGCGAAGGAGGCGCGGCGAATCTCGGCGCCGCCTTCCGGTACGGAACAGTTAGTACAGACGTTTTGTTGGTGCTCGCACATCAGCTACCATGAGATCTACTGGCGACTAAGCGTAGCAAAAGACGCCTTGATGGGGACGTCGCCTGGACACAGGCAAGAAAGAAGACTCTACATGACTGGGCTATCGCCTGGACCCACCTCCCGTCCAGACACAGCCACGTTCGGTGGACCCGATCGTTAACCCTTGATCCTACTATGTTCTGACTACATAAATTCTGTCTGGGCACGGTCAGTTTCAGGTGTAGATCTGCAGAATCGGTAAATCGTTAACAGATATTCTGGTGTTCTGCACTTCCGGAGAATCGGGCGACGTGGACGTCACACAGTGGTCAACCGTTCGGCGCTCAGCCATTTCCGCCCCGCACAAACTACGCAGAGGCTGGTGAGAAGACACCCTCCATTGTCACCAGGATGATGTCCAGCCAGGCCTCTGACTGGAGTGAGAGACTCAAGTACTTAGATGATCTGCTGCGGGAAAAGACGCACCTGGAGGAGGTCCGACGAGCGCGGCTGACTCGCGCGGTTTCATCCTTTTCCGGTTCAGTACACGGAGGCCCAAGACGCGGTTGAGTACGAGAATCTCCCCTCCTGGCCTCGATGTACTACTGTCAGACCATTCCGAACAAAGGGGGATGGTTTTTTAGTGGGTATTATACGCGAATAGGATAGAGTCCAATACTCTCCGGCGGTGTCGAGTGTCAAACTAGCCGCCAGCAATTTTGGTGGGCTGTGCGTAAATGCATTTTCCACCCCCAGAACAAAACAAATTAGAAAGCCTAAGCCGAAGCATCTTCACCATCGGCGCACAGTCTGATAATACATACACGGAGTGGCATCTCGCCCGTGTATGTATTTTCTTTTCTGCAAAGTACTCGCCTCTTGTTTAGTGTGAAGCAAATTAAAATTCGCTTGACATACATTTTGTCACATTCCTTGTAAACTATACGCGAACTTTCGTAAAGTTCTCAGCATGAACAACCGCACTGTCGTACCGACGGACAGTCGTCGTATAGTTCCGAATCCTCTGTTGAGAGCTACCAGTGCCGAGCTCACACTGTCCTCGACGTGCGCCGTTAATGACGTTTCCATATAGTGAATCCGAAGAATCAAGTATGGCAAAGAGTTTATAGACTCTACTGGCCTCCCACAGCAACGAATAACGTCTTTTGCAACCAAACGCTCTCCAAGACGAAACTTAATCTTCTTGTACGTGAGTTTATCTCCAGCCCTACTATGGCCGTAATGCGCGAGGAGGCACCAATGTTACGGCGAGCAACAACGATGTCATCAGCATACATTATCACCACGGAATGTTGAACCGAGTTGAAATATCTCGCATAAGAGCTCCACCTATGCCAATCTGCTTGAATCCGCCGATCATGAGACCGCGCGGAGCTTTGAGGAAAAAGCTTTGACGCAGTAAATGAAAACAGCGTGCAAGCGGCCTCCTAGACAAGACGCAGTCCGCTCTATCTGAAATTGAAATTGAACTGCTCCGGAGGCAGAGCATATTTTGCCACATTTGCAACAAGTTTAATGATTAGCTTATACAATAAATTTTTGCGCGTTCGCTCCGATGCTACTCCCCGCTAGATATTTGGGTCAGTTATATCATCGCTGTGCCCTTGCATAAGAGAGAAAGAGAGCCTATCAACATGCCAAACTCTGCGATCCACCCTTCCTTCATAATTTCACTAAAAAAATCACAGATAATCCAATTTGAGAGCGGCGCCGACTGCATTCAATGTTCGTAGTAGTCCTGGTCTGACCCACAAATTTTAATTTTCCACCTAGAAAGGGATCGGATCCATTGGCTCACTTTCTTTTCCCCTAAGGGTAGCTTTATTGTGTTCTCTACATCGGGGCTAAACGGAAGATTCGTCAGGTGACGCTATACCTGCTTGTCACTCGATGAGTGCCGTACCCCCTTACGAAATCGCTTTATATAGTCATACGGTTTTCTTCCTGCTCGTTCGAGTACTGGTCCCCCTCTCGCCTAGCATATTTGACCATGTAGTCACTGCAAAGCCTTAGTCCTGTCTTCGCCTTGCTTTGAGTTGTGGGTCTGCTCTGGCGTTAATTAGTTTTAGCAAGCCGAGCAGATCTCATTGTCGGAGGTAACAGATTCGTTTGAACCACGGCTGGCATCTTCGCGGACTGAACATTCTTCACTTGATTTCTTTCCGCATCATTTTTTCTAGAGGCCGACAGCAGAGCTATACAGCACTTCCGACCACGGCACTTTTGTTATCGGCTGAAATAATGGCTAGATCAAAGTGACGGGCTTTTGTAGACATTTCGTCTCCACCAAGTGGCCGATGTCTATTTCTCGAAGAAAATCATCTGGTATTAGATCCGTTCTCCTTTTGAAACCTTCACAGTTATACAGTAGTATTCGTCAAGGTATGGTTGCTCTCGAACGCACCTCTATACAGCTATCTGCTCATCTCGAAGGGCGAGGACTAGTTTTAGCCACAATGAGTGACCATTCATTCGTATGAAGGATGACACCCTTTATCTAGAACTCCTTCTTGGAGCATCGCATAAAATACTCACTCTCAGGTACAACGCAAAATACAGCCACTTTACCTTTGTCTGCAATTTAAGTATGCATTAACCTCAACATTTTTGTCGGCCAGCTTATTTTATGAAGACAGTATGAATAATTTGATCAAGCATATCTGGTAGATGCGGTGAAGAGCCGAACCGTCTTATTATGCTCTGCTGCCGAACAACTTGCTGCTGACAATGTCCTCCTGTTGTACTGACTGTTTAGCTCACGATATCTTTATTCGTCACTCCATAGACCAACGTGGGACGGTATCCGATTGGGTTAAATTATACCGTGACAAACAGGTCTAAAATAATGGGACTTGACATAAATTATAAATTATAGGAGAGACAAACTGGTCGCAAAATACGTAGTGGTTGAAGTTATAACAAGGACTAGTAAATAAAACTCATATATGTATATATATATATATATTTATATATATATATATATATATATATATATATTTATATATATATATATATATATATATATATATATATATATATATATATATATATATATATAACAGCAATTTAAAATGCACGTTTTCGGAGCAAATGGAAGAAGTTGCTTCTAATGTAAAAGCTCTATTAGAATCTTTATTAATAGATATTTTTCTAACTAACATATGCCATAACAGGTCTTCTGTAGACAACCGGTGACTGGACTAAACTAGGACTAGCTTTGTGGGGATTATTAGCACAAGCTATATACGTTTTACTGGCTTAATAAGGGATTACGGCCTAAAATGTAATGCCAATTCCTTTTCTCCGATGTTACAGAAGACTCTCAGTTTAGGCTCAGATGCACTGGTGTCTCTTCTCAGGTTCAGTCCGCTGGCCTTGTGTCGGGTAAGAGTCTTTGCTGCAATTGAAACGGTGGTGCGCCTGGATGCGCAAGACAGATAACCCACAGTTCCTGTTCAGGTCCGACCCTAAATGTCTCTGATAATTGATACGTCTAGATGTCTTTGATAATTGATAAGTCTCTCTGTCTGAGAATTGAGATGTGATTTTTTATTTAAATGGTAACATGCTGTATATCGTATGTTTATAATAAATAATTGTAATACTAAACAACCCTATAGGCATTGTTAAATATTACATTGCTCGTAATCCTTCGTATACAATATGTAAAATACATTATCCAAGTACTTGGATAATAGGGCGGTAAAGTGGGTACACGATAACTCAAGAACGAGAGGGCTATTGGCAGATGCCAGGGCAGGGACGTTAGATACAAGGATACAAAAAGCTAAACTTATTTGCTATATTTCATGTGTATTTTTTAGAAAGGTGTCGTTGGTGAATAAGAAGTGTCACGATGTCAGGCGGGACATACAGTGCAGTGTCAGCATATGACACCCGTGAAGAATGCCGCTCGAGACCAACCGGTTGGAACGAGTAACAAAAGATAAATAGTCGTTTTCCAACAGTGAAATACATGCGGCCCAGCCCGCTATGAATTAGTTACACCGCCTCAAATAGCACCGAGCTGAACGAGATCACTTTCGAGATTGACTGTCCCTCATTATGACGTTGATAAGTTTGTTGCTGTTGATGTTGTTTTTGCGTTGCTGATTTTGTTTTGTTGTTAATCTGCTTTATTGTTGTCGTTTTTGTGTTGTTTATGTTGCTGTTTCCTTTTAAATTTGTGGTGCTGTTGTTTTTCTGGCGTTGTTGCTTTTGTTTTTGAATTAATAGAGCTGTTGTTTTTGTTGTATTTGTCGTTGTTTGTTATAACGTTGTTGTGTTTGCGTTGCTCTTATTGTTGTGTTTGTGTTGTTGTGGTAGTTGTCGTTGCCTGTGCGTTGTTGTTTTTGAGATGTTGCTGCTGTTTTTGTGTCGTTGCTATTTTGTTGTTGTTGTTGTGATTTTTGTGTTGTTAATGCGTTTTCGTTATTGTTGTTGCTGTCCTTGCTTTCGCATACGTATTAAGCGTCGCCAGTACAGCAGTGGACACTCTATTGCTGAAATTGTCCGTCCACAGCCCTCACAATATTGCTGTCATTTTCGAAGTTCATTCTAGCTCCAATGTGTACGGGTGCCGTCTCACGTGCTCGCACGTCACCCGTTCTCGTGTGATGTCTGTGATTACACGCTTGTCGCCAGTTCCTCTCATCTTCCTTCCTCAAGGTTCTTCACTTTCTTTATACTCCTGTTCTGACACCGGTCGAGAACGGTCGCTGCCGGCGGCGGCGGCGGCTGAGACAAAACAAAGCCGCCAACCAACGCATTCGTTCGCTGCTTTGTGAATGTCACTCTTTCATTTCATCACGCTCTCCACGAGCAATTTGACCTGTCAGTAGACTACCAACTGACTAGCTGACTGTTGTAGTTGTGGTAGTCACAACAGCAGCAGCAGCAGCAGTAGACATAGAAGAAGTCCCCGATCTATTTGTCAATTTGACTGACGGACGCGCACTTACCGACGGCAATCAACACGTCTCATTTGTCCGGCTCGAGCAGCTCTATCTGTCTATGTACCTGTATCTATCTAGCTGCCTAGATCAACCTGCCTATGTATCTATCTAGGTGCAGTCTCTCGAAGTCGCTCGCCATGTAGTAGCGCATGAGTAGCGGTGGCTGGCATAGCATAGCGTAGCGTGTGTTTCTAAGACAGTGGACGCGCATAGATAGATACTCGGCTTGGGCTCCCCAGGCTGCTCCCCCGGGTCGATAACAGGTGTCGTTTGTCGGGAGCGCCCAACACTCAACAACAACAACAACAACGGATCAACAGCGGATGAGCCGACGCAGACCACAGGCCTCTCGCATCCGGTGAGACAAGCGTCGACGGCGGTGCCGCCGGCGATGGCAGTAGCATCCCTGTACCTGCGTGAGCTGACGCGTCGCGCTCCTCCAGCCTCTGTCGTTTGAACGTCGACAAGGGGCGCTAATGAGACGAATGATGATGTCGTCGACGGCATCGAAGACGTCCCGCTTTCAACTGCCGCATCTGTCTCACATCAAGCTCAGAGCAGTCGCGGCCGCTGTCACGTAAGCTCAGCACCCCGTTGTCGCAATATATCGTCAGCAGTCGCACCTGCTAACGAGAGACCTGCATCCAGCTCGCACTCGTGCCACGCATCGGTAAGCGTGTCTCAGTCCAAGTTGACTTTGCATGCTACGTCCGCCTTAATCTTGGGATTTATCTGCGACGAAGTCGTCGTCATCATCGTCGTCGTCGTCATCGTCTTCGTTTATCTACATCATCGTTTACCAATGATTCGAACAAAACGAACTAAACTCGTTTTGGAAACGCTGTTGGCAGCAAGCTAGCAACAAATGTTCCACTGTTCTCTAGCATGTCGAAGAACATCTTATTGCCAACTAGCCTGCCCTCTTCTCTCAGACATTGCCCTTTAGTTGCTGTTTTGGAATTGTAATAATTGTTATATAATTGTAGTTTGTAACGCCGGTGGCATAAGCAGCTAACACACCGTTCGAAACGGGGCGTTGCCATGACAACAATGATTAGCAAAACAATTGCAAGTTCGAGTCCCGGTCTTGTTGATTGTATTCGTGTATTGGACGTGCTTATCATTGCTTAGCTACTATATACCTCTGCTGAAGAAAGCCTAGATAAATTCCAGTATCAAGAACGCGATGACGATTTATGCATTTCGACGATATCGTGCCACAGGCATCATTAGCCCATGACAAACGTTCAACATGTGATTGTCAGAACGTGAAAAAATAATAAAAAAAACAACGATGTTACTAAATAATAATTTAATATTTAGCATATTCCCATTAGTTCATTAATCGAGATGAGTGTAGCATACTTTACCAGATAGACAGAGACAGAGAGAAAGAGATATGCCTCACTTCAGCCGGCTGCCCAGTACCCAGTCAAATTGTAGTGACTCTAGGCAGATACCTCTAATGGCACCATTTTCACAGTGAGTGGATATAGCATTGGTTTCATACTGTCTCATAGTTTTCAGAAGACTTTGTTTGCGTTATCTATAGCCTAAGGAAATATTTGTTCATCCAATAGGACGGCTAGCAGGTCGCGTAACCGTTAAACAGTTGCTTTACTGCAAGTAACTCTTTCGGCTCTTAGATCTACAGCGGGTGTTCCTTCCGTTAAAGATACGCTAACATCCGAAGGTCATAATGTGTGGGTTTTCATTTAAAACGTCCAACTACACATGTCTCCCCGTTTTTTGTCACACATGTCTCTCTCTCTCTCTCTCTCTCTCTCGTTCTATATCTCTCTCTCTCTCTCGCTCAATGACCCCGTTTCTTACGCCGTAAGGAGAGGGGGGGGGGCGCAATATTCGGAAATAGTATTCGATCAAATGTTCGATGCGTGATATTGAATAGGCCAGCGAGAGCTTGGCGACAAAGATTCAGCAACTGAAATGGCTGGTCAAAGACTCAAAGACATCGCACGTCAACGAGAGCATTGTAGTTATCGTCGTAGCCGCTGTTGTTGTTGTTGTTGTTGTTGTTGTTGTTGTTGTCGCTACCGCTGTTGTTTCTGTTGTCATTGTATTTGTTGTTGTGGTTGTTGCCGCCGCTGTTTCTGTTGTCATTGTAGTTTTGGTTGTTGCTGTTGTTTTCATAATCTTTTTTTCTTGTTGTCTTTGCTGTTGTTGCTGTTCTAGTCGTTCCTGTTGTTGTCATTGCACTTTCTGTTGTTGTTGTTGTTGCAAATGTTTTTGCTGCTGCTGTTGTTGTATTTGCTCTTACTGTTGTTGTCATTGTATTTTCTGTTGTGATGATCTTTTCCGCTGTTGTACTTGTTAATGTTATTGTCGTTGATGCTGTTGTTATCGCTATTGTTGTCGTCGTCGATGCTATTGTTATCGTTCATGTTTTGTTGACGCTGTTTTTATCGCTGTAATTGTTATTGGCGCTATCGTTGTTGTTGTTGTTGTTGTTGTTGTGGTCGTTGTTATTGACACTATTGTCGTTGTTGTGGTCGTTGTGTTTGACGCTATCGTTGTTGTTGTTGTTGTTGTTATCATTGCCTTTTCTGTTGTTGCCCTGAAAGTTGTCGCTGTCATTGCTTGAAACAGACAAAACAACACGGTGGTGTCGTTGTTGCCACCGTTTACAGTGTTGTTACCGATAAAAAAAAGAATCCTTTAAATGTGAAGACAGATAACCACCGCATGTCCATCCCCCGAATTATCGTGCTTTCGGTGACGCAGCAGTTATATTGTCGGAATGCTTTTGTGGGCGCAGTTTCGTTGACAAAATTGCAACAAACCGTACTGAACTCTGCCTTGACGTGACCTGAACACATTTGGCCACCCCTTCTTCTTTCTCTATCTGTTCCATTCTCTATATTTCACTCGATGTTTCCCCTCTCTCCCTTGCATCCCGCCGCCGTTGTCTGAGCGACGTATTTCTTGTTCGTTGCTTGTGTTGCCTTTGGCAAGCCACTAGCTGGATGGATTGGGTTGGCATTAATTTTGTGATGTCGATGATTGGCACATAGACATAAATAAATGCATGCACGTACATACGAGTGAGTATATATATATATATATATATATATATATAGGTACTTACATATATGTATTTACGTAATCGTACAGCGGCCGCTTGACGGCGCTACCAGACGACGAAGGCCAAACAGAGCTGGCAAACGGACTCGCTGGAAGTGGGCGGTAGGCGTTTTCTCGGTTGACGGCGATAACAATTGAGCAGACGTTTGTTTATCCTTGTAGTGTATATAAATCACGGCGTCTAGCGTCTACACTTGTACACACGTATATATATATGAATAATACATGGCCATAAAGTAGAGAGAGTTGCCCGCTAAACGTATCGATGTCGATGTGTTCGTTTAGTCGACTAGCTTTGCTTGGCTGCTTTTCGCCACGATTGTATCCGTAGATGTGACGCAACAAAATTGTTATGGTGCTAATGATGACATTGATGATAATGATGGTTAGGGTAATACTGTTAGTGGTGAACGACTGGAGGCAGGCGCGGCAGCGGCAGCAACGACAACAACAACAATAGCATTAACAACAACAATAGCATTAACAACAACAACAACAATAGCATTAACAACAACAATAGCATTAACAACACCAACAACAACAACAACAACAACAATAGCATAACAACACCAACAACAACAACAATAGCATAACAACACCAACAAAAACAATAGCATTAACAACACCAACAACAACAATAGCATTAACAACACCATCAACAACAACAACAATAGCATTAACAACACCACCAACAACAACAACAACAACAACAATAGCATTAACAACAACAACAACAAATTCGACCACAGTAACAAACGCTCGACGGGACCGAGTATTTCACCTGAGCAAAGAATACGCCCTAATCGCATTGTATGCCACTACTAATAATAAGTAATATTAATAATAATAATAATAACAACAACAACAACAACAACAACAACAACAACAACAACAACAACAACAACAACAACAACAACAACAACAACAACAACAACAACAACAATAACAACAACAACAACATTCTACGACAACATCACCACGAACAAACGCAACAACAACAACAACAACAGCAAAAAATAGTATATAAACAAATAGCAAAAAGTAACAACGAATGAACGCTATATTAGCAACAACAATAACAGCAGCGACTACACATAACACTCATCTAAATACCAATAACAAAAATCAAAACTAGAAACACATGACGAACGCGTACTTGCAGTTCTATTTTTAGTGGTACCGATGCTCTTCAATGCGCCATGGGTATGAATGACAATTAGGAAAAGCCAGGAAGAGCAACAACAAAAGTAACGCATTGTTGACAACAACGGAACACGAATATCCGTGACAGCACTTTTATTGTTATTGTTAATTAGATTAATTGTTGAAGATAAGGCAGCATAGTAAAATTGACATCAGCATTGATATCGTAACAGCGATGCCAACTTTATTAATATTATTAAAGCAATACTTACATTTTGAAGTGTGTGAATGTGTATCTTCGTTATTTCGTGGTTTCCAGCTGGCTATTCTCAGCCCATCACACCTAATATCGACGCGGCACTTCCTCTGCAAACTGCCAGTAAAAGCAGCTGCCTATTCTGTATTCGAGCTGACCGGGCGCACTGTCTCCATTGCAATCAATTGCACGAAATTATATCTAGGCTCTGACTTGGTGTATTTACGCCACTTTTCCTTTTCTGCTGCAACCAATACAGCCTCGGCTGTCGCTGTGGCATAAATAAGACGGTGCGGCTGCGCAGGATACTGTCGCATCCTAAGCCAGACATTAGCCTTTTTCCACGGCGGAATGGTGACACCGTCGGGCCTTTTATTGTCATGGAGTCCTAGTCTGGGGTCCTGCATGCTAAGTATTCCCGTCCTCCGGAGAGCCCTTTAAATGATTGCCTTTATTTCCATGTGTCTGGGAGCCCGGCCATGATTCATGATGCATCTCAATGGGTGGAGGCCGTGCTTCTCCACTGGTTTTCCACAGGCCTTACAAATGTGTGGTTTGCATATCGGCCCGTCGATTCTAAAAGCCGACACCATGCAAAAGGAGATGTTGTCCAGCATAGTGCCGAGCTGCGGTGACGGGAGAGCTCTGAGGTATACGCCGCTAAAGGTGTCTCGTGCAGCTAAGAAGACCGCTTTCTCTGTGGGAGACTCAAGGATTTCGATGATCTCACGGACTATGACTTTGCATCTGTAGTTGTCGAGCACTTTATGCGTTGTACGTTTTTCCCAAGGAGTGGATCCAACTTCAGTTTGACCAGTGACTCCGTCTCCTGCTTAGCTATGTGCAGCCGGTGGTGAGCACTCGGGTCAGCTAGTGTCTCTGCCAGCTGACCAGATTCGAATAATGACGCTGCGTAATATATGAGGGGGCAATTATGTTGCTGATCGAATACCCAGTCCATACGCTTGCAGGGCGTCGGGACATTGGCTTGTCGGTGAGGTGCGCAGTGTGTAATTGAATTTCGGGGAACATAAACTATATCCCCAATAGCATAGTGCCGCTTGTGAGTGCATAGCCAACAGACGAGGCCGTGTCTGTAGCAACGCGCGGCGTTTATCTGTTAAGCTTTTGAAAATACTTTGTGGACTTAGTGGAGCACCAAGAACCTCTAACTCGGCCGGGTTAGCTCACCTACAGCCTGGTAAAACGGCAGAAATGGTTTAGTGTGCTTCGTCTCGTTCTTTGGTATACTCTCTAACAGTTATAGCTTCGCGCTTGGAACGATTGAGGACTGTCCCTTCTTCATTCGCAAACTCCATTACTTTGAGCATGTCAGCGTCCACGACTTCTGCCGGTCCACCTAATATGGCATCATACATTATTATTATTATTATTATTTATTTGCGTTTTACATAAAAGTTTTTTTAGATAGCACTTCCTTGCAATTGATGAGGTATACGGCACACGCCAAGATAGGTTAGATAAATCATTCACCCAAGAGGACAACCTAGAAATAAAACGTTTTTGATGATTAAAGTAGAATTAATAGCAACATTTGGTATATCACTGTTAGAAGAGGTCGATCTACAATTACTAGATAGAGTTCGATTTTTCTTCATGAAGCTAGCATGAAGAAGGGGTTAGCTAATTCTTGTAGAAATAGAATAGTTCATATATTAGAGGGGGCTCTAATGACACAGGACTTACAAGTACGATGGGGTTTACCTAAGACGACGGCATTCGTGGCCTACACTATGAAGTTAAGGGAAAAATTAAAGGACCTAGACATAGGAATATACACCACAATAGCAATAAGGAGTACAACCTGGCGAGCAGCAGCCAGCTATATGAATAGGCATCTAACTACGGCATTTGCAGCCGACGGGTTCCATCACGTGCTATGCCGCGCACAAGAATTCCACAATCTCAGGAGTGTTGTAGGTGCGCGAGATGCTTAGGCCATTGCGCTAGATACCACGTCGCAGCATGTCCAGCAGTTCAGTCAATAGCTGAACACGCAAGATGAGAGAATATCCGGTGATTAAAGCAAGCACTAATTGAGACTGATGTACTTGTTTATAATTTACCCAAATTGGGTGTTAATAAACCATAATAATAAACATTTTTTAAGGAGGTTGTTTTTAATTCTAGATCATCCTCCGCACCCTACAGGCTTGGAACTCACCGTATGGTATATCTTCAAGGAATGACGGACATGTAAAAATATCTATGGTTTCCCCAACAGTCCTTGTGGCAGCATGGCCGCTGACTCCCAGCGGTATGGTTTATCATCTATTCTCAATGAGCATTGATCTAAGAAAAATCGATCAACAACAGGTATCAAACCGGCGACACCCCGGTAGATGACAGCCATGAGTATCGCACTATTCCGGCCTCCTATGTTGGCTCTATTCATTGTCGATCTTCCCAGACGTATCAACAGTCGCAAACGGACGTCATAATGTATGCAGATGACCTTGTACTGTTGTACGAGGTTTTGCGAGAAAGGGCGAGAGTTTGCTATAGCCCTGTAGCAAACGTTTGCCATGCTTGCAAGTAGCGTGAAAATTTGGATCTCTTGTCTAGTGCAGTTTGGAGATCAATACTCGGAAAATGAAAGCAACGACATCTCGTGTGTAGACTAGCAGCGTCAGGAACGCTCCGTGTTTCTGGAAAAGTGGCGCAATACATGACTAGATACCTATTCTGAGTACAACCTAGGGGAAAGCGTTTGACGTGTACGTCAAGAAAACGGTGCAGGGAGCACTGGAGACAACTACGTCGATAGAGAAGCCCCAAAGCCTGTCGCTGCAGACGGCGCTAGCTTCTTCAGTATGAAAATACAATCTTCGGCATCCAACTTTACTGGGTTATCTGAATTAAGCCGGCATTCTAAAGCGCGTGTTGCGGCACCCTCAATCGTCAAAGCTACTTATTATGCTACACACTCGTGTTAATTGAAGAGCCTAAAGCTTAAAACAGTTCGTACTACCGTCAACTCCAGTTCATAGAGAATTCACTAGGGCATTTAAAGTCAAGCTACGCGAATTGAATGGGGAGTTCTGCGGCACCGGAGCCATGACTGGTGATCTCTTGACTCGTTTCGTTCTGTCCGCGGTTGCCATCATCACTAAGCAATTCGATACCTAAAGGGTAAATGTGCGTGTAAGTATTGGGACAGGGAGTTACCGCGATATAATGGAAACTATTTCTAGTGAATAAAGTCCTTGGCTAGGCGTCTTTTGACTCATAAACATACATCGTGGACACACACACATATATATATATATATATATATATATATATATATATATATATATATATATATATATATAGCCGCCACAAGGTTTAAGCTGGATACAACACCAGCCACATTTGAGTCGATGCTCTTGAGATTTGCGGATATGAATCAGCATTATATTGAATAAAACAGAAAACCAAAAATAAGAAAAGTGTATATATAATTTAGGCACACGTCGTTAAGTATGGACAAAAAAAAGACAACAACATCCCGACCGAGCAAGATGGCTTAGTGGCAAAGCCTGTGCCTTGCATTCGGGAGGACTGGGTTTAAGACCCAGACCGGCCACTCTTAAATTGGTTTGCATGGTTTCCAATTTAGACAAGGTAAATGCCGTAGTGGATTAAAATTAGCCATGACATGAATAAACCGTACACGGGCAATTGCCTTACGGAAAAATCTTTTTTAAAAAAAAACATTTACTTGGGACAAGACTCTATCGCTCAAAATGTCTTAATCAATTTGGGTGTACCTAGACAGATAGATATTTAGTTTTGTGTTTGTGTTACACTCATGAAACGACACTTCTAATGGCGCAAAACAATGGTAAATGCCAGTATATTTAATGACGCGATACGTTGCTCTTTATTCTATCTCTCTCTTCTTAAATATTTCTAAATCATGGTGGTCCATATCACAAAAACAAACCGTAGAAGAAAATTGATGCCTAAGCATTAACTGTCGCGCTTTTTACTGTGTTTTGCACATTTAAACACTAGACTTTATTGGAGCAGATGTCGACATCTTGTTAAACAATATATAATTTACAACGATTCTGTCCCCCAAAAATATGAAATTCATTTTGTCATTTAAAAAACGTTTTACTATGCTATCTACTGATGTTAATACGACGGCAAAAAAGTCGGTTGCTCCTCCGGACCTCGGAAGATGGTTTCTAGCTCTGCTAACGCTTTCGCAGCTTTTTAACTACATAGCGTACATGAGGTGTTCCTGTGAGAGCCCTATTCATAATCATGCCCGGATACTTAAGCTTAACCGTGGGTGTTACTGAGTGCCCTTGCGTAAGTTTAGATTCTGTAGGGGCATTTTATACTACTTTAAGTAATTGTTTCCGTTTTTTGTAAAGCCTAAGCAAGACCTAGCGTGTGAAAGTATTGTCAGATCCCCCCTCGAGCTTCGTTGGGTGTTTATTCGAGCAGATCACCGATGCGGTCGGTTTGCCATAGCTTCTAAAGATATGCGTTCTGCTTGCGCGGCGACTGCACCTGGGCCCGGTGCGTTCGGCAACGATGCTGATACCTTGGGTTGAGATTGGCTCGAAGGTATGATCCGAAGTCCCCTTAAAGAGCATCAACTCTGGGTCTTGCGGCAAGAGCGCAGCTCGATAGTCGATTGGGCTACTTCTACTGGTAATAACGGCTGTGCGTGGCGCATTTTGTACGCGCGATCCTATACCCCTTGTCCCACGTGTTTTCCTTCATCTGTTTGCGCAATAAGTTCTAGTGGTCTACTCAGCTTTTCTCAATTGTCCCGTGTAGGGCTTCTATGTACTCCTCCCTCAGATAAGAGAGTTCTGGCCGGTGCTTTGCTCTGCGGCGCGTGCAAATATTAAAGTGACGGGGATGGTAGCATAGAGATGATCGGATTGGCGTTCTTGCTTTTCGTGAATTCTCCTGTCGGCTATACAATAACTTATTACTTCTGTTTCAAACGTCAGATCTAGCGTTGATCTGTGTTTGCCGTTATTGAAGGTGTCGTCAGGAATGATGAAGAGCTTTTTGATGAAGAACTGCTTTCCAAAGTACTTTAGGCCGTATTGAAGTCCTCCCAACAATCGGCTTTCAGTGCTCGTCGGAACTCGCATTGAGGTCTACTTCTGCTTATTTCTGAGAGGTGGAGTTCGGACAAATATGCCTATATACTATACTTAGCTTATTTGCAGTACGCTATTGTTCCTGGTAATTTTGTGTGCGGTGCCGGGCACTAAGTCGTGGTTGCGCAGAGTACTTCTATGTCACATGCATAACAAATCATGTTGGCCGGGCAGCAAGTGGCATGAGTAGTCTCTACCACAAACAGGATTTCCCCAGTGCATGTTTTTGAAGCTTTTTGACATGTTTTTCAGTCGTCACAGGGTTAATGTTATCCTGCTGGGCATCGGCATAGAATGCAATCCCCTGATTTCATGACAACTGCGAATGTAGGTCACGCTTCTTCCTGGGCTTCATGTCGTGTGTCTCTTGTTCGCCAGTCTCTAACTCGGATATTCAGAGTCATGACTAATATTGAATATTGCACGAACGCTAACTTGAAAGTGTTACTTGTTACGCGCCTGAATAGCTCTTGTCCTGAGAGGGCTGCAGAAATGAATCGCTGTCTCCCTTAGGACCTGAGTAAAAGACTCATTTTGACTCTCTTCAGCATAAGGAATCATCTTTAAATAGAGTGCCCATGCTAAAGCTGGGGTATTTGCAACCTCGAATCCTTGCGTCAGGACGTCTCATATCTGTAGAATAATAGCTTCCCCTTTCCTAAGGCGCGGCAATGCACTTTGTACTCCTGGAAATTGGGTCAAGACTTACTGGATGAATCGTCTCGTCGGACCTTTGTAATGGCAATAAAGCTCTTGTGAATGCTTTGTCTTTTAGGATACTTGCCTTACTGGAGTCTGTAGCAACAAGTACGCAAAGGACATTCCTTTTGCATGAGGTCTGCGTATTGTGTATCGTTTAGCTCTTCTTTAGAGAGGAGACCTTGTACGTTCGCAGCTATGAATTACTCTGGCAGTGGGAGAGGAGAAAGCCTTGGGAGTGGGTAAATTCTTGTTCCTTGAGAATTATCATTGACTCATCATCTCAAGGCTCATACCTCAAAGACTCTGTGGCAAATATCACGTTTATTTAGGTCACGTAATGTTTTTGAGATTAGTGAGTATGTAGTGTAGTGTGTGCTGACCCGGTTTTCTACGTGAGTCACTGCCATCAGTAACTGTGCGGCTCTCCTGTCCTAGTAGAAGGTGAGTCGGTTTCTTTTTGTACATGTATATAAAAATATATGTTGGGCAGATACCAGTGACAATGTACCGATGTACGAATGTATTTAAATGTAATTTCGTGATTTATGCGCATTTTTTGGATAAAGTAACAGTATAAATGATAAGCAAAATAAAATACACACATATATTTATCTTATTTACTGCTGCTTACAGTGTACACATGATCAGCAGTAAATAAGTACGCAAGTGAGCTAGCTCTTCCAGAATGTCACAATATCCCAGCAACACATTACAATCAACGTAACAAAAGTTATCATAGATACAACAATTTGCAGAATAGTTCATACAACTCTTGAATTATTTACGACGATCCCACTCTAAGGCCGTATAGTTTCAAGATCGGCAGCAGATAATGAGTAAAGAGCAGGTCACTGGCAGGTCTGAGTCGTGGCGCCGTCTAGAGAAGATGAGCTGCATTGTATTATTCCACCACTTTACCGCCTGAACGGTCCACCGTAATAGCACCAATAGTCCTTAATTTTTTACTTAGTTACCTCCTTAATTTTTTTTTAAATTCATTCTAAATAAATTATTTGGCAGTCTCCCAGTGGGTAAAAACAGCAAGAGTCATAGTATTTACGACTAGTCTAAGCTTCTTCAGGTATAAGGTCAATAAGTCCAACCTTAATAGACTAAACCTTAAAAGACCTGCCAGCAAGACACGAGTTGAATATGCACAGAAGGAACGTTTCTGGGGAAGAGTTGCCTCTTAGAGAAGCAGCTAGATTAAGGAAATGCATACGATGGGATGGCGATACCTCGATCTTTACGAGCATTGGTTAGAAAACCTGTTCACTAGCGCAATGTTAACCAGAAGCGAGAGAAAGGGAAACCTTGGTTTAATGAACGATGCAGACCAGCGAAAGTTAGAAACCGACAAGGCAGTACGTAAAAACCTTTCCTGTGGCGCATACATTGACTATACTGGAAAAGATAATTATTTAAATGACATGTAACGAAAAGGATGAAAGATACTATCGCATAGAAGATATATATAGAAATCGTAAAACAAGAATGCCAGTTAATAGTTCAGGCGGAGCAATATTTCTCACGTGGTTGTCGCCCCTTGCACCTTGGCACCGCCTTGTAGAACTGGGAGATTTGCTACAGCATTTTCAGGGAGGCACATCATTCCGATTGAGAAAATTTGGTATGAGGGACCGCGAAGCAAAAACGAAGAGGCTAGAAATTTGGCCACACTCGATATTTCAATCGAGAAAAGCACATTAAAGTGATTTAATAAGGAATTAACACTTGATGGACGCGCTAAGACTTGCACGACTTGGCGCGACTTATCTAATCAATATTTTCGGTTATCACTTATACCAGTATACTACTATTTCACAATTATTCCAAGTCCTTGGAGCGAGACAACACTAATAGTGATCTTCAACGGTAAGGAAAATTCAACCGAGCGAAAGGCATGTAGGAGCATAACAATAAAAAGCAATGTTTATAGTAATTTATTTCGGAAGTTATAGCAAAAAGGCTAGGTGTATTTTTAGAGAACAAGGGAGTTGTGCGTGAGAAGCAACATAGCGTGAGAAAATCAATGTACACGTCAATGAGGCTGCCGCTAGAAAATATACTTTCTTCTGCTGCCACGATGCTGGGTCTTAATGAAACTGTTGGTCTTTTTGAGGAACCCGATTCTATCGATGATGGTGGTGAGTTGATATTAAGAAGATAATAGGGTGAAAAAAGTTGAGTGATGGCCCTGTGCTCACGATAGATCATCTCTAAATACCAATCAGAGAAAGAAATCAAGTCTGCCACTTCCTTTACTTACGCGTATTCCGGAGCGTCATGTTCCTGCGAGAACTTCTTGCCAGCACAGGAGAGGGTAAAAATTTTAGTGGCAACGTCAATTTCTATTAGCGCCGCGTATAAGTGTGTTGCTCAACACGTTACTTCACCCTGCCTATTCAATCTAAAGGTCTCACCCACTGTTTCATGTGCATTGCGGCAACTCCGAAGGTACCAAATATATATTTGTACTGCTTGGAAATCCTTGTACGTGGCGAACCAAATAATAATGTTTAGTAAAATACTCTTTATTGTATGCCCCCTCTTAAGCCTACATATACGTTTGCGCACTTTTTGAATGGCTTAGCGGATGTTTGAAGCCATTCTTAAAACTTACATCAAGCCCTACTAGAAAATCTGGAACTTTAAACACGATATTCCAATTTGAATTTTAGTTTTGGGATTAAAACAAGTAGGTCTGTGCTTAATACAAATAAGAACAAATGTCTGAAAAGAATTATGTTTTTGCCAAAAAAACTTCAGACCATAAAGGCTATTACTTGCTTCTCGCTCAAGCTCATCACAAGAACGTCTGACAATATTCTGTTGACGTGTAGACTGCGGCGCGCATGTTACCGAACTCCTGTAGAGAAAACACGGCTTTCACGCTAAAATCTATTGCTGAATGTTTCCGGTACAT
This sequence comes from Dermanyssus gallinae, assembly GCA_003439945.1. Lineage (NCBI taxonomy): Eukaryota > Metazoa > Arthropoda > Arachnida > Mesostigmata > Dermanyssidae > Dermanyssus > Dermanyssus gallinae. The sequence goes on from QVRM01000892.1 coordinate 95,844, forward strand.
GTTATTTGAACAACATGAATTCTTGGCACATGTTAATATATACGTACACAAACGTTATACATAAGCTCACATCATGATTCAGTATATGCAGGATATTGCACCCAACTCTATGAGTGAGGCAGACACACGCTGCAAACTATCCTGCAAAAAGTTCACAAAACTTTGAACTTCGTGATAACAGTTTCACTGTTTTCTCAAATAGCAAGGCGTATGTCTATCCGTTCTAGCTTTCGGAGAACGAGTCTCTTTCATGATAATTGCATGCATTACGTACGAAAGTGCGCCGCGTTACAATTATATTGCTTTAGCTGATCACACACGGCAAACAGACGCAAACAGAAGAGGCGACGCTGTAATGAGACGAAACAACAGATTGCTATGCAGACAACATCATGGTGATTTAGTTTAGCGGCAACTAATTGCATTCATTAAGTAGCAGCATAGAAAAATTGACTCACATGCGGGCCCATCACTTTGGTCGGCCATAGAGCTATCAAAACGCCGTATCGCCACTTCAGTGCATATTTGGGCACTTTGTCATTTACTTATATCGTGCACCATTATAGAAAATCATTTTTTTTGTTTACTAGATACCCCCTTATTGTCGTTGTCAGTGGTTGTCACGTTTCTTTCACCTAAATAGATTCGCTCGATCGGAATCACTTGCAAGCATTACCAACGAAAGCATGATTTTCGCCGTCATTCTGCTACATATCTACATGTATGTTTCTACAAGTAGGCCTTCTTAGATGTATGACTAAAACGTGGCACCGAATCCTGTTTTTACACAGGTAGTATATCTAGGACTGATGGCAAACCTGTTTCGTCGCCTAGGACTACCGCTGCAAGTGCCAGCCGACCTGTGCCACGTGGCGGCGTGGTACAGGTGGGCTACTAGTACGCTAGTTGGTTGTCATCTACCTAAGTGTCGCGGGTTCGATCCCTGTTGTTGATCGAGTTTTCCTTGAGCGATGCACATTACAAATAGATTATGAAACATACGACTGAAAGTCAGCAATCATGCTGCCACAAAGGCTGTTGGGGAAACACCTACATATCTTAACATATCCGCTTGTACTGCTGGTCCAGGCGCCCCTGATATAACAAGGTGATGAAGGTGATGAAGCATAAACATATATATATATATTTTTTTCATGGGACCGTCTTCTCCGGACGGAAAATTTATTTATGTTTAATAACTCTCCATAGAACTTGAAATTTCCATTATTACATACATTTAAAAAAAATATAACTATTCAGGTAATTTTGCAGAAAAGGATATCGCCCGTGTCTTATATATATATATATATATATATATATATATTTATATATATATATATATATATTTAAATGTATATATATATATATATATATATATATATATATATATTCGTGTATGTATGCATGTGAGTGTGCGACGACTGTACGTATAACCAATAAAAAGGTCATCGTTGGTGTCATTCGTCGCCGACGGGATATCGCTTATGGCAACCGTTCTTCAGAAGAAGGCGCTCTTATTCCCGTCTCTCTGAGAAGACGAATTTCTTCTCGTCTCCCGTCGAGCAAGCGCCAGTTGTCGTCTATCGCATCGTATCATATCGACGTACCGTCCACGAGCGAATAAAAGCCAGTCCAGTTAGGTCGGGTCAAGTCCAGCCCATCCACCAGGTCTAGTTACCTGAGAACGACGAGCAACTCTCATAGCTACATACCATCATCTTCAGCATCACCATCATTATCATCTTCACCATCAACATCTTCATTATATTTACCACACATCAGCATTATCATCGTCATCATCATCAGCATCATCATCATCGCCATCATGCTACCCCCGCCGACCTTTAACCGAATGAAGGTTCAACCATCACCTATTCTCCCCTAGCTCAAGATAAATCCAAAAAAAAATCCACAAATCCTTTTACCCGTGTTTCATACGGTGTGTTTGGTTCTTCTGTGCTAAAGTCGCGAGCCAACGTTGAGCGGCCTAGAAAGGAACATGCAGCAGCCTACTCAGCAATAACAGCATCGACGGTGTACGGCGACGAACAACAACTACAACAACGACCAGAACAGTAACACGATGCTTTGGTCGTTGAAGTTATTGTTGTTGCAGATGCACGCGTTACTATTGTTGTCGATTGTATTTGTTGCATTTTTTAATTGTTGTTATTGTTGCATATTTTTATTGTTGTTGCTGTTGAAGCGGCTGCTGCTGCTGCCGCGTCCGTTGCCGCTTTAGCTGGCGTGGTCGTTGTGACAACGTTGTCGTCGTCCGGCAACACGGTAGGGCTTACAGAAACTATAGAGCTACAAACGAACCAGCCGCAGTTCGCTCTCTCGAAGCGATACGTACAAACGGTTAATATCATTGGGTGGCGTTGTTGTTGTTGTTGTTGTTGTTGTTTTGTCATCGTCGTCGTTGTTGTTGTTGTTGTTATTGTTGCTGTTGTTGCTGTCGTTATCGTTGTTGTTGTTGTTGTTGTTGCTGTTGTCGCTGTTGTTGCTGTTGTTACTGCTGTTGCTGTTGTTGCTACTGTTGCTGTTGTTACTGCTGTTGCTGTTGTTGTTGTTGTTGCTGCTGCCGGATTTTCTGCTGCGACTACAGTTGTTGTTTAGCCCGCATACACCAATCAATCTCTTCGCTTCCCTTGTCCGTGTCGCGGCTGGTCTATTCCTGTCCTGCTGAGATGCGACCTGCGACGGCAACATCGGCTGCTGCTGCTGTTGTTGTCGTGATCGCTGTTTTTGTTGTTGCTGTTGTCGTAATCGTTATTGTTGTTGTTGCCGCCGCCATTCCTGCTATGGCCACGGCTATGTCCCGCTGTGCAAGACATCAGCCGACCGTTACCGTGGTCTGCGTCGTCTGTCGTGGTGGCGACCGCCATAACTACTACTGCTACTACTACTACTACTACTACTACTAACGCGGCTGGATACAGGCCACCACCAGGGCCAGACTGGACGGACGGACGCACGGAAACTCACTCCTTATGACTCCTCCGTTGTCGTTGGTGAAGACGACGAAGACTTCAGCATCGCAGGCTCTCCTCTCGCCACCCCGTCGCTTAGCGCCGTGCTAAAGCGCGTTGAGACGGGCGAGCGAAAACCCGGCGACCCACAGGACGTGAGAGAAGCAGAGCCAAGCAGAAGCAGGCAGAAAACAGGACATGGTCGCCGCCGGCAGCCGTACATGCGGGACACTATAATAATACATAATATACATGTTCAGGCCTCACAATTGTATAATCAGCAGTAAACAATAAAATAATAATAATAATAATAATAATAATAATAATAATAATAATATATTATTATTATTATTATTATTATTATTATTATTATTATTATTATTATTATATTTTTTTCTCCAACTCCCTTAGAACGCTCTCACGCTGTTGACTTTAGGAAGGCATATATATAGAACATAGCAATCTGTTCTACTGCTCTCCCCGTGCGTGAGCTATACTACAAATGTATCAGCCAGCTCAAAGATGAGCAACAGCACTTTTGTTTAAATACTCGTGTAGAGGTACTCTAACAGATAACGACCAATGTCCATATTGCCCCACCTGTTGACCTGTTATTGAGCTTCAAAATATTAGTATCTCGGCTCAGGCCAACATGGTCCATCAATTTTTTTTACATCCTATCGAACGGTCTAAGAAGTCGCTCCTTAGTGGGTGCCCCCTAATACCGTCGTGCGCACAGAGAAGGTAAACGACCTTTTTGTCTGACCTAAGGTTAAACAGAGACTTCGAGATACTCCATCGTCACTACTACATGTACTACTAGAAAGTATGCCAATATAGTTGCTAGGCTAGTCCTACAGCTCTTATCGCTTTCTTGCCAGGTAATCTAAATAAAAAGAAAATTGTAAAATTTTTTTTATTGAGATTACCTGGCAAAATGCATGCTCTTTACCCCTTGTCGCGGGTGGCCGCAGTAGTGATTATATATATATATATATATATATATATATATATATATATATTACGTCAGTCATTCTATAGATAATGTAAATATGTTATATAATAACAAAACTAAGAACATATGTTTTTCATTTATATTTTGGACGTACCCTCGTTGAAGCTCTACTTAGTCCACAGATGTGCCAATGTTAAAAAAAACATCCGTTTAATCAACAAACGTAAAATAAAATACAAGACATGACCACATATACACATATAGTCCAGTTTAATGTATTGATCAAAAAACAGGTATTGTATTTTGTTATATTATATATACGGCGACAGCCCTTAAGAAGCCCCAGATATTCTCGATTAAGTCAGCGCAAGCTCTCTTCGATATGAAAATAGCGCCAATTATTCATTTATTAACACCCGGGCTGGGTAAGTGTGTTTATGTTACATCACAGTTTTCCACACAACAATCGATCTAGCGTTTTGCCAGTTCTGCTATGGACCGAACCGCCGGACAAACCGCGGCGTGGTATTTATCACATTTACTCAGCATTTTTTGCATCGACATTCGTCTTGTGGTTCATGGAAGCCCTCCACGTAGCATAGAACGTAATGAAATCCGTGGGCTGCAAAGGCCGTTGTTAAATGGCGATCTTTCACCCCGCTAGCCCTCCACCCAGTGCTTCTCATTGCTGCTGTCCCATAAATTCCTATGTCTACCTCGCTAATTTTGGTTCGCCAATTTCGCATATAAACGTTAAAGGCGCACGTCTTCTTTAGATTCCATCGTTTTGTAGCTCCTCTGTCAGCAGTGGGCCACCTTCCAACACGTGGACCACCCTATTTCTGCATGTATTTAAAAGCGCAAAAACCCTCTTTAGAAAGAAAAACCTTACCCCATCGATTAAGCGCAATTCGTCTACTCCCACCTTATCCCATATTAGTGAAATGCCATAGGTGGCGATGGGCGCTATCTGTATCCCAAAAAGGGCTACTGCTGCATCGACCGAAAGCTTATGTGGACATGTAATTGCCGCGGCTGCGATAGTGGCCTTCCTAACCCTCTCCTGGATGTGTGGTCAAAAACTACTGCCCCTTGTTGTTAAGGTGAGCCCTAGGTATGTGAATTTATTTACAAATTTTAATTCCTTTCCCCTGATTTGAAGTACGTCATCCCTGGCCAGACGGCCGCCCCTTCGGAATTTCATGGCTACTGTCTTTTCCCAATTAACCTTTAAGCCCATTTCATCAATGAATGTAACTAGCCGATCCATTGCTTGCTTCACTCTGAAAAGGCTACAACTAAAGATTACTACATCATCTGCGTACATTAAAATCTTGGCCCACTCTCGAGTCCAGCCCGTCCTTATCCGTTCGGGGAGCCCACCCAGAAGAACGGAAAACAGTAGTGGACTTAGTCCATCGCCCTGCGCGACACCTGTGGTTTGAATTACCTCCCCCGCAATGCCAACCCCGTTGTCAATCAGCACCGTGTTTTGTTTGAAGATGCTGATGAGCAACCTCAGCTTTGCTCCCGGCACTCCCATTTTAGCTAGCTCTTTAACTATCTTATCCCTTGGCGCTATGTCAAACGCCGCTTTTAAATCTACAAACACAGCATATAGGCAATTCTTCGGCCTAAACAGAGTATCTCAGATTGCTCCGAGCAGCACTTCAATTGCTGAGTGAGTTGACCTTCCCTTCCTAAATCCATGCTGTTCCTCTAGTATTACTCCCCTTTCCTCTAAGAAAGACTCCAATCTCCTAAGCCTCTGGTTCCGTTTTTATACCCTTTCCTTTGGGAATGAAAATTAATGTCGCTTCCCTCCAGGCCTGTGGAATTTCCCCAGTGTTTAAGCATTCATTGAATAGAGCTTGCCAGCATGGCGCGAGAACTAAGGTATCCTTCATGTGTTCATTCCTTATCCAATCATTTCTGTGCGTTTTCCCCCGTGGTGCTCTGTCGATTGTTTCCATTACTTCCCTAAGAGTGATTGCCCTCACTATCTAAACCCTAGCTTCCTCTGTCGTTTGATCCCAGGGGCCTTTATATTCTACCACCGTTTTCGGGGTAGTATCCGACCCGGCCAAAATCCTCCCAAAATGTTCGACTAGCCTGCCCGTCTCTACTAAACATTGCATTGAACAAAATAGCGCCAATCGCATCATACGGGATCCAGCTTGTGTGAGCAAAGCTAAGCTCGGTTCAACTTGGTGCACTCAATCGAGTGAAACCAGCTTTTTTAAAACGGGTAAAAAGTAAAAAAAAGTAAATTTACATACGTCAGCATATAACCGCATTACGTATTTGCTGTGCGATTCCACTATTCGTGGAACAGATCAAAAACAGTATGCTCTCCCAGACACTCCCGCATACAGCAAGTTTATACGGCGATATGAAGAGAAAATAGCAGATATTGACCCATATTTTTATATTACAGATGCACTGGTTAGGTCAGAATGGAAGGGCACAGGCAGGACAAACAGGCACATAATCGCCCGTTTTACTGTACACGGTTTTCACCACCTCTTATGCCAGAAAGACGCTTGCCATGAACCCTGTGTCACATGTGTTTGTAAATATTGTTATGGTATATGCGTAAGATATCATGGTAGTAAGTGCAATGCAATCACCTTGCTAACAAGGCTGGCACTAAGCGATCTGTAATTATTAATATCATTACGAGGTTGTAGTATTACGAGGTTGTATTAACATATCCCAGATTAGAATAATTCAATCCAGTTTCTGCAAAGCATTTAATCTCCGTCTACTCCCAATCAAACTTTATTGTGAAACAAAATCGGCAAATCAAAGGGTAAGATGACGAGTTTTCCTATTGGGATCCTTTCACGTATCCGAGTGACGACTGGAGACATAAATAAGACTGGATTGACATTGACCTTTTTCACTCCCAATTCTAAATGTGCCTAAACGCCTCAGAATGAGGCAGATTCTTTGTGAAAAGAGGAGTGCTTCACATACTCGACAGAATTTTCCTAAATATGAGGCCCATCATCGCTAGCCAGCCTTCCGCCTCCCCTGAATTTATTAGCCTCAATTTTTAGAATAAATTTGACCGAATGTCGCAGATTATCGTCAGCAAGGAGTTATGGTCGACTTTCCTCTTCTAGAACCACGCTGCTCTTCTGGCAAATCGTTTAGAACGTCAATAAACTCCTCTAAGCGCTTGATCGTTATATTTCCTAAGACCTAGTTTACAACACTTTTTTCGTAAAGGTACATTAAGATGATGGAGGGAGTGGGTTGCCTTTCCCTTGCGGGATATTGCACAGAATAATGATATATATATATATATAAATATATATATATATATAGCAGAGTGTTTTCATTTTCTGCTGTTTCTGTTCCTGAGGTCCTTGGTGTCCTTCTTAGTCTTAAAGCAAGCTGGAGTCGAGGCGTCATGGGAGTGCCTGCAAAACTGTTAAAGTTGGCAGCTCCATCAATTGCAGGACCTCTAGCTGCCATTATAAATCGTTCATTTGAATCTGGGAGCTTCCCATCACGGTTGAAGGATACGGCGGTGTTTCCTTTATTTAAAAAAAAGGGTGAACGAAACCGCGCAGCCAATTATAGACCGATCTCGGTCGTTGATTATATCTCAAAGGTCATCGAGAAACTGGTGTTGGTTAGATTAGATCGATATTTAGAGTCGATCAAATTCCTTTCGCCTAACCAGTTCGGTTTTCGCAGGGGTAGGTCGACTGACCTCGCGCTGGCCCACTTATGGCAGCGGGTGTCAAATTCGATTGAGGCAAATAAGTTTTGTCTCGCAGTTTTTCTCGACGTGTCGGCTGCTTTTAACTGCCTTGATCATTCCCTTCTGTTCCAAATGCTCGCTCAGCTGGGTTGCTCCGCGCAGGCTGTTGCCTGGGTTAGATCCTATCTATCAGGACGGAGACAGGTGGTACGAGCTGGTCAAATGGAGTCATCCTGGCAGCAGGTTGACATGGGCACCCCTCAAGGCTCGGTTCTTGGACCTTTTATGTTTCTTATTCTTCTGAACTTCATTCTATTAAGCATCCAGCGGCAAAACCTTGGCTCAACTATTGCTTTTGCTGATGACACTACGCTACTGTTCGGAGTGAATCATCGAAATTTTAATACGGACTTGCACCAGTCGCTTTTAAAGGTTGATGACATAATTCGCATTTTTAACAGCTTTGGACTAGTTGTCAATGCTAGTAAAACGAATTACATAATTTTTCGTTCATCGCCAAGGCAATTGGCATTACCTGACAACTTAATACTCAAGACACGAAATATTGAGCTATCGCATACCGCTAAGTGCCTGGGGCTCGTTCTCCAGGAAAACATGAGGTGGCATCCTCATCTGGATTATATTGCACCTAAGTGCTACGCAGTAATAGCTGCGCTGTGTAGAATGAAAATGATTGGGGTCCCCATAGAGGGTCTACTTATGGTATACAAAGCCGTATTCTTACCAGTGCTATGCTATGGTATTCTTCTCTGGGGTGGTGGCTACGATGGAATTCTCCGGAGAGCCAAAGTGATACAGAATGATGCACTTAGAGCAATTTTTTCAAGGAAGCGAAGGGATTCGGTCCGTGACTTGTTTAAACGTTTTAATTTACTTACTGTGGAAAGCATTTACACGCTAAGGGTTTCAATGTTAGCATACAACATTTCGCAAGGTATTGTGCCCTCGGAAGTCGCATTTCCACTGATCCCTACCCTCAGCCGAACATCAACTAGGCGTGCAACAACTTTTGCAGTGCCCTCTGTGTCCCTGAAGTCCAGTCAGCACGCACTTGCATGCCGTCTTCCGAAAACCTGGACGTGCATTCCCAAACACATTAGATGCCTAACAAGGAAACATTTCTTCGTTCGTGAACTGAAACGGTGGCTTTTAATTTCACAGTCAGAATCTGGCTTGTAATCTAGGTAAATTTGGAATTGGGATGGTAGTGCTTTGTATATAGGGGCACACACTCGGCTTAGATAGTTGTGTTTATACGTTGTTTTTACCCATAGTTGTGAATCCTGTAGATGCTGTACTAGTGAGGTGTACTTCGTTTGTGCGAATATTTAAAAGTGTGTAGCCTTACATGTTGTTCGTGTTCAATCAAACATACCAGCTGCTGTTTTGGTGTTCTTGTGATACTCAATAACCACGGCGATTGTGTAAAGTGCTTATAAAAAGCACTCCTTGGACTTTGTCGAGAGTGATTTTCTACTTCGTTGTTTGAATCATGTTTTTTTTTAATTTTTTTCTTATTTTTATTTGCCGAGAACTTAAGCGTTGTGAAATGCAGTTCCGTAAATAAACCACGTTTGAAATTGAAATTGAAAATTGAATATATATATATATATATATATAACGTGTACAGTATATGAACCTAATAAACGATGTTATTCATTCATTCCCTATTGTTAATAGTAAAGCATATTATTTGTGTTTGTAGTATTACCTAAATATTGAAAATGAATGCCGTGTACAGTGCCTCTATATATATATATATATATATATATATATATATATATATATATAATTATACATATATATATATATAATAGTGGAGCAATCGGTGGCACGAAATCTTGACCTTGTTATGTACTATTTTCTACCCGGGGGCCCAACAAACTCCATCGGCGCTTAGTGCACACCGATGTGTGTCTATATATATATATATATATATTCGATAAAGGTGACCTTTTCCGCACTACTTGGGGGAGTGGAGGGGCGGCACTATTTCTTTTTTAATAATAGATCTCACAGCAGTAAACTTCGTTTGGGTTCGGGCCGCCCAAAGGTACCGACACGTCTTGCGTCGTCGCCACACGCCAAGAACGCTGAAACGTTTGGGCGAGAGGGAAAGAAATTGAGTTGACCTTTGAGACTGACAGCTGTGCGGGAAGAGACGATGAAGAGGCGATCTTGTGAGGGCGCGCACGGTCATTGGGCAGCCAATCGAGACGCGAAGGGGCAGGTTGTGGGTTCAAGCTGTTTATTTGTCTCCTGCGGAGATTGGTTGCTGTCGTTTGTAACAGGGCCGCAATAGTCCCATGGTACAAAGCAACAACAATAACAACAACAACAGCAACAACAACGACGACAACAATAGCAACAACAACAACAACTGCAAGAAACACAACAACTTCTTGTACTCTACTAACGAAACAGGAACATCAAGATCAACAAAAGCACGAAACGATAAACAACCGTAATACCAGCAGTTGAAAAAAACGCGAAGAAAACAACTACACGTGTATTCACAGAAGGTTGATTATAGTGTTTTTATTGGTCGCATATTCAGCGCAATCGCACTTATACGTTTAACTTATCGTAGAATAAAGTATACAGTGAATTTCGGTCGTTTTACAACTAAACTTTTCATGGTACTTAGCCGTGGAGTCACGCTGAGATCCTAGAAAGCGGGGATTGTTCAGACAACGTATTTACACTATGACCACGGCACGTAGGGTTCGGCATATTGAAACATCGGGTAGTGCCCCTTTAAATCCGCTACTGCCGATAATACTTTAATCGAGCGTCAGCATCGGCACGGCACCGTTTGCAGTACTTGATGCTGTATTTTATTTATTCGTTCGTTATTCCAGATGCAGTTGACAATCATGAACCACTCTCTAGAGAAAGGAGAAATACAGCAGGCCCCTCAAAATGGTGATCGTCAATGTGAATAAACTGCAGCCAGAGCCACGATCTCTGACCGAACCAATTATACAACTACCTTTAAAAAAGAGACGATAAAGCCGACGATATCGACTTTGTTAAACGTGGGGTCAGTACTGTTCCCACACCAAGTATATTCTATGACGTAACTTGGCCTGCACATCGAGAGTGCTGTCTCCCATCTGTTACGCGTTTAGAGCAATTACACAACCGCAGGTCCAAAAAATGCTATTCAGGCTGACCCCCAGCTAAGACATAAAGTCCACGGGACTGCTTTTGCATTGCTTCATAGACGGACCCCCACAAAAATAAATTTGCAACGGTGGGGCTCGAACCCGCGCACCTATGTGTTTTCTCCGGTCGAGGCGCAGGCGAATGCGCCACGCCACCGGGCTCGACATCACTACAACCACAGGTCCAAGACGTGGGCATACGTGCGGCATGCTATTAGGTCACAACTAGTCCGTCATTTCTCACGGAGTTCTACGAAGTTTTAACGAAGTCTTAAATCATGTTCGTCTCAATATCGCCCAGGTGTCAGGGTCACTGTCATCGGGACGCGTAAAAAACGTTCCGGCGACTGGTCAGGCTGGGGGCAGGAAGGCACCATGACGACAAATGAAGCCCAAATAATTTCATGGCTGATGAAACTGCTGACCAAACGCACTGACTTTAGTGCATTTAGTGGCTACTAGCAAACATCTAGCAAGCTTTGATGGCACGTCTCAATATACATTTCGATATTTTGATAAATCACCAGCATCGCACGCACATGCACATAGTATGTATGCATACGTATGTACAGGCAATTACAACGTGAGTAGGCAATGTGCTGAACGATTCGTTTCGAACCATTGACGTTGGTGCTTCGGCGGCTTGTGCTTGTTGTGTTAATCCGCCTCCTGCTTCGTGTGTGCACGCGGCCGCGCGAATGCATGCATACAAGAAGTACCTGCCGCTACAATCAGACCCCGCGCAGACATCTACAATATGTACACGCAGCGTCACACATGCTTCGTCTTTAGCTTCGTGCTCTCGCTTGTTGCGATTGCTCGTGACTTCGTTCTTCGTATTACGTATCTTGGTCGTGCGTCTCTCTGCCTGTCTGTCTGTCTGTTTGTCTGTCTGTCTGTCGGATCATGTCAGCAGCAGCAGCAGCAACAACAGCTCTTCATTCTCCTCTCATACGGTGCTACTGCTGCGAGAGAGAGAGAGTCAGAGGTTGAAAGCCGATCGTCTCGACAGGAATTACGTGTGTCGTCTCGAACGACGAAGTACCTGATCACGGCCAGTACGATTCCTGGTGGCTATAGATGACGCCCGCACGAATGATGACGCGCCACCGCTGGCCGTGTCGGCCTGCCGGCGAGCGAGCGGGCGGGCGGGCTGGCGATTAAATCAACGGCGAACGCAACGAGAACAGCCTGCGAGTGTGTTGTGTAGTGGGCCCAGTAGTCTGCTGGCGGCCGCCGTCAGCGTCATCGCCACCACCACCACCACCGATTCGGCAGAGCTTACCGATATCGAGGCGTCACTTTATGATTTCGTGGGAACGCCCCAACGCAACAGAAAGCTTTAACTGATTACCACCTAGTATCATATAGCGAGGCGGATAAACTGCAAACGACAGTCTAGGACGTCCACGATGGCAAGGCGCAGTAACGGATCAAACGTAAACAGTGACAACAACAGCAACAACAACAACAACAACAACAACAACAACGATTACAACAACGACAACAAGAAAAACAATAGTGGTGCAACAACGGTGATGATAAATGATTCCGTGGCATTGGACAGCCGTAATGAAAATAATTATAAAAAGGAATGGTTTTCACAAAGCTTAGTCTCTGCCTCTGAATGACGGCTGCCCTATGTGAAACCGCAGCCATTTCTTCAAAGGTCGTCACGAAGGGGAGTGTTCTAGGCATACCCGCTTTTTTCTAGTGTTGGAAGGAAAGGGTCTACATCTATAATTATAGCTATAAACTGTGAGAGCATCAAAAATAATTATAACTGCAACTATAATTTAATATCTGGTGTTGGATTTTAAAGATAACAACAACAATAACAACGACAACAACGTAGACAACCATGACAACAGAAACGATCAGGCCTAAAATAGAAATCCGACATTTATCCGATTGACGTTTGTTGACTAATCCCCAGTTCGGGTTGACCAACATAAGCTGCTATGCGCAAAATGCCAAATGAATATAATAGGTGAGTGCGGCGATATTCTCTTGCCGGCTGGCCTGTGATGCCTCTTAATGGCAAATGCCACCCCTCCGAACGCAAATTTCCGCTAAGCAATAATCTTCCAGCTGAATGCCACAACAATGGCGGCAACAAAAAAAAACAACGACAACGATCGTGATGACAGCTTGTACTTCAGTAACGGAATTTATTATTTCCACATAGACATGCGCAACCATGTGAGCTGCTTAGGAGAATTCGCAGATTCACCGTTTTTGTCCGTTGACCAAATGCTTCGGTCATGAACAGCTTCACAACTCTAATCGACTGCGTTGCCTAAGATTGGCTAACAGCTTCCGCAGGCATAGGCGCTCTAGCGGATAGTCAATTGTTTTCAAACAAAACACCAGAGCAAACAGCGCTAAACGCTGTTTAGCCAATTTTGATTTTGAATATGTGTTAGTCAGTCCGACACAGCCAGGGTTAGACATAAACCGCCTTTTGTAAGTATATGGATAAAGCTAACAGGGCAACTCGACTAAACGCATAGAAGCTAATAGCTACAGGAGTGATAAATGCCTGTCCCTAATATGAAGTAATGCATAGAGGCCAGATGAGTGATACGATTACATTTCTTAACACGATCTATCCCTTGTGATAAGCGGCTAACCGTTGACGGAAAAATAAGTTCTGCACGAGTCTCAGGAAACGTTTTTTATGCAAACCGTAATTTCTTACAAGCGACACTATTTAAAATTGTCCAAATTGTACACACCTTATTCCGTTATGCAGTCCTTGCTTTACAATTGTATTGCTTAGAATTACTACAGTTCATACAGGCAGTGCAGCTTAGAGCCGAACTTAGTTTGCCATATTGTTCTGAATTTGACACATCTCTATGGGATGTGCACACATTTCGTTGGGTTTTAGGGTTCCACGGAAAACAGCAGTCCAAAAGAAAAAGCTTTAACAAATACATAATTGACGAGCTAACTAAAACAAGTGTTAAATTTTCAATAGGGGTTCACTCTTCTTCTAACTTCCTTAGACGCGCACGCCCATATTATGAACCAGACCCACACTGAAATAGTCCCATCAAACACGCTCTGCCTCACAACTATTTCTCAAGCGATGATAGTTGAGCAAGCTATATTAAGCCGTTAGAATGCGAGACAATGCAAGTAACGGCTTTTCCAACCGAGCGCCACCGATCTGCCAGCCAGGGCAAAGAAATATAATCTATACGGGCCCACTGGAAATTAACAGAGCAGCTGATTGCCTCAGCCTGCTCTCTACCCACGTGCACTGCCGTGTTAACTCGTGGGGCCATAGTGTAATAAAACTTTTATAGTATCTTAAACGACTGCTGATCTCAGCCCCGCTCTTTAGACGCTAGATGGCCCGTCTAGCGTCAAATTCAACTTTTGTGAAGATAATGCCATTGTTATGTTGCGCCATAGCTCTGGTCTGATGAGCAAATTCAAACACTAAACATGATCTTAACCAGCACCTGTCTTTAAACATGTAAGAAAAAATATTGCAACTATTGAGAAGTATGTCTCCAGATGCGTACTTCAGTCGATCAAGGCCGTTAGATGGTAAGATAATGCAATTGACAAGTTGTATGTAGGCTCTTATACAATAATGAAATTTTCTACTAAGCACGCATCACGATTCTGGGCAATCAGATTTAGAAATCATTATTAATAGATATAGTTGTAAAGACATATCGTCGGCAATCGCCTACGCCTGAATTCCAGAATCTACATACGTATACGGGCCCTTGTGTCTGAAGCTAATTAAGGAAAGTTTAAGCATTCGAAAACTACGCAAATCAGAGCCTTCGGAAATTCAAAAACAGCGTACTTGGCTAGCGTAACGCTATTTTAACTTTTTCAGGCTCTCAAAAACTTGAAGGCCTATTCTATCCGCCATATATATATATATATATATATATATATATATATATATATATATATATATATATATATATATATATATATATATATATTCGATTATTTCGCCGTTATATATATATATATATATATATATATATATGAATTAGTCACATATGAGTGAAGGTAGCAGCGTTCATCGACCCGAACGCGCATTGACTGTCGCGCGCTTGGCGTTTTTCCACAATGGGAGCAAGCAAAGCGAGCGAGCGAGCAAGACGACAGCCTCAGTGACACCTATCGACAATGTCCATGTATGGGCGCACCGACCCACCACCAACGTTGGGCGACGACGATCAACCAACCGATCAATGAGATCTGCTACGAAATCGCGCCTTCGCCTAGCCAGCTCGCTGACTGTCCGACCGGCTGGTCGTCGGCTGGTGGGTGAGCGTGCTGTCATTTCACATTGTCCATCTTTTTCTTCTGCTTGAGTCATGACTTCATTTCGGCAGATTTGCTCAGCCTCGTCGACCAATTCCTCATCTTCATCTCAGTTCGCATTAACAAGAGCAGTCGAGACATGGCGGGTGTCGCAGCCGCCGTCTCGTCGATTCCTTCGTCGGCCTTCTGTTGCCTAGCGCGACAGTTCGCTCCTCTCAGCGAATGCAGACTAGCACTAACAATAGTATTGAGTAACAGAAGCAGAAGTACCAGAAGTCGTAGTAGCAGTGCTTGTAGTAGCCGTAACAGCGGTAGTCGCAATAGTAGGCAAAGTGTAGCAGTGCTAGAGGTGATGATGGTAAGTTAGCCAGTTAGTCCAGCCATGGCTGGACTGCTTCGAGCAGTAATTGTATTGCGGAAGCTGTTCCTCATCCCCGCACCCCGCCCCTCCCCGCCCCATCTCTCAAATCGCCTGCTACCCCTTCGTTTCTGCCCTGGCCCCCTGTTCTTCGTTCTTCGGGGATATCGGCTATGTCGGCCGCGACAACAACGTCATCGACAACAACGACAACAACGACAACAACGACAACAACAACAACAACGACAATAACAACGACAAGATTAACAACAACAACGGCAACGACGGGTGGTCGCGGGTCGCCCACGACTTAGCACTTCGGTTGCGTCCGTCCGTCCGTCATTTGTAGTTAAAGTTGTTGCCGTAGACATAGTCGTCCGTGTCAAGAGGTGTTTTGTACGTCGGGTTCGCCCCAGCCAGCCAACCGACCGACACATATCGACATATCCATCTATCCACCTTTACTCCGGCCGGTTGGGCCGATGAATCGTCTGCTCATCGTCGTCATGTTCCTGTCCCTCAGTGTGTGATTGTGTGTCTTTGAATGTCTATGTGTCTGTCTGTCTGTTTGTACGAGTGTCTGCTCTAGGCAGTGTTCTATCTGTTACTTTGACTCCGTAACAGTCTGTCTAGTAGAGCATTTGGCAGCAGTTTTCGAAGTTGCTTCTGCAGCTCGTGCTTCTTTTCCTTCTTCGTTCTACTACTGCTCGTTCGTTAGCTTGTGCTTCTTCTTGAACGAATCGAAACCTTCAGTGCCGGCCTCTGCAACTGCTGCACTGCTGACGGCGACGGCGACGTCTATAACACGGCAACGAATCGCGAGGTGTTAAATTGCCCTCGCCATATATGGCATCGTCCGCGAGACGGATGACAACACCGGCGACAAGGACGACAACAACAACAACAACGACAACGACAACAACAACAACGACAACAACAATAGCAACAACAACAACGACAACGACAACAACAACAACAACAACAACAACAACAACAACAACAACAACAACAACAACAACAACGACAACGACAGCAGCAGCAATAACAGCAACAACAATAAAAACAACAACAATGGCAACAACAATAACAACAACAACGAAAACGACAACAACCCCCCAACAAATGAACAGTGAAAGCACCAATACCAAAAACAACAACAAGGCACAACAATAACGTCCAAGCTGCGTGTTAGTTGTCGTTGTTCAGTTGTTGTCCAAACGCTGAAGTACTACGAACTCTTCTGCGACGATTATAACGAGGTTACTACACGCTACGACGACGGCGACGACGACGACGTCAAACGACCACCGTTGCCGTTGGGTTGACTGAAGAGGCAAAGAAAAGCTCCACCGCTTCGTTCTGAAGCGTCGTAGATCGCCACTATCACCAGCATCATCATCATCATCATCCTCGTCATTATCATCAGCATCACCATCATCACCGCCCCATGTCATCAGCATTATCATAATCAACATCATCGTCGTCGTCGTCGTCGTTGTCGTCATTATGACGATGTCCAGCAACAACGCCAACGATAATCACAACTCGAACAACAACAACAACAACAGCAACAACAGCAACAACACCAACAACAATAACATCAACAACACCAACAACAACAGCAACAACAAGAGCTCCTCCATAGACGACATACGCACAGTAGCAAAGCAGCCCCGTCACGCCACAGTGGGGGTGATGATCACGGCGATGTAGCGCTGGTGGGACTGCCGTCGCCACGAACTTCTCTGCTATAGCCGCTGCTGGCGAGCGAACTTCGACTAGTGGGATTTTTTCAATTAACGAGCTGAACAAGTCGAGAAGCTGTTGCTGCCGTTCGTTGCGCGGCCGGCAGAAGCGAAGGCCGGCGAAGCCTTCCTTCCCGGTCGTCGTCTTCTCCTTTTTCTTCTTCTTCGTCCTTTTCCCATTTTCGCCATTGTCGCCGCAGTCCGTGGGGGTCGTCCACAAGGGGGCTCTCCCACTGCCAGCCAATGTAGCCTCCGCCTTCGGTTACCCACTCACTGACGATTCGGCCCCGGCACCCCCAGCAGACCCCCTACCCGGGCCTTTCACCCGGCCCCGGTCTGGGGAGACTGGCGTCCCCTGTCTACGGACCAACCAGCCAACCAACCGACTGACCAAGCGTTGTCATCATCGTCGCCGTTGTTGTCCTTTCGCCTGGGGCTCGCCGCTTTAGCGGACGCCCCCGGTAGTGAGTGCAAGATCGTGCCACAAGCGCGTGCGTGCGCCAAACAGAACACGTAAGAAAACCAATATGTCCTTCTTCTCACTGTCTTTCCCGTTTGCTCTCTCGATCTCTCGTTCCGTGCTGGCTGGCTGGCTGGCTTGCTTAGATCGCCATGGCGTCGCCGTCGTAAAGATGGACGAGTTTCTGAGTGAGTTAATTTGTGATTCGATTAGATCGTACATCGTCGTCGTCGTTGTTGTTGTAATCGTAGCAGTAGTAGTAGTAGTGGAACTCGTTGTAGCATCGAGAAAAAGTCAGCCATACGTTTTTGTTGTCGTGTGACGTCTCCGGTATGATGAACGCGGTTCGCACGCAGACGACACTCGATAGTTTGTCTCGGAAGTGGACGCTGCTCGACGAATGGACGCGACTAAACGAATTCGATCATCAAAGACACACTCGGTCGCATACACGTCCGAATATTGTGTGGGTGTACTTGTATGTATGTGTTGGATAAATACATATGCTGTATGCCGGGTACGTACATGTATGCCAACCGCACACACATTTATGTTCTAGCACCACCACCACCACCACGATCAGGTAGGAGTGTGAAATGTAGAAAAAAATGTTCATGAATTATTTCTCATCGTCGCCAGAACCATTTTCACAGATGCACGCGAATTGCCCGCGACCCGGTGGCTCGTCGAACTTCTTCTTCTCACAAAGCTCCCTACTTAGCCTAAACATATTTTTCCTAGCACCTAACACAAATAGTTCGACTACTATTAGAAAAGCGGTCCCTCTGGAGAAGAAGGCGCGAGGCCACCGCTGTCAGGCAAGTTCTAACGAGAACACCGGGCCAGGAAGGGTGTTGGGCTGCAGTGGAACATGTAGCTAGTCTGCATTTACTTGTTAATTTTTCGAGTTTGTCATCTCATACACTCGATTTGATAACTATTTTACCGATCGATGTGGTCGCCGAATAGAAAAACGACTAGCATTCAGCTAAAAATGATTAGCGTCTGCGATTTTCGAGACGGTTCAGGCGTTCGACTTCGTCCGAGCCCTGCCACTAGTCACAAATATAGTCGCTGTAGAGATTTTCCGAATGTTATTTCGATTTGAACTCAAATCGCACACAACGTGCTCCACTGTTCTTTAAGGAGTTGCAAGCAGAGTAGAACGAGACCAAGGTACATGCATGAAAGAGCATCAGTGTAAGTTTGCTACCTAATAAAATACATTTCGGGCTAAACCTCAGCCAAGATTTACCTCGCAATGCTTTATAGACGAACCCCTTTAAATACAAATGTGTAACGGTGGGGCTCGAACCCGCGCACTTACATGTATTCTCCGGTCGCGAGGCGCAGACGCAGTTTACCACGCCACCGGGCACGACAAGTTTGCTACCTATGGCGTGGTGCTTTTAGATGGGAAACAACAACAACAAAAACAAACAACAACGGCAACAACAATAACAACAATAACGGCAACAACAACGAAAACGACAACAACAACAACAAAAACAACAACAACAACTTTGATGCAGATTGGAACAACGACAACTGAGCGTAATGATATGAAAGCCATGTACAGACGCAAATGATGAGAATGACAGCGGCAAGAACACGTGAACACGTGTTCTTGCCGAAGAACTATGAGTTTCTGCGTTTTGTGTAATTCTCGTTCGAGTCTCAGTCTTTAGCCGACATTAGCAGACACGGAGTTGCCGCTACCGAGTAGCGAGCGTTCTTTTTATTAAAACGAACACTACTTTGACCAAAGCTAGAGACTAAACCAGCATCTCGACTTCTGAAGACTCCCTTCATCAACATCATTATCATCATCATCATCATTCATCTCTTCTTCCTGCTTCTTTTTCTTCTTGTTCTGATCATCGTGGCGGTGGTGGCCGTCCTCGCCATTGTCATCCTTCAACCTGAGCGCCGTTCCTTCATTTTTGAAGATCTGAAAATCTACAACGACATGACGGTTCACGTATTGTCGCGCGTTCAGTTGTTATTACGTAAAATCGTTTTGTCCGTTTCGGTGGGCTTTCTTCTCTGCCTTTTGTCGCCATACTTATATGTATATATATATATATATATATATATATACATATGAATATATAAATATATATATATATATATATACATACATATATATAAATATATATATATATATATATATGCCTCACTCTTCATTAGTGACTTCCTTTCTCTAGCTGCTCCGTTTGTGTCCCGTCCTGTCGTGGAGTGGTGGTCCCCCAGCAGGAGCTGTGGCAATCGGTCACCACCGCGACGCCAGACGCCGGGCAACAACAACGACAACAACGGTAAAAACAGTCACTCACGTAGACTGACGCAGCGGAGTAGGGCCGCCATCGCAGCCGCAGCCGAAGCCACTGGAGGAGGCCGCGGCGTCAGAATACGACGTCGCAGAACTGCGCAGCTGTGCATCTGCGGGATTACAGAGCGATGTCGTGCATACACGAAGGTACTAGGCATACACGAAGGGCACGTGCATCGTGCACCCAGAGCCGTTTAAGCAGTAGCAGCAGCAGCCGCCGATCAACGCGCGATCCTGGAGCCCACGTACGCAGCCAGTGGCCAAAGAACGGCATACGGGGACACAACGCTCTTGCAGAAGCACACCTTCGCATTCCCACACACACAGACTCAGGCGCAGGGAGACAAACACCGCACAGACACTGCATCCACCGACCATTCGAAAACAAGTGTGGAGTTGATCATCGGCCCGCTTATCGACCGCTGCTTTTCCCGCCGCTGGCTTGGTACCAGCCGCAATAGCAGGCAGGTTACGGCACCAGGGAATGTAACGGCAGACGATGCGGCAAAAGTCGATGGAGGAACGATGAAGTTCATGATGGAAGATCGAGGGATGGTGGACAACAGTGGATTGCCGTTGTCGTTGTCGTTGTTGCTGAATTCGTCATCGTGGTTTCTCATTGCTTAGATCATGAGCCCACTTCGGGGGGAGGCAGGCCATCTTCGTCGTGACGTCGTGACCATCTACGTCAGCACTGATGCAGCAGCTTCGGCAGCAGCCATAGCTGAAACCCTGTGTTGCTGCTGTTTGTGTTGTCGTCGCTGTTGTTGTTGTTGTTGTTGTCGTCGTCGTCATCATATGGGTACTGACTTGTTTGAATACTGTTTAAGCGGTGTTCTGCCAACACCGAGTTCTGCACTTCACACTTACTGCTCGCTTGCCTACTTATATATATATATATATATATATATATAATCGAACACAATTATATTTAGTGTTAGATAACAAACGACGATTATATTTATATAACTTTTCCCAATTTATTTAGCTAGGACATACCGTGCTCTTATTGAACTTATGTAAGGTTTCTTCTGCGGAGAAATGTAGTTGCTACCCCTGATTCAACAATCAAGTAAGAGAAACATTTTACTTGAGTAGGATTTGATCCTACTTTCTCTGAACTGTTCAAATTGTATATAATGAATGAATGGGATTGTAAGTGCTATATTGTATATAATGCATGAATGAGACCCCAAAGTGCTAACATAAAAAGTAATATAAGTAAAACTAGATGGGATTAAAATTTTATACACCATTTTGAAATGCAATATTATCGCGAAATAAACAATATGATTTGATCCTACGCCTGGCGGCATCTAAGTTTCTTAGAACCGAGCGTTAGACGCCCAAGCTACCGCTATATATATATATATACTTCCTCCGAACATTTCACATTTGCAACATACAATTTGCAACTATAAAATACGCAATATTGCAGAAGAATGTAACAAATGTTATCTATCCATTGTAAACGATTGTAATGATAACGTTGCGTAAATCGTAGAATCGGTTATTTTTCATCGGGGCGAATAAACCGCACTGGAGCCGCTATTTCATTAAGCTAACGCAGTGAAACTTTCTAGCGATTTTGAAGGCACAGCGTGTTAACGCACGACGTCGACGACTTTGGCCAGAAAAGGATGAAAAAGTCATTGCATATACCAAATCCACGAATTCTACAAAAAGGGCCATCTCCTCACTACTCATCGTTGTACTGGACTGGTAAGCTAACGCCGAACGCCTAGCGGCCAGCTAGAACGAAATCAGGTAACGCAGCCCAACTCATGTTACGTATTTCACCGTCCTGTCTTGCTGTTACGTTGCTATGTAGATAATTATATGGCGCGCATCAACGGACAGACTTGTCCGATGACAAAATTGCAATTCACGAGCTATGCAAGTACCTTTGCGCTTTTATATGCCGTCCTGGGTATATATACATATATATATAGAGAGAGAGAGAGAGAAAGAGAGGGGGAGCACGCCCCGTTTGTATCAACAGTGGGTAACTGCACTCTCCCTCCTCCACAAAAAAAAATATATTTATACACATATATATATTTATATATAGGTACGGCAGATTTCATAACCTGGCACCAAAAGCCACCAGAGACGAAAATCTGCGACAAAACAAAGGGAAACTCACATGCAGAGATTTTGGTGAAAGATAATGTATTAGAATGCCTTGCGGGTCTTGACCCACTATGCATTTCGAAAACTATATCTGAGAAACCGTTGTCATGATTTGAACACACCCCATTCAAATTCCAGTACCTCTACCTCTAGGTTTTTGAACGCAGCGTAACGCATGAATACGTTACGATGACGTGCCATGTGTACTACTTTTTTCTTGGTTCTACAGACAAATTAGTTGGATTCGGAATGGGACTCTTTTTAAAGAGAAATTATCAAGAATATTCGTTGTCAAAGCGAACATGTATATAACGAGTGTCGCCTCGCACGAACAGCCAGGGTCTTCTTATTTGCGGCTGCTGGCTAAAACACAATCACTAGATGCTAGATGATTTGCGAGCGCATAGAGGGCAGTGCTGCGTTGGAATGCATAGCTATGCCGCAAAGCGGAACCAGCCTAGATCAGAGAGAGGCCGTACTTTTTGACGAGGCCCAGTATCAACCACACAAACTACTATCTCGCTGCAAGTGAGCGTCTTGTTCGATCAGTTTTAGAGCGCTGAACAAGTTTGCTTCACAAACATGTCTGCGGAAGACTGCACGCTAGCTAGAATGGCGCCTCGAACGGTCATTACCACGCCTTGGTAGTAAGGTACAATATTATAGGGCTACAGTCGCCGGGTAAGAGCGGCGACTCGCCACTTGTAGACACCCGTAAAAGGCCCGGAACCGATCAAATCGCCTCTTCTGCATGCGCGTGTAATGACGAAAATAGTTGCTCATCCATCTTTGAGCCACCCTCCGACACCCAATTCCGTTCGAAACAATTCTACTGCGATGTGTCCATCTATTTTAACTCGTACTGACGTACGTTCAGGTGAATGGTCATGTCAAACACACACCCAGTCATATATAAATGTGTGTGCATGTTTGATGTCCGTACATATATATATATATATATATATATATATATATCACTCTCATTAGGCAAAAATTAACCACTTTAAAACCGCTGCCATATAAGTATATGTGGAAGCTTTAAAGCGGTTAATTTTTAACCTATTGAAAGTGAATAATTGTTGTTGTTGTTGGTTTGTTTTTGTCGTTGTATAAACTACAACAGTAAGAACACTAGCTAACAACAAAGTTGTCAGCCAATACTCAGCCTGAGCCTGCTAGCTCAATGTTGTTGCGTGCCCCGTGTGTTGTTATTGTTGTTGCTATTGTTTTTCTTGGTCTTGTTGTTGCTGTTGTTGTCCGTGTTACTAGGGCGTCTACAATTGGCTGGATTAGATCAAACCGACTGAAGTGGGTTGCCAGATCAAGTTTACCAGTTATTTTTTTTTATAGAAATTGCCACTGGTATTTCTTTGTAAGTTGATGTGGCAATTTACATATTACAACTAGTTACAAACGTATGACTGGTGTTGTTTTTTATGGTAGTTGTGCTATTAGCGGATGGATAATACCTTTTATCAAGCGGGGTGTCGGAAGGTAAAACGGCTTAATAACGAGAATAATAATAATAATAATAATAATAATAATAATAATAATAATAATAATAATAATAATAATAATAATTATTATTATTATTATTATTATTATTACAAATTGCGTTATCATGGTTATTATTCCTTTAAGACGAAGTTGGCGACGAGTGTCCGAGCGAGACCAAATAATATTTTAGCACATGGTGACATTAACAACAACAAGAGCCACAATGACACGGGAATAGCTTACAACAATTGCTTACTGCAATACAAATACCTGGGGTCGGACAAGGGAAATTAATTGCTCGCAATCACGGGCTAGGTAGGCTGTTTGCCAAACAAATCAATGGTTAACGACTGCCACACTGGCAATCTCCGGCGGTTGAGTGGAACCGTGCCTTCGTAGACTGTTTGATCTTGCGCACTAGTACGTATGAATCAGACCATTGCAAGCAAGATCTCTAAGAACACGGTAGTTAATACGACCCAGGTACTCGGCGACCCTTGGAAGTACAGCTCTGTCACGTGTCACATTGCACCTTATTGTGACTCTAGCGGCATATATCCTTGTCTTAGAAAGTAAGTACCAATACGTGAGCGCGGATGACTATTTTGGCTTCATAAAGGCGTAGGTATTAAGAAACATTTCGTGATGAGAATACTCCCAGAATAAAAATCCTAAAAATTGCAGATAAGAATGCTTAATTGAGAAGCAGCTTTTGCTTAATCGGCAATGTATGCTTGAAACTTCATATGCCTATCGTACCTAACCCCTAGGTCTTAGGTGTAGAATATTATCTCGGGTATAGAAAATCCTATAGCTGGTACGCGAAGTTGTCGAGAGCAGTTACCTATTTATATAGCCAAGCGGAAATACAGACAGACAAACGACATCGAGCGTGAACTTTTGCCGACAGCAGCGCTGTGAGCGGCCAGCAGAACCGCGTAGTGTCTTATTAGCCCGCTTACCGAATACTGCAGACCAGGGTTATTCTATGTGTACAATAGACAGATACAATTGTCAGCTATGCTAATATAATAGATTATAGAGCATTATATATATATATATATATTTATATATTTATATATATATCTATATATATATATATATATATATATATATATATATATATATCGTTGCTAAAAAATCGACGATGCACTACGTTTTATTTTTTATAACAAATTATATGTTGTTTATTAACAACTACTATCTAGAGTCTAAATGAATGCTTGCCTGTCAAAGCTTGCTAGACAAAGAAAACCCGTTTGCACCTTATTAACTGACCAGACTAGACAATACGCAATACGTCTTTGGACAAGAGGCAACATTGGCAATGATGGTGCAACCGTAATAGTAGGGTAGGCCATAATGTGGACGGCTGGGCTATTAATTTTGATGTGTGTGCTATTAGTACTGATTGGATTGCGGGCAGTCGTTTGTAGAGTCCGAATGGGTGTGTGTGCTCTGTTTATATATATATATATATATATATATATATATATATATATATATATATATATATATACAACTTAATTCACTAAACACGTATAGACACATTTAATACTGATCTTAACCCTTTATAGCAAAGAACAGATCGCTGTGCTGTGCATCGCCCTTGGTCTTATTGGTCTTACTCTTTCATCCGGCGTTAGTAGCAACGGGAGCATATGTGTGTATATTCTGGGGAAAATATTTTGACGATCACAGCAGATTCGTGCCGCCATTACACAACTTCAGGTGCGCGGCGGATAGACAAGCTACTTTTCAGAAGATGGATCGTTCTACAACTTGAACTTCGTCGTCAAATTCAGTGCCGCCGGTTCTCTTCCTGCTGAGCTCTGTTTGCTGGATCGAGGCTTGTGTGAGGTTCTTGCTGGCTACGACAACACAACGGACAATTTTTCTCCGTGTCATCCGTTGTTTGCTTGCCGTTTAGCGAGCCTGGACCCCGGACGCAGCCATTGAGCCAAGCTGCTCAACGTGAAAAGTTACAACTGAATTGCAATCGGGCGGCTACTAGGGCTCGTACCGCTAGTTATAACAATAACCTAATCTAAAACGACCACAACAAGAACAAGGAAAACAACAAGAGCAACAAGAAAAATAACAGCAACAGTAGGAAGAGCAATACCTATAACAAAAACATTACAAACAACAACAACAACAACAACAACAACGCAACCAACAGCACAAGCAACAACAGCTATTGCTGTCTATGACGACTAGGTAGCACAATGGCAACATGGACAACACAATTCGGATTTAGTTCACTACACAATGGTCTTCTGCACACTAAACACCAATTAGAATGGAGACGGGAAGAGGGGGTTGTCGTCGTCGTCTGTGATCGATGACACTGAAGTACATACAACACACTAGCAACTCGATTCGACAGTAGCACGCCAGTAGTGGTGGCCATGGTGGCACTCGAGGTGCCAAGAGCCATGATGATAATTAAAATGTCGCCACTGTCGCGTTACCCCATTGAATGAATATGATAGGGCCACCAAAATCTTCTAGCCGAATGAATCGACCGACAGTGCTATCCCGAGTCCCGCTGACAACGATCACAGAATGATCAAGAAGTTGCAGCTGTCTGGCTGGATGTTCTATGTTCCTCTTGTTGTTACTCTCGAGTTTTGCTAAAAACTAACTACCAACGTCAGTGCGATTTCGGTCACAAGATGGATCGACAGAATGGAAGCGACCCGACTGCAAGAAAGTAGCTCAGATCAGATGAATAGATGGAACAAAGAAGCGAGACAGAGATAGAAAGAAGTAACAAATATAAGAAATGCTTGTTTTTTTTTTCCGAACGGTTTTTATTCCGGACCTTGTAGCAAGCTGTGGTTACTGGAGAGGCTGAAGCAGAGCAACCGTGAAAAAAAAAAGCGTGAAATCAGATCCGATTCGGGCAGAGTTTGTTTCCGTTTTGTGGGTCCTAGTTGGTAAACTATTGTGGCCAAATGTCTAAATAAAGGAATGCCATACATCTCCTTCGGTCAACCAAAAACTCCAAAAGCATTTCAGGATGCTTATGGTCAGCCTCCTTCTCATCCTCTGAAGTCTTAGTCAGAAGCGCAAAACATTTTAAAACTTGTTTTGTCCCGACGTGGATTAGAACTGCTATTTGCGCCAATCAGGATAGCTAACTTAAGTTGGCTATATAGGTGTACGTATAGGAAAAACGAGCTCCCTATCGGCTTCCCTATCTACGGGCATTCATTATTTGCGTATCAACGCACGTGCCAAAAATAAACTAAATTCAAAGTGTACATCTCATGAGTGGCCGGGAAACACTACTGCACCGTGCAAATCAAACCGCTTACTTTGTAGTCTCAAAAGTGGAGGTGCTCATATGATCCAAACAGGACCGAGAAACATCCAGTTTGGAAGAATACGAAATGTCCCTAACTTGCAAGGTGTTGCTCTTGTGTTTTCATGTGGTTGTTACCATTGAGAGAGATCGCACTCAGGATGAGAGTACGACTAGTTTATTTGATGCCTCATGTGGTAATTATCAAATATTAGGTATTACTACTACAGTAATAATAATTTTAGCTATAAATATTATCACTACTGTTCTTGCGGTTCTTGTCTTGGTCGCCGTTTGCCTTCACAGAATATTGACGGCGGATCCAAATTGCCATTTAGGTCAGTGTGACATACGGACGCCATCCTAGCTCTCTTCGGTTCACACTGTGTACGTTCTATAACCGTTCTGGTATTGCGGCGCTTTCTATGGAAGCAAGTACTATGTTGTCGATATATTGTATAGGGTTCCGCTGCCGATTAGTTATAGCAGCGGTACTAGTTGTAATTAGTTTGTAGCAACGTTTTACCCTATCTGAACTTTGTCGCTGTTGTTCGGAAATGCGGCGTACAGATGAAAAACAGCTCTAGCCTAAATACGGTTGTCTGTTTCCGATGTGTGTCTGTTCCCGATGTGTTGCGTTCGGTTATGCGGCTCCAGCTGAGCATGTCCGACTTGATACTATATTCAATTTCTTTTATTCACACTGTCTGTGTAATATTCTATCTAGTTAAAATTGGAGTACACAAGTACTCAGGCTAATCAAGAAAGTCCCCCCAGCTTACTCTTTAGTCTCTCGAGCTGATTCAGAGACTGTGTGATACTATATTAACAACCATAACGTCCAATGCCAATTCCGGTAAATTGACAAGAGCTGCTACAATTACGATCATATTCGGCACCGAATCCTGACGGGCCGCCATGCAATCTACTTATACATAAACGAATCATATATATATATATATATATATATATATATATATATATATATATATATATGTATATAAAGCGAGAGAGAGAGAGTTTCTCCTAAGAAAGCAATGCGTTACGGCGTGGAATCGAAAACAACTACAATACATATGTACAATTACGATTAGAAGCAGATGGTTCTTTGTATTCTTGGACAACACGACAGCGTTTACAGGTACCATTGGCAATTTATGGAAATGTGCACGTGTAGGCAAGCATGATCTAGTTATATATATATATATATATATATATATATATATATATATATACTCAAAATTGAACAATGCAGCTGTGGTCGCGACCAAGCTTGAGTAAGTCTGTGTGATTGCTGTGAGATGTTTGTTATATTATCTTATTAACGGGTGATTTGGAATGGCCACGGGTTAATAGCAATCAGTACAAAACAGCAATCAATAATCACTGACTATGCCTTTCAATGTCCGTCGAAGTGACTCATGTGAACATGGCCAGCAGCAAGCTGGTTTGATCTTTGAATTGCGTTGATCTATAGAATCGTATTGACCTGTATTGGTTGTGGTTGTTGTCGTTGTGGTGGTGGTGGTGATCGATGTCGTAGTAGTAACGTATTTTGTGCTTTACGCTCTGACGCGCCCGAATGATATTGCCAGTACATGCTGGTCCTTATTGCCGCAGTTAACGCTGGCAGTTAACGACCCTTGTTGTTACGTGCCACTTGTTACGCCAACATGAGTGGTGCTAGTTCGTGTCGCCATTGCTTGCAGCTACTATTAATTTCCTTGTCGCTGTTATTGTTAAGGCTGTTGTCGTTGTAGTTTACATTGCTAACTAATCACCACAACGACATGCGCTCTAAACATAACGGAGTCTTGTAAGTGATATACAGGAAGTAATATACACATGCGTAAATCATAATCGATTTAGAATGCAAGCGTTAAATACGTGTGTGTATGGCAGTATACCACTTCCCGTATATCACTAATAAGACTCCGTTATATATATATATCTATATATATATATATACATGATGACTACGTTTTACATCGCGTGCTGATCATTTTGCAGCTCTTACTTCAAAACATCAATAAAATTCGTGACCGCGCTTTGACGTAAGTAGGGTGGTATCCATGCAGATGTGGTCTTCTAATAGAAAGCATTCTGCAAGCGAAAGAAAAACAAACAAAGAAAATAACATGAGAACAGTATGCATACATCATGAAATCGTTGTCTAGTTATAGAGTACATACTAGTACATATAACACATTGAATACGTACTGTTGAATATGCAAATATGACTATGATCCTTATCGAAATTAAACTGACCGACCATACAAGAACCGTACTAAAAAATATAAACGCAACATCATCGTATGATTCAGATCAAGCAATAATAATTATAATAATAATAAACAATTGGAGTAAATGTAAAATGACGTCTAACAACAATAGTCATCATCACCTGTTAAGTCTGTATCGATTTAGTGTGTTTCCGGGTCGGCCTATGTAATTCTGTATACTTTTTTTCAGTATACGTGCATGTTGATGCTCTGCGTTTGCGTGTCCACGTCCAAGTAAACGTAATGTATCCTGGCTAATTATTTGGCGAGTCTTTCCGCTTCCGAACCTTTGTGTCTTCTCGTGTATACAACAAATGCATGCAATACATTATAGGGCTGCCAGAGCCTCCCAAAATGTAATCCGACCTGTGTTTTGCCTAGTCTCCTGTAGGGTTAAATAGCTCTAATAAGTTTCACTGCACGGTAGTCATCGTAGATCTGCACCCCTCTTTAAAATGAGGCGCTGACTAGAGGTCAGGTCAATTTGCTTTCGAATCTATTCGGTTTTGTAGCTAAAAACAGTGTTTGCCAATATTTACTTAGACGTTCCACTCGTCCGTTCTCCTACATGGACGCCTCAAAAGCTAAAAAACAGCTTTCATCGACCTATGAAACGAACCTCGAGCAGAAGAGTCAAGTATAGCAGATTATGCGATATCCATATCTC
This sequence comes from Dermanyssus gallinae, assembly GCA_003439945.1. Classification (NCBI taxonomy): domain Eukaryota; kingdom Metazoa; phylum Arthropoda; class Arachnida; order Mesostigmata; family Dermanyssidae; genus Dermanyssus; species Dermanyssus gallinae. Next base: position 125,760 of record QVRM01000892.1, read on the forward strand.
ATTGGATTTAGCAGAGACTGAGTCGCCTGGACCATGTGACAGGTTTGCCTGACCGCGCTAGACAGACAGAAATCGCGAACGGGAAACATAGGTTGCGCTGTGTTAACAGAACACGTCCACGCTACACGTCCGAAGTGTCAGGTGTGCCTCTGAAGTACGCGAAACACAAAGGAATACCCCACCTGTATGCGTCTCTCCTCAGATCGCCGACAGCATACAGGCAGCGCAGAAAGAAACACTATTAATAATAATGATCATTAACATCATCATAATAATAGTACCAGAAATTAATCAAGTCCACTGCTGGTGTTCAGACGGATACCTCATTGAATCGGATGACGAACGCCAGCGAGCAATATGTTTGCTGTCGCCTTCAATTCGATGCCACCGTCTCCGCATCAAAGCGCCGAGAGAGAAAGAGCATCCTTTCCGCATGCCGGAGCTCAGCAGCATCTTAAAACGAAGTAGTGGTAGAAGAACAAGAACCACGGAACTTCAACCATCGCTCTGTGTAGCGGCGAAAGTGAGTCGCCGCTGGCCAGCGTCTGCTTCTTTGGTCTGCGTCCTGCGATACAAAAGCCTTCTCTTCAAAGATTCTGCACAATCCGCTTCATATGATGCACTTTCTCGTTTCTATACCAGCGCGTGGCTACGCGGTTTCACCGTCACGGCTTCGTTTGGCCGTTCGCCGCAATAGACGCTGGCCTGTTTGCAGCTCGATGTCCGACAAGCCGTTCGTACACACGTCGAACCTGTGTCGATGTGTCCGTCCTTCATAGTCGGCCTGCTCGACAGCTCCGGCAGGTCCCGGCAGTGGTCCCGAGGTCGTCGCTGATGAAGTTTATCTGTGGCGCCGAAGACGCCATGAGCTTGTAGCTCAAGCGCATGCCGGTAACAACAGAGCGCTCGTTAAGGGCATTCTGTCGTCTGCTGGCGACGAAGTACCGTGGCTGACCGCTGCAAACTGCTACCTGGCTTGTCGTCCACCGGCCCGCACCATTGGCCTCAATGCTGAGAAGTACTTCATTGACTTCACTATGCTTCAACCATCGACGTCATATGTAGTCATCATCCCACAACACGACCACCACGACACGACCACCACTGTCATCTACAACCACAACAAAAACAATTACAACATCATCGTCCCCATTGTCAACAACAATCATCATCAGCAACCGTATAATGCCGCAATCATCAAAAACATTATGATCACTATTGCTCAAAACAACAACAACAATAACAACAACAACAGCAACACTAGCCTAGTCAGCAGTACACAATGTCACCATCGTGGTCAATAACATCAGCAACATAATGACCATCGTCAAGGACAACAACATCAATATGACCTTCCATCGACGTTGTTCACAACAACAACAACAATAAACAACAGCAACAACAACAACAACATTAACAACAACAACAATGTACGCTAGTCTAGAGGTGTTTGCTGTTAGTGTTTGTAGGATTCTTTCGTATTCCCTAGTAGATTCCTTCCCGGCAATGGAATTGGTGGCACCAGAACGGGGCATCAAACTTTGTTCGATAACATCTGTTGTACGTTGAACGGTACAGATTCTATCGAAACTTGCTATTGCTTCTCTAATAAGCAGGCATCGAATTGTGCATTTTCAATGCGTCTTCATAAACAAAAAGAACCAAGCCACTATGAGCAGATCAAGTCACTTCGAGACGTGATATCAAGGAAGAAGGAAGTACCTCTCGAGGTACGCTACAAGCGATGATCCTGTTAGGAATTTATCTAGCTGTTTCACTTCGACCGAGACACGACAATACTGCTCATCGGGCCAGTCGCTTGTAACTTGCTTAGTTACCGTCCCTTGTGTTGTTTCAGAAGATGCCGCCTTATCAACATCGGCAGGCTACTTGTTCTCTGTCGCCGCGAAAATCTAGCTGATCCCTAGCTCAGAAAGGCCCGCAAACAATCTTGAACCGACCCGCAAACAATCTTGAACCGATCCGCAAACAATCTTGAACCGGACCACATATACTCCTGAAAACGCCGACAATACAAGCCTTTTTCTAGTTGCTGCTCGGGAAAAGTGGTTTTAAACAGTAGGAATTAATTGCCAATAACACAAACCGTTTAACTTTAAGAGAGAATCAAAACATGGGATCAACAACAACCCAATCGTGTATATGTGTTACAAGTTATCTCAAATAAAAACAGCTAAAAACAACAACAACGAGAGCTGATAAGCAATATAAATAGCAATGATAATCACAAAGCAAAAAAAATATATATATACATATATATATATATATATATATATATATATATATATATATATATATATATATATATAGATATATTAAAAACAGTGTAAGCGTACGCGAGTGAGTACAAAAATTACATCCTAAAGGTTCACTAAGGGAACACCAATTATCAAAACGCACTGACAAACAAGCGAAATCGCAGGACATTTTAGGAATGGTTCTGCAAGTTCAATTCCGCGATGGCCGATTATGGTCAACAACAACAACAGCATTAGCTATCTTCCTAACTCGGCATTCTTGTTACCTACCTACAACACATGAGTTGTTAGAATTAGCTTTAATAAGGCAACTCTACTTAGATTTGTAAGACTAAAGTAAAGTTTTCGGGCTGACCCTCAGCCAAGATTTAACGTCCACGAAACTGTTTTTGACATTACTTCATAGACAGACCCCCATAAATACAAATGTGCAACGGTGGGGACTCGAACCCGCGCACCTATGTGTCTCCTCCGGTTGCGAAGCGCAGACTTAATCCACCACGCCACCGGGCTCGACAGATTTGTAGGACTGCGCCATTAAAAACGGGGCGTGTCGTGGCTCAGACCTATCTAGCCCACGACACGAATGAACGCGCCAACATGGCCTAACCGAATCTACGCTAGCTGTCCTCACAGAGCGGACCCTTCTTCAGACACCGAGTATTGCGTGGTACAAGCTTTATCTTCTAGCGCCACTACACTGACGTTTGTATCATCTCTGTCTCGTTTTGTTCAGAAGAGTCTCTTAAGAAAATTGTGGGCAAGTAATGATCTGGGACGTAGATACGCAGTAACATTTTCAAACATGCTACACATAGTGTCGCATTCCCTACGCTGAATGTGAAAATAATTTCAGTTAGAGTTGAGCGTTGTGCAATGCCGTCCCATCTGGACCACTACTCTTCTAACTGGGCACGCTCTGTAGCACGGAATTTGCCTCCTTATCCGTTTCGTCCCCTGAAGGGCAAGTTCATGATGCGCCGTTCGAACGTGAGCGGCTTCTCAAGTGAGGGATTAGCCATAGGCACATGCTCATCGAGCATGTGAAGCAGTTAGGTGCTGACGATCCTGGTGCTCTGCCATGCAGTGCGTGCTATTCTGCCGGCGGCAAATCAGGTAGACGCATCAAGGTGGCTCTTTTGCCTTTTTATACCGGCGTTTACAATCCTATGAGCAGCTTCTTGTCGCAAGCTACATGTTGTCCATAGACCACTCTACGTTCAGAATTTATCTGGAGGTCAGGATGCTTGTCATCAGGAGCTCCAACATTTCCTACCTACAGGGTTTTTTTTATTAGCAGGCCTGGTTGAACCAAGGCCTCACAAACCGCCTTCGTGATCTTCTATGTTTAAGTCTTAAGGGCTTTCTCTAGAGCCCTATCACTCTAGTTAATATCGCCCTACTAATATAAGCACTCGTGCTCAAGAGCGCGCAAATCAAGGTGCCGCGATAGGAAGTCTGGTAGCTGGCGGCCGGCGTTACAGCGTTAGACGTAACGTGCAGAAACGTCAGCCCTGGAAGGTACATCACAGAAAGGTGATAGGCCCAGATATCTAGATCAGAAAAAATCGAAGGTTCTTATAAAGGGCACCAGAGTTTTTTTTATCGCTCTAGTCGTATGTCTGAGTCTTATTCGTGGACAGCACCGGAAAACAGGAATGGTTCTCTGCAACTCTACGAGGCAATCGGCAAAGATACTAATGGCGGGTATTATGATTAATATTTATAATGCTAATAATATTGCTGATAAAAATAATATTATCGCAACTCATCCATAATTTTAAAGATGAGACGATTGACCTTCACAACGCATGTGTCGTAACCTTAAACTACTTTATCACCCAACCACAACAAAGCAATTTCAGAGTCAAATGCTTTCTCGCGCTACACTCCTATCACTGGCTCACCCCGGCTTGGCAATTTTCAGATCTTGAAAACCGCACGTTTGCGATACAAGACGGCCTAAAATAGCCCTTGATATAGTTGAGTTGCTATATCCACCAGGCTGACGTTGATATAAGTGTCTCTAAAAGCTCAAGAGTCAGCCCAATTATGACCCTGTACGCTGCTTTCCCCTTCATTTACCGATGGCTCAACCAAATCACTGAACTGATTAAGACCAGCTGAGTAATAAGTTGGCCGTAGGACTACTGGTCATCTTAACCCAAACCAACTTCACCACTATGTGGGCCTGGCCTTTCCAGTTCAATATACACCACCTCACTTGTTATGTTTCAGTAGCGCAATCAAGTGTGCCTTATTTCTCTGAGTGTCGGCCGGTAAGCGCATTGCTCAGAATTTAGTTAACTTGCGATGATTCCAAGGTGCATCTTTCAAAGCAAAGTGCCACTTATGGATGCAGAGCACTAAATTGAGACTTTATACTTTTTATAACATTCAGCGGCCATCCTGCCGACTAGGACTGTTGGGGCAACCCTAGATATCTCAATATATTCAGTCCTCGGTTTCTTGAAAATACATATATTCCTCAGAATGAATTCCAAGCCCATTAGATGGTCTAGAATTTAAAAACAACCTCCTTAATAGATGTTTAAAACATTATAAGACACGTTGGTTATCAACCTTAGGTTTGAGATTGTATAATCTTCCACACGCTGACGCTATTTCCTTCAATAGCGACGATTCATATATCACTGCCACAAACTAGCTTGTAGCTAAACTATTTTAATTCTACAGTATTGTGATTATTGTTGTCATTATACAGAATGCTGAAAAGTATACTTATTCACTGCAACGCAATTGTCATAACTTATACCAGTTAAAGTCATGTTAGCAGTTCATCTGGCCTACTTCGGAAATTTAACGGATATACCACCAGAAACGAAAGAGGTTCGTTGGTAGTTGAGTTTCGCTTGCTGAACCCTAATCTAGCTGTACCATGGCGTCGGGAGAAACATTTTGTGAGAAGTATTAAGGTTTGCTTATATATATATATATATATATATATATATATATATATATATATTTGAAAATGCTACTTAGTTTTAAAAAAATATGATATAATCAGTGCAAATATTTTGCAAAATAACTACTTTAATTAATTTTTTTACGAAGAATACACACCATTGGTAATGAAATGAATAATAATAGCATTGCCGTACTTTGCATTATTTAAAGTGTATCTCAAATGTACCATACTCAAAAGTATATATATATATATATATATACGTAAAGCCACATATTACATAGAAAAGGCGGTATGGTCTAACAACTCTATCGTCGTTCGCGTCCGAAGCTGAAATAGGCCGCCATGGTCTAACGCCAGGTGAACTGGGCACATTCATTCAGTTCGGTCTCAGTAGTTGTTCATCATCTTTTATATACACTGATACGGACGATAGTGACAAACATATGTATGTGACCATCGTGAAACCGCCGGGCCCAGCCACCGACAGGTTTCCACAGTCGGCCTGTGGGGCCGATGACAGAACGTTGGCGAGAGGAAGAATGAAAAGAACTCAAAACGACAACAACAACAACGGATATGAATTGTTTCATTGAAAAGGGGCGCTCGTATGTTTGTACATGTTTATATATATATATATACATGTGGACACTGTCTGCCTTCGAACATGGGAAAAATCACAGATCTAGCGGCGATGAAAAATGACATACGTTTTCGATGTTCAAGGAGTCAAGGCGCAGAAACCGGCAACAGCAAGACAGCATCGCGTCCATAACGACTTCTCCCTGACTTCATTGGTGTGAGCAGACGGTGGGACCAAGCAAGTCACTGTTCGACGGCAGCAAACGTTAACGATATACAAACACCAAAAACACACGAAATCCACGTCAGCCGATAGATGGACACAAGCAGAAACTTTCGCGCGATTCATTTGAGATCGAGGTATTACAGAATCCCTCCCACGTGCAAACATATTGACGAATTGGTAAACAATTATACATACAAATATATATATATGTATGCACATATATATATATATATATATATATATATATTTGGTATGGAATTATGTTTACTTTCTGTTTACCAGCGCTATCTACCATGCGTTAGTGACGGTAGTCGTAGTACTTCGTGTGGTCTATGTTAGGCAAAATCCGGCGAGTTTTAACGAGTGCCTGCTCTTTTTTTTATTTTTGTGCTTTGGACGGAGTTGCCTGGTAATAATGCACAATCTTTGTTAAGCTGCCAAGGTCAAAGTGGCATTGGAGCTCAGTTTTGCCGATGAAGCCGCTGTGATTTTGCCACAAACAATCCAGTTTAGAATCGCTAGCCCCGTACACCGCCTGGGCGCACTTGCATTCTCGACCATTATGGGGTTAATTCCCTCACACGTCCCGCGATAACTCTATTGCCAATAAAGAGAAACCTAAAACGACCTCGTATGTCCGCGGTCGTTGTCGACAACCTACCAGAAGTGTAGAAATTGGTGGCGCACGCAGATGAAGCAGTAATGTTTGGTATAATGTGGTACTTCGAGTTGATGATCTGTCACAGTAGTAGTAGTTGTCTGCTCTCCAATCAAAACTTATATGTGAAGCGTTTGGTGTAAACTCATTTCTAGACCCTTGCCACGAACAAGCATAATTGTATATAATTGTATATATATCCGTTTACAGTTTCCGAGCATTGCTAATACGTCGTTGAAGTCTACCAGTCTGCTCCTACGTCGGCAGCATTGTCAATGTTTGCTTTCTTCTATTTTGCTCATAAGATTGTAGTTTAGTGTCTAACTAAGACTGCGTGGCACCAACGATTGTAATGATGTAAGCGCTCACAGCCTGAAACGGTTCCCTGGCATCCTAATTACGCTTTCACATGCGCAGCCTGTCAATTTTCCGAAAAGACGTCAAAAAACATTTCTGCTGGCTAGTCATGTTTTTGATCCAAACACTTGTCGCACTTGGTGCGTCCATAATCTAGGATTGGCTAGAGCATATGTTAGCACCTCAGGCTCCGTAAACATATATTCCGATATGAAAAAAATGTGTATAAGGTGTTGACCTAATCTATAGTTCGATCACTACCCAAGTCAGATGGAATCACTTGTTGAGATATGTATACAGAAAAAACGAAAAAGAAGAAACACTTTATTCAAGGCCAATTGTACTTCCATAAACAATGTATGTTTATGATCAAACACAACTCTGAAACAATTGTGTATCTACTTTTATTAGCAATCGTCTACTCCTTGTTCTAGTTTTTGTTACTTCGTACACACTTTATTTTGCTTTTCTTCGTCTTCTTCTTCTTCTTCTTCTGCGTCAGTTTCCGTGTCTGACTGGGGGCGGGGGGGTTGGGGTAGATCTTTCATTTGGTTATAGGCATTCTGATACAAGTAGTCCCGAATTCCTCAAATTCTTTGTGTTTGTGCATACGGACTGCTGGACTATATCTGCCACATTCTCGCTCATATCCTTATTCCCTCATTCTCGTACTGTTTGATTCTCTCTCTCTCTGTCCGCTTTTCGCACCACTATGTCCACCACGAGTCTGATCGCCCCCGGTAGCGATTTTTTAGTACCTCGATTGTGTAGTAGTAATAGTAGTAATAGTGATAGTAAACGTACGTGTCGCATGCGTCATGCGTTGCCACAAAAACTGATAGGCCCCTACTGGGACACGAGCGAGGTCGCACCTCCCGGGCGAATATTACCCGGATAGGAGTACAGAATTTGAGGCATACTACGACAACCCCCCATGTTTCACTGTCCTATCTCTCTCTCTCTCTGACGCGCGCGCGTTAGTGAACGAGCGCGCCTACCTGGCTCTGCCCGTTCAGGGGCGGTTGGTTAGCTCACTGCTCATCGCGGCCACCCAGATGCGCTTTCGTCCGCAACAGGTGATTCGAGGTAAAAATCCGGGGGGTTCCTATTGTCAACAGGCATACCGCCGCTGCTGCTAGAGCGAACTGCTGCTGGTGTTTCTGTAGCTGCTGTTGCTGCTGCTGCTGCCAAGGTAGACTAATACCGACCCAATATATTTAGCCATTGTTGTAAATAAACATTATGGTGTTGCTATGATGCTTGGTGACTATTAGGACCGTGGCTGCAGCGACGTTGAAGCACATGGCAGCGTTTGCTGCTATCATTGTTGTTGTTGTTGTTGTTGTTGTATGTTGTTGTTGTCGTCATTGTTGTTGCTGCTTTTATGCTTGTTGTTGTTGTTGTTGTTGTTAGTTATTGTTGTTGTCATCGTTGTTGCTGCTTGTATGCTTGTTGTTGTTGTAGATTATGTTATTGTACCTGTTGTTGTTATTGTCGTAGATGACGGTGCAGTTCTTGGTGGTGCCGTAGATGACGTTGTAATAGTTGTCAATGGTGACAACAATGACAGCAATGACGGCGATGATGATGATGATGACAGTAATGATGATGGTGGTAGTGGTGGTGATGAGGATGGCAAAAAATTACCGAGCATATTCGAATCGTTGAAGGCTGACGACACCAGCAAGTAGAGGTAGTAGTTGTGACAAATGCCGAAACAATTATTGTAACTGTCTGATGAAAATTCCTGTCATCGCTGACCGGTCGCCTGTTGCATTTTACTCATTCGCCGACAGCAGCAGCAGCAACAACAACCACGCTAACACGAATACTGTTTGGTGTAGTATTTTGTGTGATCCGTGTTCTGCCAGTGCGAGATGAACACCGCAGAGCAAACAAGTAAAAATGTCGCCAGTCAAACAGACGGAACATCGTTAAGACAGCTCAAAGTGTGTTTCGTCCCACATATGTGTACGTATGTGTGTATAAGTATATGCATACACATACGTCTTGTTTATATATATATATATATATATATATATATATACATTTCTAAATGTGTGTGTCGCTCTGTGTTTTTGTGTGTAGGGCAAGTTGTTCGCTTCATTCTGGTGGTCCTCCTGGCCGTTAAAGCGTCGGTCTTCTGCTTGGTGATCTTCGTCATCATCGTCACCATAATCATCAAGTGATCGTGCATCGTCTACGATATGTAGTGCTGGCCAGACGTACTAGAAAGGGCAAACAGTATGCTGTATGAAGGCTGCGCACGCCCCACAATCCATGAGACGCATGGGGGGTCTTCAGCCAGTGAGCTTGGGCGGCTGGTTCGGGGCGCGAACGGCCGCGTGCCCGCGAGACACCACATAATAACAACATGACTCTCGATTTATATATATATATATATATATATATATATATATATATATATATATATATATATATATGGCTTTATTCCCTCTTATTTTTCTTTTGCTCGACTATGTTTATTTCTCCCCTCTGTCCGAAAGACGCCTACATATTACACATATTACAGGACGAAAAAGGACCATGTCGATTACGACGACGACGACAATAACAACAACATTAAGAGTAACAACAATAACAACGACGAAAAGACAACAACGACAACAATTACCACTGCAAGAGCAAAGGCGACATGAAAAACAACAGCAACAATAAAACCCAACAAAACAATAAACAAAACCGACAACGGCCTAAGACCTACATTCGAACTACCAGATAACTGGCCGAAGTCATTGCGGTTTGCGTACTGAGCTACAATATAGTCTTTAACTTCATGTTATTAGCAGCGCTGTTTGGAGTCGCGAATGACGACGACAACGACAAAAACGATGCGATCGGTCTGCTCAAGCATCTGCCTTAGGTCGGAGGTCGAAGAGACATTTGTCACTATTTTGAACTCCTCCCTTGTCATCGTTCGGAATCGGGAATGCTGAGCTATTTAAGTGTAGAATCATAGCAGCAATTATGTGCAAACTGTGTTGCTAGACTACGCCACCTTACGCCATTGAACTACACGTTTCAATCATCATCATCATCATTATTATTATTATTATTATTATTATTATTTATTATTATTTAGTTTAATTTAACAATTGTGAGATATGAACGTTTAAATCATGTTTATCCTGCTCTGTTCGCTTTCCGACAGTTCATGGCGCCTATAATGGAAGCCACGTTCCCTCTACACACGGCCAAAGACAATCATCATCATTATTAACAGCAAAAGCACATGTGCGCTAAGTGTAAGATTGTCCCTACGTGGAAGTAGACACGTAATTACTTGTTGTATGTGCGACATAAGCACGATCGCCATAGCCGGGAAAATAGGCGCACATTACAGGACGGAAGAAGGACCATGTCAGAGCTACGACAGAACTTTAACGCACTCTGTGGCTAGACATTTTGGCCACTGGCAGCCGCAGTCTCCGACCTTCAACGGTCTGTTTAAAGTCAAGTCTGGGTAAACATTCACTCCATTCACGGCTTGGCTACCCCGGCCGAGTCCAGGTCTCAATACTTCCACGGGATCCAGAAGTTATAGCTCCGGGAAACCCTGCGGAAGACGGCATATTCGATTTGTCCAATAAACTGAACCCGAATTAGACGTATTTATCTACTGGGTTTACGGAGCGTACAGTCAGTTGGACTTGGGTCTGTCAAGGGCATTGCATTGCTCGACGAATACAGCAGTACAAGGTAATTAGTAATAAGTAACGCAAGAACGTACTATACACACACATATGCATAAGACTTTTAATTGCACCCATGACCCGAACCTGCAAATCTCGTAGGATTATCACGTCGGTCGCATCGGGATGGATAACGGTATAATTGGGTATACGGCTACAACAGGTCACGCGGAGACCTCTCCGGCACTTTGATATCTAAATGGGAAAGCATCGTTCGATTTATTCAGTTGCCTCAAAAAATGTGAATGCGGGCCAACTTGCCAAAACCGTTTGCACGGAAAAGATATTTAATAACACGAATCTATTTTTATCAAAGGCATGCTAAACAGATTATGGACATCAAGAGAGAGAGAGAGAATTCTGTCTCTGCTTGTAGATAGCAAACCGGCCAAAAGCTGAAACGATATATATATATATATATATATATGGACTATGTTGTAGCAATTCATCCTACACATAGAAAACAGCACTACTTTGTTTTGCATTTATTTGCTCAAAAGTTGATAAATTAGTTTCTACACCGAATAGAAGAACTAGAAGTATAACTGACAGTAGCTTTTCACCGTTTGGTCATCAGCCTAGAAGCGATCGACCAATTTGGGCTAACTATGCAGAGTTGTATTTGTCGTCATCGTTTTTGTTGATCGAGCTCAGCAATACCGTCACACGTTTTTCTTCAATAGATTAGCCGAGACACTTTTGGCTCCTCTTCGCATGATTTGTTCCATCTGCTAGTGGGCAGACATCGCTTCTCGGTTCCGACTTCTCCATGCGAAGTTTAGCTCTTGAATCGGTGAGAAATCGCTGACAACGTAATCGACTTCAGGAGCTTCGACAGTTGGGGATACAAACGTCATAAGCTTATTTGCGTGTTTTCATTTTAAAAATAGATCGTTTTATAATTTTTTTTTACAAACACGCACACATGAAACTACCATAAGAAATGAATGGCAAAACGAACAAATAGAACCGCAACTAGTCTGCATGCGTTATATGTAATGCACTATTTGCTTTTATTTAATACGATGATTTTCTCCGCAATTCGCATTGTCGTGATTGTGACTCAAATGCGTTTCATACTGCACTACCTCATATACGCGATATAGATACACGACCAGAAAGACTCGATATAGCGTCAGTGTTTTAAAATAATTACGAGTCTGGCGATCTGTCGCTCATAATCGGGTCAACAAACGGACAAAATAGGAACAACGCATCAGAAATGAGTATGCGCTCAAGCAAACGGCTCACAATTAATTCCGTTTTCGAGCAGAACCAAACGATTCAAAGTTTAGTATAGCAGGATATTCTATGACAACATATTGAACAAAGCAGGATAGAATCTGTTCGTGTAGACGTTGAATTGGCTATGTTGTGATGCACTTGCTTCTGATGAGTCTGTGTTTGTGTTTACGTTTCCGTTTGTTCAGAGAAGAACGCCAAACGGAAAGCACGAATGGTGCTGGGTTGTTTCCACTGAACTCGCCGGAGTGCGCGATGTCTAACTAGCCTTAGTTATAGACGCTATTCGACGCCAACTCAACTCACCTCATATACGTGTACGATGGCTTGATGGGGACTTTTAGATACTTTGTATCCAAAGCTAAACGTAATGCCGCAAGAGAGAACGCGCTCAACAGACCTGCTTTACTCCCATTGGCATACATATATATATATATATTTATATATATATATATATATATATATATATATATATATATATATATATATATATATATATATATATATATATATATAGTTGATTGCTCGGCTCTCCGGACAGGCCTCTAATATAAAAGGTAGTGCTTCGTAAAATAGATTAAATAAAGCTACGGCATTTACGTTTACAAAATTCGTTGTGGGACGAAGCACACATATTGCGTTGTCCACCGTTAACCAACCACACTGGCATATTACACGTTAAAAGCATTTTTGTAACGAGACACAAACTACATGCGAAACGCCCACTGTCTGGTGAAATGCGTTATGCGTAATATAATTGAACCGATACAAAGCTATGTTGCTAATGAGCACCTTCAACACAAGTTCAACTGTCAGTTACTGTGCAAGAATTATACCATACGGTAGTCGTCTCTGGTCGAATCCCGCAATACAAGGCTATCACGAACCAGTAGCACGAGGTCGATCAAGAGAATGCTGCTCCTAGCTTTGATGTAGCCGGTTACACAGCGACAACTTGCGACAGGAGACTAGTAGTTTTAGAAACATAGAAATGTTGGCGCGGCAATATAACATCGTTCCAGATAGTACATAATAATAATAGAATGTAGCAAATAACGTGCTATTACTTCTTCTTCTTGCTATGCTTCTATTACTACGCCATTACCAACGAAGCCAGGCGGTATAAATATCCGACATTTATCGTGTTTTTACGCCTCATTTCAGTGTATCCAGTACAATATTTGCACACACACATATATATATATATATATATATATATATATATATATATCAAAGTATGCATCATAATAAACTTTTAGTGGAACACTTTGACTAACTCTAACAGCTTAAAAACCGTACTACCTACAAATGTCGTTGTCGGGGATTATTATTAAAATCGCTCAGTTCGTCTAACACCGGTGCGGTCTAATAATCATGAATGGCTGAACCTGAATTTTGCGTTTGGCCAAATACGTTTCAATCTTTCGGCCGCCTATTGTTGTACGTGGATACAATGTGCACACGCATTTGAAAGTGCATACATATATGTATATGTACGTATGTTATATATATATATATATATACACACACATCATATTTATTCACCATAGTTGTTGGTAGTAGGATTAGATATATATATATATATATATATAGCAGCATTTTCAATTTGCTAAATCGTACACGATCAAGATTTTTTTGTAACTGAACCGTGAACAAAAACTCGTTCGTACGTGTATCAACATGGTCGTTAGATTCGAAATGGACGGGAGCCCGACAAAGCGGCCGGAGGTGAAGTAAAATGGGCGCGTTCTGTTGGCCGGGCGAAGGCTGAGAGAAGACGCGTGAATCTGGCGAACTGCATCACATCTACACACTCACACAGACACATATGTATAGCAAGCATTTGACAACAGCAACAACAGCAGCAGCAGCAGGAGTTGTCATTGTTGGCCCTCGTAGCTTGTTATGGATATCTACGCACATCTTATGTACGTCACGTTCGATACGTATATATATATATATATATATATATATATATATATATATATTTGTATCTATTATTCTCGGGGGAGTAGACTCGTGTCGATATGTGCTAGATCATCTTAGCTTCAGGCTGCGACGGTGGCGGGTACGGCGTTAGTGAGCGTACGTAATGTATGCTGGTGTCTCCTCGGCTGTATTTACTGGCTTTTTTTCGTGTTGGTGTTTTTTCTTGCCATTTTGCTGCTGCTGCTACTGTTTCGTTGACGACGATGATGACGACGATGATGATGATGATGAGGATGATGGTGATGATGATAATGGTGATGATGATGATGGTACTGATGAAGTAGTACCAATTGTCATAGGAACTGCAGTAGTAGTGGTAGTAGTAGTTAGTAGTAGTAACGGTATTGGTGGTGCCTCCGGGGAGAACGAATGTACAATTCGATACCGTCCCGATTGGGTTCATAGCGATTGCGCGCACACGTACGCGCGTGCCGTCCCTTCCCTTTGGGGTCTATTGTTGCTGCTGTTGTTGTTGTTGTTGTTGTTGTTGTTGTTGTTGTTGTTGTTGTTGCTGCTACTACTGTTGTTGTTCTGTGCTCGAGGCACGGTAGACGCAGACCCGGCAAGGCATTGTTGGTGGTGTTCGCACTATGACAGACAGGTTGACGGATGGACAGGCAGGCGGGCAAATGTGAGCGCTTCTGCTCACAAACGCCATACGCCATTTATTTACCATAACTGTGACACGAGTTTGTCACTTCTCGTTTTCGTTCGACAACAGATAATGCTTTCTTGATGTCGTTTGTTTGCTCGTATTTAACAAACAAAAAAAAACAGACCAAAACTGGTAAATGTACAGGCGGAGTACTGAGAGACGAGCTCGACCCTAACGACACTGTTCCCCCCACCACCTTCCACATCGATGATAGTACAAAGCATAACTAATTAATGGCGACAGCAGAAACAACAACAGCAATCAAAACAACAACAACGACAAAAACAACAAGTACATAAAAAATAATATTAAAAACAAAAGCAGAGGTGTAGCAATGCCGCCGCGAGCAGCAGCTGTGAGCAGTCCAAGGTAAACAGCAGAGAGTAACTGAAGCAACTGAGCTCAAACAGAGCACGTTCACTTTTCGTCGCTCACATATCGTCTGTTGCTTGTCCTGACTAGTCCATGGTGTCGTCGTTCGCTAGGGGAGGTGCCAATTGGCTTCACGCAACGAAACAACAACAAAAAAAGCCCAGCACGGGCAATACACGCGACACGCGTCCCTCAAACGGCATTCGACCGAATGGTCGTATCAATCGTCATCATTATACGTACACGCAACCATATAGCGGGCAAGTAAGCAGCGAGCGAGCGGGGGGACGAGTTCGAAAGAAAGATGAGAATGAGATAGGGGCGAAGGGCAGATCAGGGGTTAAGAACCCCAGAGAGGAGAGACGCGTGGAAGAAGAAGAAGAAGAAGAAGACACCCGAAGGAAGGTGTTGGACACTGATCATGCTGCGTCACTGCTACACCCAACACGCTCGGCGGCAGGCAATCTCGTCACTGCTGTATTTGATTAGTCAGTCGTCATCTGGCAACGTCGCCACTGCCACCGCAGCGCCGTGTTTCTTGAGCGAATCGGCGGGTGTCGTTCACGATTGGTTGCGACGTTGTCGGCTATATTTGTTCTTCGTACTGCTTTTTATGCGGCGGACTTTCTTTCTCCGGTTCGCTGCGCGACCAATCAATCCCAACACAACCACAATAGCAGTGGCAGCAGCAGCAGCAACAACAACAGCAACGGCAACAAAAACAACAACAATAGCAGCAGCAGCAGCAAACACAAAAACAAGCACGTATCATACACACGAACGTACAAAGATCAATTCATAGGACGAAGACAACTATGACAGGCTCACAAACAGCATCACTTGCCACACACGTAATTGACTGTTCCGCCCCTAAAGGCGCTACGTTTTTTGTGTCGTTGTTGTTGTTGCTGCTGTTACTGCGGGTGTCCCTAATGTTGTTCTTGCTGCTGCTGCTGCCATTCTTGTAGTTAGTGCTCATTGTTCGAATCATCGACATGCGTGCTTAGTTCGTTATACACTTATACATTTGTTTAATAATAGTATAGGTTCTATCTATAAAATGATAAATGATCTATCACACGAAAATGTACATTCCACCGCGAAGCACATGCATGGAAATTGTACTGCAACTTCGGTAAACAGTGCATTGGAACGACATTTTGCTGCTAGCGTGTGTGAAGCACATAACAAAAAGAATAAGAGTGGAAGTAATAACATATATAAGTATTACATGCCAGAAACGTCATTGCAAGACGTGTTAAGCAAGAGCTAAGATATATGACGCTGCTATATTATATATATATATATATATATATATATATATATTATTATATATTTAGACCTAAACGCGGAGCTTCAAGTAAAGAAATAATAGAAAAACCCAGTCGACAAAATGAAATACATAAAGTAGTACATAGGGTTGCTCTACTTCTACAGGATGTACCACTAAAACAGTGGTTACTTACCCGCTAGGTCGTAATTCTGCCGCTGTTTTGCTGCTAACGTACGTATACTCAAATATATCAGCGACTTTACTGCACCTATGCAAAAAACACTCTATCTCTCTTCTTTTTTATTCCGACTTTCTATGAAAACGTTTGCTTTACCCTCTGTTTTAAATTAGCGGCCCGGCCGCTAGCGTCAGCGTTTGTAGTTATTGCGGATAGACCGAGATCCGCTCTTTCTTCACGTGTTTTTGCTCAACTTTTTGCGTTAGGTATAGCACTCATCGACTATGTGTGAAGCTAGCTTTGCGTATGCTCCTTGCATTCGAAACCCGCCTGTCTGAAACCCATCTTCACTAATGCTCGTCTACGAGGGGCACGTTCGAGATTATGCTACTGGTAGAAGACTTTATGGCGCATGTGGCTCTCAAGATGGAGCTAAAACAATTAAAAACGCAATTTGGAGATCTACTTCGGTGCATAGGTCCATCGCCTCAAAAAATGTGAAAACGCTCGTATAAATTGCACCAAAATCCATATAATGATAAAATTTCAGGCAAATCAACATTGTTGTACTCTGTCAAAGAACTAGGCGTTGAATTGTTTGAGTCGAAAGCTTCATTTAAGCATAGCAGAACCTCTATATGTATGTAAAATGACATTCTGTTCATTTGTTGTGATTTTATAAATATCAAATTTTTCGAACGTTCCTCTAGTTTTCCAAAATGGATGGACAGTATCAACAACTAGTTTTGTCCTAGTCAGATGCTAACGTACGACACGAAAAAATACTAAAGGAATCGGAACAATTATATAACGTAATGACCAAGAAGATAAAAAAGCGATACATTTGTTCGAATCTATGGATAAGTTGGTAAATGCATTTTTTTGAGTGAGAGTGTTATTCGCAAAAAAGATCCCTAATTCCCGATTTTATAGCAAAATGAGACCTGTCAAAAGCTGTAACTGCAAATACCTCGGCGATTTTGATCCATATATACATATATAGTTGGGTAGTGGATCTGCTGAATTTAATCGAACCTCAAAGGGGATCCAGATCAGTCATGAGATGGACCTTTTAGTGCTCACGGAAACATGGTTCAAACAAGGAAAAGAAAATCGATCTCGAGATCAACACACACAGAGGGAAAGACGAAGGCCATAAAACTCAGATACTCAGAAGCCAATTAGCAAAGAGTGACTATGCAGACAGAATCCTAAGTTTTTAAATAGATTTACATGTATAGACATCCTACTGACAACAATTTAGCTAGTCACTCAAGATTTCTGTTGCGCACATCAACGAAAGGGCACTGATTGTCTAATAGTACTGTCGACGACACTTAGGAGCCCGTAGATGCTTTCACTCTAGACAGCGTTACTCCTTTACAGTTCAAGTGTCAAGTAGACACATACATGGTGGTACATTTAGTGGACTTCAGTAGACAGGACAAATAGACAGACACATTGTGGTACAATCCGTAGTTCTTGGATTTCATCATACATTCTGTTGTATGTTTGTACCTAACTAACGTGGAGTAAACATGAACTTAATAGCGTATGCATACACATATAGTGATTAGGCTTATATAGTTACTTATTCGTTAATCACTGAAGAAGGATAATTCTCTCCTGTGAACGTGTACATTCTTACGCGGCATCAGTGTGCCTACAACAGCCCCGGCGTGGCCCCGTTGAACGTTGAGCTACAGCTTCCGTCGTAGGTACTCCTCTGATCTCTTTTCCTCTGAGGCGAAGGCGAGTGCCGTGCCAATGTTTTTCAATTCAATTTTGCGGAGATGCCCCCCTAGCGTTTCAAATGCAAATGGGCGAAAATTGTGCGAGTAGCCGAATGATCGCTTTACAAAGTTCGACGAGCCACTGAATAACCTGTCTGGGTAGAGCCGCGACCGACCATAAATGGAACCAGGGAGACAGGGTTAAGTCTGTGCGATGTATATTCAGATTCATTTAGATTTAGAACAGTGGTTTATTTGTACGAAACTGCATTACAAATGCTTCTGTTTTTGAAAAAAATGACATTTTATAAAATGGAGTGAATTTACACAGTCATATGGTTATATATACAGGTAACACAGTAAACTGGTGATCAGTTCATTGGTATATGTATGTATGTATATATATATATATATATATATATATATATATATATATATATATATATATATACAAAGGTTAGCCTTTTGGATTAAATATATATCGCCTATATATTGCTTAGTCGCTAACCTGCAACTTTTAAAGATTTGGTGTCTATGTTGTACATATCTCACAAAGAATTAGCTAAGGCAATGTTCCTAGCGAGCATATATTGTGACTATGACGTGTTCGTTTCGATGAGGCCAAGCCGACACCACTTCAAACGTGTGTTCCGGAAGTAGGCAACAATATATATATATATATATATATATATATTGTTGCCTTCTTCTCTTTGGTGAACGATCCCTATGCATCACGGCAGATACCTGAACGCAAACCAACAATTTTAGGCAATTCTTTCTAAAACAGGAGGAACATTGTAAAAGTGTATCAGTCGTCATTGATTGATGGCCTTCGTTCTTTGTTACCGAACATATATATATACTATATATACACGCATATATCATATGCTTATATATAAATATATATGTGCATGGGCGAAGAGAAGGACAAGTGAGGTGGGACTCGACGCGTTATCATGCGTATTTTATACGTGACAGCTATTTTGTCTAGCGTTCGGCGGTGAAAAAGAACAGTACATTTTAGTCCTTCGTTGTTTTCGAAAAGCGCCCGCAGCCCGTTGCGGTGCAATATCCGCTTTATTGGAGGTCGGGGGGGGGGGGGGGGGGGGCTTGGGGGTACTTTGAAAGGTGCTATTAGTTGGTGCGCTGACACGAGACAAATCAGCTCGACAATTGCAGCCAATCAACTATCGCTGTTGCTGCCACCATCGTCATCATCGTCAACCACTCCGACAATCGCCGTCTAATGTGCTTAATAGCTTTTTTGCCTTAACAGTCTGTTAATTGTTGTCGCAGTTGTTAAGTGTTTTTTGTTTCATTATTAATGGTTTTCTTGACGCGCATAACTACCAACGTGATGACGCTCGCCGTAGTGACACAGTGTAGCCATACTCGCTACAATAGAGCCAACAACTAATTTACAACGGCACCTTCTCTCTATCTAACTATCTCTCTCTCTCTCACGCGCACACACCCAACCACGTTCCTCTCTCTCTCTCTCTCTCTCTCTGTACTGTCCCTCACTCGCGCGCTTCCGGTGTTTTTCTATTGCCACCTATGAGTCGCAAACGGCAACCTTGTAATTAGTTTTGTAGCACTAACATGCGAAAAATAGTCATAGTAGTCGTGAATTAGACACCAGTGTCACAATTTATAGTCATGGAATCAACTGAGTCTTATATATATATATATATATATATATATGTACGACTAATCATAGTTACCACCACTGCAAAGGCTAAGCAGGTTGGTTACAATCCTTTCTAGCCGAACACAGGTTCGGCCATCAAACAAGGTCCCCACTATTCTCGTACCACCATTACGTACGTATCAATCGTTTTTGAAGCTTCCTACATCTTTCAAGGAACTCGTATCAACACTGCGCGACTGCGAAGGCGTTTCAATTACGAGACCCATATTTATTTATATATATATATATATATATACTTTATCATTGTTTAAACGTTACAATTGAGAGGTGTGAACGTGTACTCATTATCTTCGCCGATTGCCTGTGAGGTATGTAATCCGTTGGCCCAGCTCACTGATGAATCTCTTGGTTGCCTTGCTTACCGGACCCATTGTCTCCATAGATATTGGCACTACGATTAGCCCGTCTCCAGTTTCTGGTACTTGCGTTTTTTCTCATTTTCTGCGCGCTCGGCAACCCATCCCGTCTCTAGTTAACTGTAGCATATATAGGAGGGAGCCACTGTGCAGGACACTGTAGCATCCCATATTAAGCATTTGCCGTTAGCCCATAGCGGGATTGTTGCACCGTTTGATCTTTTGTCGTTATCAAGTACTAATCTAAATTCGAGCATGCTTGGAATGCCAGCCCTGCGTAAGACTCTTCTTATATTTGCATTTATTTCAGCGAGTCTACAAGCTCTACCATGGGATTTATTTCAGCGAGTCTACAAGCTCTACCATTGAATGCAGTTAAGAGGGTGAAGTTCATCCTCAGTTACTGTGGCACCACATGCGTTGCAACTGTAGGGGTTGCAGTTTGGGGCACCTAATTGAAGAGCTGGTACCATGCGGAATGAGATGTTGTCCAACATGGTACTCAGCTGCGGGAAAAAGAGACACTTTAAAAAGCCTCCTTTAAATGTGTCTCGTATGCAGCTCTGCATCTATAGGAGTCTAATGTGTGCTGTGTAGGAAGATCTTACCAGGGGCCTGTCCAATCGTTTGTCTAGCTATTAGCTCTGCGGCGCCTTTGGCGAACCCAAGCTGTATCTCCAAATGCACAGAGCTGCCTGCGAATGCATTGTCGTTAATATAAAATATTAACAACCCTAATACAACTATATATATATATATATATATATATATATATATATATATATATATATATATAACACGTTATGTATATATATACATAACGTAAGTATTTAGAACAGTGTTTTTTTTTACTGTTCTAAATACTTACGTCATGCTTTCAGCATATTATATTACTTCAGTTTACGATAAGTTATTAAAACCTACATGCTTTTCAGACTATTCGAAGTGCCGCATTTCATATATATATATATATATGAAATGCGGCACTTCGAATAGTCTGAAACGAATTTATATATTTATATTATATATATATATAAATTCCTTGTTTACAAATGAAATATATTCATGTATTATAAGTCCGAGTGTTGCAAAGACATAATGGCTAAGCAGGTCTCGCAAATTGCACGATGTAGATCCGCATAGAACGACGGAATGCCTTCACCTGATTTTTTAAAGTGCGTTTTTTTATAACATGTGCGATGACCATGATTTCATTATTCCGCAACGCTAATTCCGGTGTACACTTACTTTGCACTGATAAAATGAAATAGTGAACTTATTTAGTTACAACAGCCTACACTAGCAAAATGGCACACAATCGGAACCTCTATAATCTAGATCTTTTCTTGTTCAACGACCCTCCTGCCCGCAATAGTTCAGATCTAAATCTTATTTTCTATTACGTGTCGGAGTATGTAACGGGTTAAAACCAAGTGCAAGCACGCAGATAGTCCAGGGGCAATCTGGAGGGCATCCGCTCATGAGGTAGCGTTTACAAACATCGGCGCAGGCGATCTCAAGGTAGCGTGCTCACGCATCACGTCAGACATAAGGTAATGTTCCAGGGCTCTGTAGGTTACATAAGACAACTGGAAATGCTACGTTTCCCTTTAATGACACGGAAGAACAGTTTTGATGTACTCCCAACGCAGAAAGTAGTAGTCAAGTGCAGTAGCGTTTTTGGATGTATATATATATATAAGTGTAAAATCGTACATACGAGTACGCTCACCGAAGTATGTCCTGCTATGAATTACGCTATGTAACGATGGACAGTTTACAACTAACTCTCAAAGAACTCTAGTATATAGAAGTGGTACCGAGCGGGGTCTCAATGGCGACATCCATTTGACAACGGTGTACATTCAAGCTCGGCGGCTCCTGAACTATGTTAGTAAAAGTGCGTCTCGTTCTACTATATTCAAGTATCCATTTGGTAATACTAACGACCGGCGCTGTTGTGCCAGCATGAACGGGACGAGCACCGTTTAACTCGATCATTCCAATACAACGATTCTCCAAAGACGACGTTATAGTAGATGAAGTCACTCGATAATCAATCGATACAAAAAAGAAGCGGCAAAAAAAACACTAAACAAAAAAGAAGTTATAATCGCAGCGTTGTGCTGTCAGTCCAGTGGTGGCATAGCGTCTGTCTAGAGGTCAAAGCGAGCGACCAGGTTCACATCGTCAACTGTTGTTTAAATACGAAAAAACAGAATAATAACGACATCAAACGACATAGACTCACACACTCACACAGACACATGCATGCACATTATTTAAGGTGCATTAATTACGACGACGACGACGACGACGATAACAATGATAACGGTTTTACACTAATCAGGTCGATACTATCACATACTAAGACGACGGCAGCAAAAGAAGGGAACACACAGTACCGATCAGAGAGAGAAACGTAAAAGCCGGTGTCACATACAGACCGGCACGTCGGTAAAGCGACATGGAATAACGACAGTGATAATGGCGTACGTTTAGTCGTAGTAGTAGTATCGGAGTGAACTGAGTCAGCGCTCCCGTCTCCGTTGTCCATTCGCCAGCGTCTTGTCGATAATTCACATTGTTGTTGCTGCTGCTGCTGCTGCTGCTGTTGTTGTTGTTGTTGTTGTTGTTGTTGTTGTTGTTGTTGTTGCTGCTGTTGTTGTATTTGTTGTTGTTGCTTGCTGTTGTTGCTGTTGTTGTTGCTGCTGTTGCTGTTTTGTTGTTATTGTTGTTGTTGTTGTTGTTGTTGTTGCTGCTGCTGTTGTTGTTGTTGTTGTTGTTGTTGTTGTTGTTGCTGTTGTCATCGTCGTCAGGTGTTGTTGTTGTAGTGTGTTTCGTCAGAGGAAGGCTGGCCGACAACGAAACTGCCAGCGCTCACCGGCGCCTACGGCACAGCGGCGGAATGCCCGGTATACAACGCCTATCATTTAATTAGCCTAATATATATCCACAGGCCAATATATATATATATATATATATATATATATATATATATATATATATATATATATATATATATATATATATATATATATATATATATATATATATACACGTACATTGGCCCAATGGAATGCACTTACACTGTAGGTATAGGAAGAGGATACAATGGCAATGTGGATTCTTAAGTAACATATATGCTGCCGCTCTAAACGCTCCTGACATTTTTTTGGAACAAGGTCATTTATTTATTATATACACAATTACAACGGTATGTTCTTTCATACGTTTACAAATATTTGCAGGGAGTCTATAGTAAATTAAACCTACTACAGTTACCATTGTGTGAGTAAAAAGTTGTAGCCGGAGTGAAATTACTTGTGTTTACCTCTATGCGAAAGTCAATTTAGGAAGACTAGTGTATCCATTATTGACGGGGTAATAGGTGTGACTTTAAATTATCCTTGAAGGTATTTAAGGATTTCAAACAACGCAAGCTAACCGGAAGGGTGTTCCACTCTCTGACAGCTCGCGCGCCAAAAGCTTGGCTGCCCTTGCTGCTTCGATGTATGCGGATCTTCAGTGTGACCGTGTTAGATGCTCTGGTCTCTATCGCCCCTCCAAGACGATCAAGTTTTAGTATTTTCGGCCCAATCCCATGGATATTTTAAAAAATCACTATCAAGGTTAAATAGCGCATGGTGTTTTCTATATATAATATATTGTGTTGTTTTCTTTCTCAACTGGCTGATCCCCGAAACATACAAAGAAAGCGCCCCTGTGTGGACTCAGTCGCTCCGTCCAACCCTTACAGCAGGCAGTCCAGAATTCCGATCCGTAGGCGTTGTAGAGCAGCTTGCATGATGCTCTAATTTGGTTCTTGATGTATCTTGATGAGTTTGTGATGACAGCAAGTCGACGGATAAGGGTCTCTACATGCGCGTTGCCAGAGAGTTTTGCATCTACTGTTACACCCAGGACCTTGACACAGTCGCTGGGTTGTATCAGGTAGCCATTTATGATTACAGGTGGCATTCGAGGAATGGCGTTACCCTGTCCGAAGACCACCACTTGAGTTTTCTTTGCATTAATAGCAATACGGTTTGCTGCACACCAAGCGTTGAGGGCAGTGGCATCCTGCATCATCACCCGGTGTACCTCCTCACCAGACTGCCCAACATATTTAAAAGTGCTGTCATCAACATAAATTATAGCGGCTCCCCGTGCGATATTTTCCATATCATTTATAAAGCAGAGGAGGACACATAAAAAGGTGGCATGTGTATTTAGGTAACAATGCTAAGCGAATAACGAATATATATATATATATATATATATATATATATATATATACAAGCTATTCCAGAATTTGCTCAACAACTTTAAGGGTTAGTGCAGCTCGGCGAAAAATTATTTTGTTGTCAATGCAACGTGTGGCGGAAATGACTTCTTTTAAAGCGAGAGCGAAATTACCAGACATTATTCTATGCAGCTTTTTATCCTGACATATACTCACTAAATCTGCGATTGCAAGAGTCCCAGTCATTCTATCGAGAAACCATTCATACATGCGTGTTTGAAAAATACATTTTGCATCTAGTGGATTATATTATACGTTAGCTCAAGACAGAAAAAATGCTGTGAAGATAATTTTCAAGAAATGAAACCCCCTATATATATATATATATATATTGGTGTCTGGTTGATAGACGAATCTGCGTTAACAATCTACTCTAATACGATTTCCGAGAGACTGTCGAGGCCAGTGTTGAGCGTAGTGACATATCTGAGCAAGAATTACTCTAATTGAACAGCAATCGCGGAGTCGTAAGCCCTGTAGCCGTAGTAATTAGTATTCGTAGAAACGACCACGCAAATTAAGTTTAAAATAAAATCAACGAAACGTGTGCAACCGAGAGAACACATAAACCCTATGCAATGCACGTCGCTACAGAGCCGCCGAGATGAGGACTTTTCTGTCAAGTATTCGTTCAAATCTTCGATCGGCCTTTACGTGAATCTGAGCTCTGTTTTCACAACGAATAAGAACTGGGTTATTATTGTGGCTAGCAAATTATTGTATATGAGCATTAACTACCCACGCTTAGCCGATTTGTCGTCTTTGTTTTTTGTCAAACTTGGCAGCTGCAAGACACGGTTGAAATGTATAATATTATTAAATGTATATATTGTATAATAATATTGAAATGCATAAAGCACGGCTTCGAGCCGTTTCATTTAGTGGTGCTGCTCCACCGAGAGCTCCCGTTGGAACCCTCTAAGAAGACTTTGTCGTTAGGATCTGCGTTGGTCTTCGCCTTGGGATCCCTCTGGTCGAGGAACATGAGTGCAGCTGTGGCGACAAGGTGTTACCCCTAGGTCACCATGGCTTATCCTGCATCTGCAGCTTAGGCCGTAGGACGAGACACGCTGGTTTGAATGAACCCCAGAACACAAGGGTAGCCAGAAGACCTTAGAGCACGGGATCTAAGGTCTTCTGGCTACCCTTGTGTTCTTGAACCCGCAAGTTTGTACAGCAGGAACACTACACAGACGATTCCCGTCGACCTGATGGGATGACCCTAACAGCCTTTGAGGGTGGGAGGCCACTCGTCTAGGACGCTACCGTGACTGACTCTTTAGAATCTTCAATAGTTAGTCACGGCGCTACCCAGGCTGGTTCTGCTGTTTCGCAGGCGGAAAGAAATAAGGTCCGGAAGTATGCATCTATCGGAGACTCTATGGATTTTCGACCTTTTGCCTTTGAGGCCTTAGGGGGCCCAGGTATTTTTTTGCGGCGGTGGCTTAGGCGGCTAATGCACCGTTCGAAACAGGGCGTAGCCCTGGCAACCATGGTTAACAAAACAATCGCAAGTTCGAGCCCCGGCCCTGCTGGTTGTATTTGTTGGACGTGGGTGTCATTGTACTGCTGCTACATACCTCTGCTGGAGAAAGCCTTTATAAAATCCAGTACGAGAACGCGACTACGATAGATGCATTTAGACGATATCGTGCCACAGGCAACTTAGCCCATTACAAGCGTCTAAAATGTAGTTGTCAGAACGTAAAAAAATGGCCGTGATCGTATAGTGGTTAGGACCTTGTGTTGTGGATAAAAATACTGAGGGAGTTATTACTAAGATACGCAAGTGTCTTAGATTGATCACGGAGGACCTACGTGCTGGTGAATTGTTCCGACAAAGGCTGTCATTGGATATACAACGTGGTAACGACAAGGTAATGCCTGGCACCTTGTCCAGGTGGTCGACACCAGGTCTGGACTTAGGGCTGATGTATTTTGACGTTCACTAGGGGACAATTGTTTACACCCCGTTATAAGTTAAATAAAATTGTAATGATATAAAAGGTCGCAGAAAAATATTTCTAATGAACTAGTCGAATACGAGTCGATGATGTTTCGTGTGAAACAAATAAAAGAAGAAGAAAAAGGTAGAATGAGCCTGAAACTTAGTTCATTATATAGCGACAACAACCAACTGGCCTTAATAAATATCGTGTAGAACTCTTATTAAGAGGAAGTCCTCCTATATATTTGCGTTCGCACCAGCTTTTATCGTTCGATGTGTGTATTCAAGATGATCCAAGCTTACAGCGTAGTATCCACTGGTAACTGACATTGATTGGAATATCTGGATATCTATGTCCGTATATATATTTTTAACCCAAATCCGGAGTGACAACTATATATATATATATATATATATATATATATATATAAAATTATTCTCTGCCTCGCACGTGGTTTCGCCGCACGCCTCGAGTTGTGTTGATTTACTACATACCATTCTCACTCGACACAGACATTCTAATGAGACAATTAACGGATTTATTGTTATCTTGATTATTTGCATGTGAAACTGTCGTGTCTATTATCCACCGCGCTCCGTGTGATTCGCAGTGATTGATGTCTCCTTTTATTATTATCATTGTGATGATAATTATTATTTGTTTTCTTCGTTCGCTCGGGTTTTCCCTCTTCCCCTTCGTCTTCTTCTTCTTACATTTGTTCTGTTTCTGCTCATTTTTCTGCTCCTAGACAATTCCCACAGTTTTGTTTCGACGGATTCCGTACGACCGATGAAGGTGCATCGTCGAAGGTATATCTATCTCCGATATACACATGGATGGGTGGTGGAAAACCACTAACGAACCGTCGAACGGATATGGCTCGGTCGGCGGTCGCGAATCGGGCAGGGGGCATTACGAGGGAAGTCCTGCAACAACAACAACAACAACAGCAGCAAACACAACAACAACAGCAACAGCAACACAACAACAACAGCAACAACAACAACAGTAGCAACAACAACGACGTGTTGTGACTCTCGCCGCCGTTCCTGTCTGTGGGTCGCCTGCATGACGCGTCTCGGTACAGCGGCGGACCGGAAACGTTGCTCGTGATGGGGAGAACATAAACAGTCGTCATAAATCGAACAGCCAGCGATCGGCCTGTTTATATCGCGATGTCTTCTGTGTGTGTTGGTTTAGCTCGTTGGGGGATGGGGCGCAGCTACTGTAAACGTGTGTAGATACATGCATCCATTTTACACGTGTGACAGACTGAATGCACGATACAAGACATATGCATGCATGACTTTCGCGCGGCATGTGGTCGTGTGGTCGTCTGTGTTTGAATATTTATGCATATATATATATATATATATATATATATATATATATATATATGTCAGACGATGAACGCATTTAGAAATTTAAATCAATTATTTTTTAGGAATGGACACAGACATTAGACTTAAAACGGCCGATCCCGAAGTGCAAAGTAATGCACTTTGGAAGAGCGAGTGTCAAATGCATAGCTCGAAAAGAGGTCTTTATTTCTCTGTTCCCCTGGAGCGTTACCAAATATATGCAACTGATGCACGCAAAGAGGGAATTGGTCATTTGATGTTATAAAAAAGTTCTAGTCATTATATAAATAAAGCGTATATATATATATATATATATATATATATATATTCGGGATTGTTATGCATTTATGCCCGGACATACAACGACGTGTGTGCATGACTGATATATATATATATATATATATATATATGTTTGCGTCACACGTCGCTGCGTGTATGTTTACGGCGAGTGGCTCACTGGCGTATGGCTCCTCCCAGTCCGACGATATTTTGCTCCCCCCCCCCAGCGGTTCTCTCTCTCTCTCTGGTTACAGCTGTCACTTGGTTTATCAATTGTCTTTGCGGTCCCTATCTCTCTATCTCTCTTGTTTCTCCTTTTTTTTGACTGTGTGTCATTAACGCCCAGTATAATACGAAACAGCGAATAAACGAGCCGGCTGTCTGGCAGGCGGATTGATTGGTTGGTTGAGGCTGACTGATTTTTGTTCAGTTTGTCGCTTCGTCAGTCAGCTGAAGTGAGAGAAGTTAGCGTTTAGCAGCGGCTGCGGCGGAAACTTGACGAACCCCTCAATCGAATGGAACACACACAACTGGTGGACTGATCGCCGCCGCAGTTGTTGTTGTTGTTGTTGTTGTTGTTGCTATTGCTATTGTTGCTATTGTTGTTGTTGTTGTTGCTATTGTTGTTATTATTTATTGTTGTTGCTGTTATTGTTGTTGTTAATTGTTACTTTTTATTGTTTTGTTGTCATACAACATTGTTAGCGTTATTATAATAATTATTATTATTGTTATCATTGCTGTATCTGTCTTTTTGTGTGTTTTTGTTGCCGTCACCAGCCACCATCAGCATCATCGGCGTCAATGGCGTATTACCTCAACGAGGTAGCAAAAGAGGAGACGCTTGTGCTCCAGCAGCGGGCGCCTCCAGGCTGTTCGCGCTTCCGACGTGACAGACTGCCGGGGCTTCAGTTTCTCGTTCCATTGCTTCTGTTGATGCTGCTGCTGTTGTTTCTGTAGATCTCGGACGAATGAAGTCCTCCGCCGCCGTCGTCACCGCCGTCGCTGCTGCTTGACGCGTATGAGACGGTGCGACGCACTCACTAGTCGAGACGAGAAACGCGAGACCGACGAGAGAGAAAAAAAAAACAGACAATCAGTCAGTTGTTAATACTATTATTAATATTATCAGCCCGTTAATAGAAGTGTCACCGGTAGACAGATGCAGTTGCTGTTGGTGCTGCTCTGATGGTGGTGAAGTCGCCGATGCTGGTGAAGTTGCTGATGCTGGTGAAGTGTCCGATGCTGCTGCTGATGCTGGTGAAGTGTCCGATGCTGCTGCTGATGCTGGTGAAGTCGCCGGTGCTGTTGATGCTGGTTTTGCCACCGCTGCTAGCGTCAAGTCGTTCTGGCGACGCAGCCGTCGTCTCTTCTTTGTTTGTTGTTTTCGTTTTCTTGTCAAACTGATAACGACACATCGAGCGATGCAATAAGAACAACAACGTCTGCAGACAAAACAGATACGAAAACACACACACACACACAAATAATTCGCTGACTCACAGAAGAAACGTGCGCAGAGAAAGACGAAGCAAAAGAAAAGGAGACAAACATTAAGACACTCTCTGCTTATATACAAATGTACAGACAGAATATTGCTCTGTTTTTTTTTTCATTTGTATCTTTTTCTATATATTTATAGCATTTAAATTCCTAACTGGATGTATATATATATATATATATAACGTTAGCAATTTAAATGCCATAAAATTGTCGACGGTCCTGATAGGGTGAAGAGGAAAACGGGGGCGACCACGAAACGTGTGGCATGTTTTGAATCAATGTAACCACCCGTCGTGCGAGTCGAGTGGCCCACGCTGGCACGTGGGCCGGAAACACGCAACGCGACGCTTGAGATTGGGTGCAAGAAGACTAGTCAGAAACTACGACACTTTAACTATTTTGACTAAACACAAATATATATATATATATATATATATATATACAAAGAATAATTAAGAAGGCCAACTTTGACCAGTATCAGAGAGAACGGTTGATCTTAATTCGAGGTAAGTCCAGTCAGTTTGTTTGTACCACGAGTTTAGCGGGAAGCTTAATCAATTACATTGGCAATGCTTTACATATAGCTACAAGGAGCACTTTTCCCAATAGCCTCGCTCGCACAGTCGCATGCATCGTTACATGTTGGAGCACACGCAGGCGACCCATGAGTCTCGACACATCAGTTTACGTCGGTATATCCTAACTGCATGCAACAGTTCACAACGAACTCAGCGCCAGCGTATCTCTTCACGTACATACGCACCTCGCTTGCATCAGTATTCACAATATCTTTGACAAGTGTTTGCGTAGACTCGACGCGTGAATCAATTACTAGCGTCTCAGCCCCTCATTCGAATTGGCAGCCCTTATCGATAAGCCCGTCGAGTTTTCCGAGGTTGAAATCATGGTTGAGGAGGCCACATCGTCTCGCCGATGTCGACAGCTCACGTGCGTAATTCTTGACTGCAGTAGCCCTATAGTGCTAGCCATCAACTTGTGTCCGGGCCTCGCGTACCCGTCTGCTCTTCTAGCAACTTGCGACAACATGTTTAACTGATCAAGACGGGACATTGATAAAAAAACGGTCTTCTCTCCTTTCTCTAAATTAACATTACACCGTTAGGACGAGCAGTGGTACATAAATCTCTGTTTCGTCGGACACTTCGTTCTCAGAGTTCACAGCCAATGTACTATTGTACCGATCTGTTGTTTTTTCTTGTTTTGTTCCAGTTGTTTTTTTAAATATGTATCTGTTGATTATTGCTGATTATCTCGTCGAGATGATTGTTAACTAGACATTATACTTTTTTTATTCTCGTTTTTTTTTTAATTTTGGAAAATGCATGCTGCAAGGTCGGTGTTGATATTCAACAACACCTAGTGTGGGACTCTCACCCACTAGAAACCTACCGCCAGCTTGATACCCTGTTTTTAATTGCACTCGATTTCGAGCACAATAGTCTATGATAAAGTCTTCACCGTCGCGTTCGGAGACGCTATTGCCAATGAATCCTGTCGTACGCTTTCAAGTGTTGGACAATGGAAAATTGTGTGGGTCACATCATCCTCTTTGCCTTTTATCGCCTTGTTGTGCGGAGACTTGCCTATCCTATGCAGGTATTTTTGGAAGCACCCGTGCACTGTACATACCTGCGTCAGTTTTTTGTAATTTCTCGTAGAGACCGGTTCTGCTTTTTCAGTGTACCGCAGGCCGAATTAATAAAAGCACATCTGATGGCACTCGATGCTGTCCTTATTTCCGTTGACATTATTTAAAATGTACTTCCAAACATGCAGATTTGGTGAAGATAAGGCCAGGATAAAAAGCTTAATACTCTAAATAAATTAAATCTCGCCGGTATGTACAAACCCCAAAGCTGAATGCACTAATTCTGAAACACTATATATATGTACATATACATATTCAGAATGTGGTTTATATGCGAAACTACTTGCAAATGCTTAAGTTTAAAAAAAAATGACATTTAATTTATAGAGTGAATTTACACAGTCACGTGGTCATATATACAAGTGTGTACACAGTAAACCGGTGATCCAGCTCCTTGGTGTAATACAGCATTGTAGCAAGGAGATACGCTCAACACAACAGTATCGCCGACCTTTTGTATGGCGGCTCCTACAGGGCATGAATCAATTAACATCTCCACAGCTCTTTACTTTGCGACCCCTGTTAATACCCTCATCGGTCTGTTATACTAGAGCCGGAAGCAAGATACTTCTTTAATTCCCCCACAAAAACACTCACAGAGGAGAGAGAGATCTTATGCGTCCTCGTAACAAACTTCAAATATGCGGCAGCCGGCACAATAGAAAATGAGACCTAAGTTTTGTCTGGTCCGTGGTGCCACAAATTCTGTCGCTCTACGTAGCCGCCTTCTCCGCCTAAACACGAAGGGAAATACTATATCCCCCAGCAGTAAACCACGAGAGGTTTTGTAGGCAAGCGTGGCCACTCTAAGAATGGAGACTGGTCACGGGGAGCGAACGGATCACTAACTGACCCGTAGCGCTGTCGGGAGAAGATGGCACAAAGTCCATCATTTTGAATTACCCGTATTTTATTCTTCGAAATAATTCTGATATACTTCAAAGAATATATATATATATATATATATATATATATATATATATATATATATATATATATATATTATATTAATGTATATATGCGTATATATATATATATATATATATATATATATATATATATATATATATATATATGCGTATATGTATATATATGTATTTAAATATATATGCATATATAACCAAGTAACATCTAATAGTATCTCTCTAGGCTGTCGAAAAATTGCACCCAGCACATACTGCAACCTCAATGACAGCTATTTATGTTGGATCTTGATACATATGCATTGCGTGCGGCATACCGCCAGTAGTATTAAATACCAGCTCCGTTGACTCCGCGCAAACCAAACACACAGTATTCCGATGGTTCCAAAACGCTGTATGACACAATTCAATGCTCAGTAGTGGCGACTTGCGACTGAAACCAGATTGAGTAGAGGCGAACGCTGTCTGTCACGGTTCGACGACATAGCTTGAAACTTCACGAGGTATTAATACTATTATCCACGCCGTACGAGCTGCCGGTGCCACCGCTCGCCGCCACAAATATCACCACAACAACATAAATAGTCGACGACGGATAGGTCGACCAATATATGGGAGGTGAATAAAGGGAGCTGTATGAATTAATGGATGGATGCCGGTGTTTACATGTGTCAATCGAGCATTTGGCGTACTTAGAGTCCTAAGTAAGGATCGGGAGAACAGCCCTGGGAGCCGCGCCGTCTACATAGGTCCGTCGACCACCTGCTAGACGAAATGTCCAGCTGCATACAGTTTTTGGATAGTCCATAGCTGTTTATCACCACAGCATTTTTAATTATTTTTTTACGCTAACGCGGTTTACAGCACTTGGCACAGGAAGCAATTTCCCATGTCGTACTACCACCGTTTTATTTGCACCAAGTGCATTCAATAATACTGTCTCGAGCGAAGAACTTAAGCCACACCGAGTTTGCAAACAGCAGTCACGTGTCTGCCAGCTGTGCATAAATGCATATCGTCGACACCATAGTATTGGTTCCGTGTAGAAGAGACAATCGTAAGTCTTCATGGCAAGTTTAGCTTCTGAAAGAGGCTTTGTTCTTTTGAAGGTAAGCAGCATTGAGTCTGTGCGAAACAACGTGTGCGAAACACGCTAATGACCCTCCTTCTAATTACTCTCATTGCTTATACAATGCGTATATCGTATGATGACCTAACTTTGAGCTCTCACTGGAAAATATATTAGGGCCCCAGTAAATGGAAGTAATTGAAGCCAGTTCATAAATGTACTGCTAGCTACTCAGACGGACTACATGTGGTGGCGTGGTCTAGCAGACTAGTGCGCTAGTCAAGGTTGTCATCTACCGGGGGGTGTTGCCGGTTCGATCCCTGTTGTCGATCGAATTTTCTTTGAGCGATACTCATTGAGAATAGATGATAAACCATACCAAGTTGAGAGTCAGCGGCCATGCTGCCACAAGGAATGTTGGCGAAACCCTAGATTTCTCAAAATATCCGGCCCTCGGTGCATTAAAAATATACCACACGATAAGTTCCAAGCCCGCAATAGCCCGGAGGATGGTCTAGAATTAAAAACAACCTCCTGAATTGTTTCAATTTTAGCCGGACGACATGGCGCCCAGCGATCAGGTGCCCATTCCTTAACGACAAAGGATTGAGACAGAGTTGCTGTTTTCTTTTTCGTTATTTTTGTGTTTCCTGCGAAAACAAAAGATCACCTAGTGTGGCCGTTGCATATCGAAGAAGGCGGAAAGCAGCTAGGGTTGTCATATGGAGTACTTAATTTATAGTTTACGATCAACAGATGCCATTTCGCGCATCAGTTGTTAACAGTCGGTTGGCGCCAGACAATACATTTAAACCGGAAAATCCGTTTACCTCGACATTGTTGATGTTGTTTTTTATTGTTGTTGTTGTTGCTTGTGTTGTTTTGCTGTTGCTATGGATGTCTTGTTACTCTTGTTATTTCCGCAATCGTTGCCGGTCTTGTCGTTTTCTCCGCCGTTGTTGTTATGGTTGTTGTTGTTGTTGTTATTGTCGTGTGATGCGGTTGGCATTTGTATCAAATATATGTGATGTTATCGAGTCGTCTAGATCGGCTGTATCTTTTCCGTTGAAACCGTTTCAAGTGGAATTTTCACTGAAAGTTTCACTGGAACCAACGCTTGTGATGTGTGCCCGATTGCGCTGCACCAGTGGCCGATTCGTGCCTTATGGGCAGCTTACGTGCATTATTCTTACTTTGAGAGTCGAATTGCGGGCTTTATTTTGAAAGCCTCGGCTCTAAGCGGCGTCGTCCGTTGATGACCCCATAACTCTTCGTTGACGAGCATTACCTCCATGCTCCATGCCTTACCGGTATTGAAGTACAAACGGACCTTTACGCACACACGGGCATATATATATATATATATATATATATATATATAAATATATATAAACATATATATAGACAGGGTGTTCCTATTTGTGTGGCCACAACGCTAGGGTATGGTCAAACTCGGTGAGAAAATCATTTTTGCCTATGGGTGGAAGCCGGGAAAACGTTTTGTTTAGGAGTGAGGATGAAATTTATAAAAGCAGTTATTCAGCCTTTTTTCTTCTACATAGTTGTGCAAAATCTACGCTTGCGGGAGAACCAGTCAACGCACAAAGGAACCGATCATACCGGTGTGTTTGGCGGAAAATTCAGCACAATAAAGTATACATTACTAGCTTGCGTAGCAAAAAGCGAATAGCCAGATTAAGGAAAGTCATAAAAAGTCGAAATGTTACGTTAACGCTTTTTTGTGCAACATCGTAATTTTTTCCATTACGGCCAAAAATGCACGTCCAAAAGACTACTCTCAGGCAATAGCAGATTTAATGCCCATCATTTTCGTATCAAGGTGATGGTGCTGCGTTACGTAGTTGTCAAGTCACTAAGCTTTTTCGACAGTCATAGTTGTTATGTTTTACGTGCAAGTTTTCACGTTCAGAACCGTAAAAAATTGCCAAGACGTTTCCGCCCCCTCCTTCCACTAGGAAAATTTATTCTCTTGTTGAGTTCTACCAAACCTCAAAATATGTACCTAACTTTCTCATACGCCCTATGGAAATATGCATGCCTTCGCTTTCGATATGGCTATCGAAAAAGCTTAGTTACTTGGCAACTACGTAACGCAGCACCATCACTTTGGTACAAATGCAGTGGGCATTAAATTTGCTATTGCCTGAGAGTAGTCTTTTGAACGTACATTTTCGGTCGTAATGGAAAAAATTACGATGTTGCACAAAAAAGCGTTAACGTAACATTTTGACTTTTTACGACTTTCCTTAATCTGGCTATTCGCTTTTTGCTACGCAAGCTAGTAATGTATACTTTATTGTGCAGAATTTTCCGCCGAACACGCCGGCATGATCGGTTCCTTTGTGCGTTGACTGGTTCTCCCGCAAACGTAGATTTTGCACAACTATGTAGAAGAAAAAAGGCTGAATAACTACTTTTATAAATTTCATCCTCACTCCTAAACAAAACGTTTTCCCGGCTTCCACCCATTGGCAAAAATGATTTTCTCACCGAGTTTGACCATACCCTAGCGTTTTGGCCACACAATAGGAACACCCTGTATATATATATATATATATATATATATATATATATATATATATATATATATATATAAATATATATATATATATATATATATATAAATATATATATATATATATAAACATATATATATATATATATATATAACAAGATATTTACAATACAAATGTGTATTCGCCATTGGTGTGAGGCATCGCTGCCTCCTCTGTCCACGATTTGTAACAGCACATTGCCAATTTGGAACAATATCAGCTTATACAAATCAAAGTTTGACCGAACAAGAGCATGAGCGGAATTATTGCATTATTTTAGATGCATACATGTGTAGAAGCAGGTTTATGCCCCAAAGTCTTCAGTTAAATGATCGGCCCATATATACATATATATATATATATATATATATATATATATGGTCTGAACTAAAGTACCGAAAGCGAACAGGAAGAACTGCGCATGTAGAAGGAATTTTTCGGGTACAAGCACAAAGCTTGGATAGTTTATCAGCTGACAGTAGGCGAGCTGAGCGGCGCCCGTGTTTCGGCTTGCACCGGTTGCGTACACGATATATATATATATATATATATATCTCATGTTACCGCGACGACATTATGACGTCTCATTAACCGATAAATATATATATATATATATATATATATATATACAACACACTAACCGTATACCCAGTCTAAAGTCTCCTGGAATTTCCTCACGGGCTGACCGGGTGTCGGGCTCGTGGCTCGACCCTGTTTGTTTCGAAATGCTTGGCAAAAATTCGATAATCGGCTTAGCGCAAAACCGATCATACACTAATGACTACTTGACCATCTGTCGATGCGAACGATTGATAGTCTGGCTGACCGGCTAACTTACTAAGTACCCCTGACCGTCGCTGATGGGGGCGAGCAAGCAAGCCTGCTCAGCAAGATCTGTCTAATCGCCGCATGTAAAGGAAAGTGTCACTGCCCATCGCCTTTTCCATCTTCAGGCGTTCATCGGGCACAACTGCGAATTGCGACGCAATGCCATACGGAAAAATCGACGGCAGCGTGAGGACGTGCCGTGATATTCGTTGTAATATCACGGCATCCAAATACTGTAGTTGACTTGAATTGTAGTTCGGCTTTATAAACGCATGACTGGTCGCGTGCTGTCTTAGACTATGCGATATATTCTATACTTTTTGCTTATACGAAGCGTCAATGCGCCAAATTTCAGGCGCTATATGAGTAGACGCACAGGTTGATGGGTGCTGTTGGTCGTCTTGATGAACGTTATTTCACTTTTTAGTGGTGTAATTTATCTCTCTCTCTCGTTTTCTCTTGCTCTATTTATCTCTACCTCTCGTCCCGAAATACCTAGCACAATTTGGTCGGCGATGACTTCTGCAATCGATGGGGGGGTGGAGATGTGGTTTAACGCCTATGCATAATGATCTGATGTAGAGTTGTGTTCCTACAACACCGTGAAAATACTAGTTCACATCTTACAACTTTTTTGCACTCAAGTTTTACAATGGTAACGAGACAGGGCATACACAAACACATCTCAGGTCCTCAGGATTAGTAGTTGTCGTCGCAGTC
This sequence comes from Dermanyssus gallinae, assembly GCA_003439945.1. Lineage (NCBI taxonomy): Eukaryota > Metazoa > Arthropoda > Arachnida > Mesostigmata > Dermanyssidae > Dermanyssus > Dermanyssus gallinae. The sequence continues at coordinate 163,193 of QVRM01000892.1, forward strand.
GTATTGTGAGTTATTGGCTATGCAGCTGCAGCCATAAGGGGGACTGTTGGGGAAACCCTAGATAGATTTCAACATGTCCGACCCGGTCCGGCAACAGGTCCGGTGCATTGAAGATATGCCGCACAGCGATTCCAATCCTCTAGGATACGGAAAACGGTCGAGAAATCGTAGGTACAAATGATTTTACGCAGCCCTAATTAAACATGCTTTTACGCTTCCCCTTCGTACCTAGGGTGTGCGTAAAAGCATTTTTTCCAAAAAACGAGAGTGTTAATACGAATAGTAACGTATCGTATAGTAAGCGAGGGCTAATATCACATCAAGTGGCGTAAATGTCTCGTTGTGTATGTACGAACACACAATTCATAAACAACGCGCACCATACAGCACAATCAGACACAGATTCTTTGAAACGAGGAGGAAAATGAAGAATGTGATTTGAGAACAGCAAAAGAGACGTAGACGGCTAACATTCCGCGCTGACCACGGCATGTGGGAACTCGGTCATAAGTGCAGTCCACGTTGGCCTGTAAATCCCCACGTCTGCATTGTGTTACAGTTTTCCGGCAGCTTTCCTCTACAAGTTTCTTCTATTCATCTTATATGTATATACAGTCGTGTTTGTTCCTTAAAGAAATTATATATATATACGCACACACATTTTACATAAACACTTGTTACGGGCAGCAAATGTGAACGCACACAACTAGCGTATTACTGCATTTAAAATCGTAGTCTGCATAACTAAAAAAAAAAATCGCACATTTGTTACAAATATTGTCGTGGAGTTTGTAGATTCGTTACATAGGTCGTCACGAGGTTCTTGAGTTGTCACATGTATTTGTGAAAATTCTACAATTTATGCAAGTCCCCAAGTAATCAAATGTTGAGTGAATTTATAATAAGTTATGCATACATATTATAGACATAAATCTGGCTCTTATTTCCCGACTGATATGTAGTATGGAAATTATATTTTGTCGCATGCATATATATATACATCATTGAATTAATTTTACAATATTCATTGGTAGTTAATGGTTTACAGCCCATTATCGCGACTGGGTTACGTATCTAACCTAACATAATGTTATTAACTTTGAGTTCAGTAAATATTCGTAAGTATATATATATATATATATATAAGAAGACAAGCTATAGTTAGTGAAAGCAATTCGATTTAATAGAATAAACCCGATTGTTTGCAAACTATTATTATGGTTTTTACATTTCTGCTATCGCTAGGCAACAAAGAAATGCACGCGCTGAAGCTCAGTTGCATTCTTTCCCTATATATATATATATATATATATATATATATATACATTCGTCACCTACCATTGCCGGGACATAACAAAGCTTTGTCCTCTTATTAGAGCATAAGCGGCATTATTATTTACTAATATACTAAATACCTACCGCGTTCGCTTAATTATGAACTATGTAGTAATTCAATTTTGCCTAATGATTGCTGGCTGTGCTAAAGCCAGGTCCTCGTCGGTCAACATGCGCTAGTTGACAAATACAATAGTCGTATTTAGCCGAACATGTCGAGCATTTGTGGTGTTCTGACACGCGCGGACGAGCTCTTGCAAACTTGGCAGCGCAGCCCGAGCTCAGTAGAAGTGATAAAGGGCATAGCCCCGGACGACTTCACGAGGCGGATTTCAAGATGCAAATGTAATTAATCACTGATAACAACAGTGACGATGCCAGAAACCGTAGTCCCTTGGTCAGAGCAGCAGTACGAGCAGCAAGGAAAAAAGGCGCGCTAGCAGAACTGGTCGCTAATAATATTAACTCGTCTTCTGGTCCGCAAATGGTTCAGACTTATCTTCCACAACGCTGCCACCATCAGACAATGTCGAGCTTTACTGTGAGCGTTTTGCAACCACGTGCTTCTACTTTTTTGCAGCGTTTTGCAAAAAACGCCTTTGGAATGATATCCTGAATCTTGCACGTAAGCCTCAAAATAAGTACCAGCAACAACAAATACGGCAAGAAACAGGACAGACAAAAATGAGAATGACGTAAGCGTTAACAATAGGACAATAACAAAGCTAAATTCATATAATGAGTGCAATATAGTAAATAAGCTCTTAGCTCGAAACCTGATCGCGTTTGTTTTAACAACGAAAAACCAAATCAGCAGTATTGTTGCGCTTAGGAAACCAGTGCGTAGCCCGCGCATTGAAACAAGCAAGATATCGCAAGCACGGCCTGGGGTACTTGGCATGCGATAACAGAAGAAAGTTGCATTGATGTGCCGTGTAAGAGCCTAGTTGGAATAGCATGGTGCTAGACTGTCGTATTGTTACAGATGATATTCATGAAGCCAAACAGACTAATGTACCGTTCTCTTAATGTTACCAAGATTATTAGTGAAAGTTATTATGCACAACCCACATGCGCGCTCATTTGCTCGAGAACGGCTCAGGATGTTACTCGGACCTCTCCGCTGATACTACAGGTCTGACTAGACTCTACAAATTGGAAATCAAATTGTTCACTTCAAAAGATCACATCTCCACTAGGGTTAGCTACAAGCACTGGGTACGTGTTTCGGCGTATTTTACGTATATATAGGTTCCACGGGATAAGTGTAATATTAGACGGTGTCTGCTTTTGTTCAAGGTGTGCGATAAGACACAAGACATCAAAAGCGTAAGCAACACACAGATCACAACAAATCGATAATTATTCGAAGAACAAATGTAACGTGTTTTTTTTCTCTCAAAAACTTTAACGCGAAACGAGTCAAGTGAAAGGCGCGGTATAACAGAACCGCCAGAAGCTTCGCATTTCTACGAACTCGTCCATGAGGTCATTTGGATATGAGAGGCGTACACATGACTAGGTGACATCACCACCATAGATTTACTTAATTATGCATATTTATCTCTCTTTCCTCACACCTCATATATATATATATATATATATATATATATATATATATATATACATATATATGTATATATATATGAATACGGTTAGAGAAGAATTCAAGTTGAGCACCAAGCCAGAGTATTCAGTGACCGCGTTGGCCAGCGTTGCGGTCGCCGACAAGGGGATTTTCTACTTGGGTGTCAGAATTGAGTTCTAAAGGGCCGAGGGCTTTCGGATTCACGCAGGTTTGTGGTGGCCCGTATTTCGGCGGCGACCTATTACTTGCTTGGCTTTCGCTGCCGCTCTCTGCTGCTGTTGAGGTCATATGCTGCCGCATCACCGCCATCATCACTGCGGTCGAACTGAAGATGAAAATCGTTCGCGTTAAGCCAGCCACTCGCTGATGCTGCCGCTACCGCTGGTGCTGTGAGGGCTTATCTGAAATAATCATATACAGCGAATACAGGGAGATATGGATAGACAGTGATGCAGAGTGTCTGAGAGAGAGAGAGAGAGAGAGATAAATAGCGAGTGTGTATGTGGATATGTCTAAAAGGGAGAGATAGAGAACGAGAGGGGGGGGGGTGGGGGCACAGCACAGCAAACTGACTATCATTTGGGTATCATCTCTGACTGTGGTTCCTACGGTCGTCGTTGTTGTTGTTGTTGTTGTTGTTGCCGCCGCCTATTCGGCTGTTGCTACTGTCAAACCGGCAGTTGAAAACATCCGACAACGCCAAGCATGATGACGACGACGCTGGCGGCATTGCCTTGCTGGCAGCAGGACCTCTAGCTGCTCGCTGGCCATCCATAATAATATTTATTAATAATCATCATAACGGCCGACGAACGAGTATCATATGAAAAAATATAGATAACCAAAGCCGCTGTCAACGCACTTCGTTGTCGACCAACTGCCGCTCCTTGTGTTTGCTGCTGCTGCTGCTGCTGTTGCTGCAACAAAAGCATCATCAATATCATCAACAACATTATCAATAGCAACAACAACCACCACAACAACAACATCGTCATCATCATCGTTATCATCATCAGTAGCAACAATAACTGCTACGATTACGAACCCTCAAATTATGAAACAACCTGTGTCGCCCGCTAGATGGCGCTGTTACTGCTGTTGGCGGCGGCGGCGGCGATGGTGGTGGTGTTGCTACTACAGCTCCTCCTGACGGTGCACCGACTTCTGCGCCTACTGCACAAAATACTCTCGCAACTGTAACCGTCTATACGAGGAGTGATCTAAGCTGCCGTGGCTAACGGGTCGGTATAGAGGTCGCTGTCATCGCTATCTCAGTCGCTGTCGCCACCGCCGCCGCCGCCGCTGCTGCTGCTGAGGCGCGACCGTAGCGCCATCTATTGGGAGCTAGAGATGTCGTCACAAACTCGTGCGGCCGACGCAACGACCGGGCAGCATGAGTGTTGCTCTGCGCGCGATGACACCGCGTCTTCTACTCGGATGTTGGCGCTGTGGCTCCGTCCGTCCGTCTTCTACTTGTTGTTCTACTATTATCACCGTATCGCCGACGGTGGCGCTGGCCGGTGCTGATAAGGCGGCCGATGGCCGCAGTCAGCTGCCGTCTGTTAGTCCGTCAGTCAGTCAACGCTGCTCTCGTCGTCGTCGCTGTTGTTGTTGTTGTTGTTGTTTTTCGTTGTTGTTGTTTCTTTTTTGTTATTGTTGGTTGTTGTTTGTTTTTTTGTTGTTATTGTTGGTTGTTGTTTGTTTTTTTGTTGTTATTGTTGGTTGTTGTTTGTTTTTTTGTTGTTATTGTTGGTTGTTGTTTGTTTTTTTGTTGTTATTGTTGGTTGTTGTTTGTTTTTTTGTTGTTAAGTAAGTCAGTATAGCGGAGCGGGCGCTTGCTTGCTCGTTAGTCGAACATTTAGCGAGCTGCTCGCTTATGGCAATCTCTTCCCCCCTAACTTCATCTCTCCCTCCATCTCTCCTTCCTGCTGCCTCTCTCCCTCTTGCTGTTTCTGTTTTGGTTCTTTTCTTGCGTTTTTTTAACCGATTCTTTGTCTTTGAGCTAGCTGATTGGTTGGTTGGTTGGCTGGCTGGCTGGCTCGCTCTGATCTGTCTTTTTTCGTCGTCGTCGTCATCGTCATAGTATAGTTCTGCTTATTTTTGGTTTTCTTCTTCCTTTTTGTTTTGTTTGTCAGCTGATTTTGGTCTGACTGACTGAATGTGCGTACGCACGTCAGGTGCGCCGCGTACGTATGTATTCTTATGAAGATAGTTGTTACTTCTAGACCATCGTCCGTCTCCTACGGGCTTGGAATTGCCGTGAGACATTGTATCTTCAATGAGGCACCGAGGGCCGGACATGTTGGGAGCTATCTAGGGTGGCCGCTCATTCTGACAACAGCGGCAAATGGTTTATCATCTAATCTCAGTGAGCATCATCGCTCGATGAAAACTCCTCAATCAACAACGGCAATAGAACCGACGACAGCCCAGTCAAGATAGAGTATCCATATATATATATATATATATATATATGTATATATATATTTTTTTTCCGTAAGGCTAATGCCCGTGTACGGTTTTTTTGTTTATGGGCATGGCTGATGTTTAATCTACTCCGGCATTTACCTCGTCTAAATTGGAAACTATGCAAACCAATTTAAGAGCCGGTCTGGGTCTCGAACCCAGGCCTCCCGAATGCAAGGCAAAGGCTTTGCCACTTAGCCATCTTGCTCGGTATATATATATATATATATATATATATATCGACAAGTTCAAATACTAGTTTTGCTGCATGGGTATATGGCTATGATATCTACACCAAAGCCCAATCCTTCCAGTGGTGCTTCCAAGGAGAGAGTCGATCGAACAAGTTTGGGCAGAACAGGTCCAACTTCAATCTTCGATGTAATGCCAAAGTAATACCGAGCCTGGGGGGTGGGGAGGAATCCGGGTTTAGTGGGTTTGCGAAGTCTCACACTAGTCACGCAGGCTGCTAGTGGCGCATGTGCATCATGCATTACCAAAACCTCCCAGAAAAAAAAAAAAAATCCAACTTCAAGGTTCTTTGACTTCTTTTTCGACTACAAATTTTTTTTTCATCCAATTTCGCCACCTACTTCAACAGTCGATAAGGAATACGACCGCGAAATTTTAAAAGAGATTGCGCGATTGTTGCTATTTTAAAAGGGATTGCGCTGAATTCTCCCCACACGTTATGTCAACGCATCGGCGCACATATTGTCACTGATTTCGGATTATTTAATGAAACATTCGATTTCAATGCAACCGCAACCTGCCTATTCGCCGGATCTGGCCACTCTTCTCGTGAGACTTGTGCCTGTTCCCGCGCATCAGAAAACTTGAAGGGACACCGTTTCGATACTAGAGGTAAGATAAAGGAAAATTTGCAGGAGCAACCCAACTCAGTTCCGAAAGAGGCGCTTAAAAACTGTTTCGAGGAGTGGGAAAGAAGGTAGCACAAGTGCATTGCAGCGGGCGGGAGCTATTTTTAAGGGCAACAAAGACACTTGGATGATTAAACAAATATGATTGTTTTTTCCTCTAAAGAAATGTATCAGAACGCTTCGTACGATCGGCCATTCGTGCACGCGTTTGTTGTTGCGAATGGCGGTGCTCAGCAACTTACTACGCGGCCTTTGACAGGTCGACTCTCAAAAATTGCGTCCAAATACCAAGTGATGTCGAATACCTATCGATCGATGATTATTTTTCCTATTTTGTTTAGCCGTTAAAGCTGTTCAGCCGCTCGTAGTGGTCGTCGTCGTAGTAGTAATGATGGTGGTAGACCTAGATGCCGAAGCTGGCGCAGCTGTTACCACCATCGGCTTATCAGAGCGCGCAGTTCGATGTGGTCGGTGTGCACAGAGGAGAGGAAAGAAAAAGAAGAATTGAAATGTAGAAGTGTATTAACGGCTTCATCTTCATCGCGAACAGCAATAAGACGCAAGCATCACCATTATTATTATCATTATCATCATCATCATCATCTTCATAATCATCATCATTATCATCATCACAATCAATATTATCTTCATCATCATCGCAATCAGCATCATCTTGACCGTCATGGCCGCCATGCTCGCCTTCCGTTTCTGGCTGATAGCAACGCTACGACTGCGACGAAATACAGCTGCTTGCTCGAAGGGATGTATTGATGACGGTCAGGTTTTCGCCATTCGCCGATTAGCAGGCTGGTCGCCACTAATTGGAATCAGGACGTTTCCGTAGACCGTACGATCACACGCTCATACTAAGGCCTGCACTCACATACACAGCTAGATATATAGAGACCGCTAGATTCTGCATTCATTAGCAGCACGAGAGATAATATCCCACTTTGAAATACAGTACGACAACAACAAACAAGCGACAATGCCACACATTCCACGGCACTGTAGCGGCGACATTAGGAAGCATCTCGTCCTGCAGTGTCCATCCACCACAGGTCAGATATGGGCGACGGGTCTGTCGTTCAAGTGAGATTGTAGGAAAAATGAAAATATAAAAGAAGACCGCTTTTTCCGCTGATTCCACAACAGTCCTGGTGGTAGCATAGTCCACCGACTCTCAGCGGTATGAGTTTAATCAACCTTCAATGATCAATTCTGATTCTCCACCAGACTCGATGAACGAAAGAAAAGAAGCAATGCACTGTGCAAGCAAATGTGGAGTAGTAATTGCGGCCGCGCAATATATTTTCAAACGTCAGAGGTGGGGTCGACCAATTTAACAGAGCCTTCACCGCGCGGAAACTGCGTTGCCTGCCTGAACAGTCTCCAGCCACAGTTCATCCCACAAGCACTCAATGTATCTTCTTGTATCCCCAGAGGTGAGGTTGAATGAACATGCCGGACTCAATAGATAAGCGTGCACATCTCTTAACTCATTCTGGCCAGAGTTTCAAAAGCCAACGGGTAGACGTCGTGCATGTAGCTTAACATGGCAAGCTTCCTGCACTTGTCAATATCACCTTAAATTGCTGGGTAACTTGTACGGTCCGCAGCCGCACTGAACTTAAAAGGGACCAACGGTTGCGTAGCTCACGAAGATACGTCCCTAGTCAGACGGGTTGAAGTTAACTTATCTAGTCTCTTGCCGTCAGCTTAAGTATCTTAAGGATGCAAGCGGAGCCGGCAAATCTCCAGACGCGACCGAAGGTGTCGTTAGGGGCAGCTGGCTAATGCTTAGTGCTCATGACCCCACATCATCAGGTGGTGGCGGAAGACCGAGTCTGCTTTGGTCCAAATCCAGACGCCATTTTAATTGTTTTGTCATCCAGCGTACGGAATTTTAGGCAACTATGCCTCTCATCCTTGTCCGAGACTGCCCCAAAACCTGCCTTATCAGTTAGAGGGGTGGCTCAGTCTAGGAGATTCGTCAACAGAAAAACAAAATTCGTTGCTGTTGTAGACAATGAAAGTAGTGGCGTATCCTTCCATAGCACAGTGCACGACAGAATTTTACTTCCGTATCGCTATACTTTCCCTGCTCTTATTATTTTTATTATTACTTCTCGATTCAAGCCTATCTCAAGCGCCCGGTCGACATTTTCTAACGCACCCCATAGCTGTCGGTTGAAGCGCACATTTTAGCGAACCGGTTAGTGTAAGGTTTATTTGTGTGTGTACGAAGCCGTCGCCCTTTGCACGTTATATGATCCTCGTCCTGTGCGCCTAGAGTTTCTACCTAGGCTTCGTCTTTAATGAACAGGTCCGGCCAAGTTCCATAGAGAGCGTCTCACTGCAACGAATCCGATTTGGGCTCCCACCTTGCATTTCCGCCGGGTTGCATGACAGTATATAGGCGTAAACCGTTCTATGCGGTGCTCAACATGGAACTGAAGGTTTCTAAGCAATCACTTATCTTACCACCTGATATTTTAGTCGTACAAGTATTTGTATTACTGTACAAGGCCTTCTCGTCCAATATAGCAGCGGAGCCTAGCTCCTAACAGTTCTCGTTTTTTGGAGCGCTTCCTGGTATATTGACCCTATGCGTTGAGGTCGGAAAGGATAAGAGTGCGTGGATTTGAGCAAAGAGAGAGAGAGAGTAATATTTAAAAAGTGCCAAATTTACAGAGGCGCAAAAATGAACGAATCTGCGACGTATGGATTGGCCAGGAGACGTATTTTGGTTTTGGAGATTCTATCCTCCCTACAAGTTTTATTTTTCTTGTTCCAGATTAATAATTTTAGAACAACAACCTGAGTGATTAAGAATTTGCATTTTTAGGACTCAATGCAGGTAATTGGGCGTAACCGTCTGAATACCAGTAAGTTGCAGCATCTTCATTAGTACCTCATCGAAGAAAAATAAACAAAGTTTCTGTTTAGTCAGCGGCCCTAGCAAGAATACAGAAAGAAAATGGTTGACGGCTGCGTGTCAGGGAAGCATAAACTGCGTATTACGGCCAAGGCTAGGCTTGCCTAAAAGCTATCGGTGATACTAATATATTACATTTTGAACAAGGTTTTTGTTATTAATTAGATTATGCACATATATTACAATTACTAATATATGAAATGTATAACATCTACAATATTGCTTATAGTATTATTGTTCGAGTGTTGGTGGCCACTCAGCATCAGTGTGTTAAAACAATTCTCTAAACTTGAGTATTGAGTTGATAACGACTGACCTTTTTAAATGTATATAGTTATACAAGCGTCCTTTATTATCAATCCTGTGCGTTGCGTCAATGCGTAGTACATTGATAAGAAACTCGGGCCAAATTATTTCTTATATACCTTCTCCCAACACTCTAAAGAATCCTAACGGTATATTCTTATCTGCTATAGTCCGACGGAGTGACTAGTAGTGCGTAAGACCCTAATGTTATTGCTGATCGAATGCTTTAAAATCTCACAACCTTGAATGCATTGCATTAAAATCAATTTAAATAGACAGACTAACTAAGTCCCGTTAACATGTGGTCTTTATCATTTAAAAAGCCAGTTCAAACGTAGGTCGTTTGGCCAAGGCACTGACGCATTTTAGCGCTATACTAGGCTAGTCGTGGATCTAATAAGTATGTTAGGTGGAGAGGCATGGAAAACCTGCTTAGTCTATTTGGTTCTAAATTAAAGTTATTATTATCTATTTATACTGACATTACAATGGCTCATTCACTTTACCTTCACTTTATATTACAAGGAAGATCGCTCTCAGCAAGCGCACTTCACTGTAGCCGTTTTATACCTACCTAGCCACAAAACGGATGCTCCTGAACGGAAATGACATTTCAAGTTTAGTGTCATATATATATATATATATATATATATGTTTGCACTTGGCATGTACACTGCAAGCCTCCATAACGATGGTCGGCGATGCATAGGTTTATAATAACTTCTAAATATATATATATATATATATTTATAGTAACTTTTAAATATATATATATATATATATATATATATATATATATATATATATATATATATATATATATATATATATATATATGGTACTTACAACTAGCGGATGGTTTATAGTAACTTCTAAATATACGCATACAGTATCGGCCGCTCTGACATAGACTACAAACACTGAGAACAAACCGACACTCTAGTTACGACAATATAGGCTTTTAATGACTAAAGCCTGTAAAGGGTTCCATAAATGAGAAACTGCGTAGCTGGATTCCAGTCTATAACTTCCCATGTGAAGTGTAACTTCTTTGTGGTATAATAGAGTGTACCACTTTTTCAAATCGATGTCAAAAGTGAACTGTCTAAATATGTTCACACTTTCGCATCCTTTCGTAATACCGTTTTTCGCCCACTGTCAAATTATCTAAAATCGTGCTATCTTGTTTCAATAGCATGACGCAATAAGCGCCCCAACCCACGGGTCTTTTTAACTCGGCGATTGGAAGTAATATGCAGCACGGTGATCTCAGCGGATATTAAATTTAGTCAGAGATTTTGTTTCTTCGTTTAACACACTTACTTTGTATAAAACGGTTAATTACGTTTTTGAAAGAAGATAAGCTAGCTATAAATATATATATATAATATTATTATTATTATTATTATTATTATTATTATTATTATTATTATTATTATTATTATTATTATCATCATCATCATCATCATCATATGTGATACAAGTAAGTACAAAATAATTTGAATTGCTATTGCTTTGAGGAAAATGTATTGGTTATTAAAGTAACGTCTATCGAAAGAAATGTTATGTCGGACGACATATAGGTTCAATGGATTACATATCGGGTTTGAATGGCCCTTTGGAGTTAAAACCTTGTTACATGTGCAACATTGTTCAGAAAGCGTAACCGACTCATTCGGCCATCGAGCACAACGTGGACAACAGTATAGAATGAAAGTTAATGTGTAAAATGCAATTACGTGTCGAGTATGTGTATGTGCCGTACGGGAATGTCTACACATATGTAGATGTAATGACTGCAACTTGTAATTATCAAGACCGTGTCTGAGAGAGTGCAAACATATTTTCGCGTCAACGCAGACTGCTCTCTTGCGGCTGTAATTCGTCATACCGACAGAGTTGCATGGTCGTGCGGCCTGTAACAGCCTGCGCCGCAAAAGTCCATTTTGCGATCATTTTTTTCTCTTTCTCCGTCTTCATTTATCTCCCCATTCTCTCTCTCTCTCTCTCTCTATATATATATATATATATATATACCCCCTCTCTCTCTATATCTATATATATATATATACCCCCTCTCTCTCTCTCTATATATATATATATATATATATTCCCCTCTCTCCCTCTCTCTGTGTTTCAAACACTATCCAGACAGTTATTCATTTTTGTTTGGATTCCCCTGTTGGAAATGTCAACATTCGCGAAAGAATCATTAGATTTTCATGCAAATCGCATTTCTACCTATTACAATGGGAACACGCGGACGCCCCGTACATGCGACATTACCGTCGAGTTTCTGACGTCGCTGTCCGTCAAGCCGGACTCAATGGCGTCTTCCTTTCTTCCGCGCTCCGTCGGCGTCGCGGCTTACGCCGTGCAGTGCGAGCCGGAGAAGGAGAAAACCGGAGGAAAAACCAGAATCATTGAGATCAAGCAAGAGAGATGGAGAGAGAGAGAGAGAGGTAATGAGAGAGATTGTGCCCGGCCAAATTCAAATGAGGCTAAAGTTATTTTCAGAATCGGCCGAGCGTGGACAATGTTCGCTTAATTTTGTCGTCTTGGCTTGTCGCCTTCCAAATCCTTCAGTTTTTCGTGTTGGCCTCGCAACAACACGGCTTCTGTTGCCGAGGCCAACGCTGCTGCTGCCGCCGCTGGTTGTTGTTGTTGTTGTGCTTCCTTGCTACGAGTGTTGTTGTTGTCGTCGTCGTCGTCGTATCGCTTGGTGCTATTACGGGGGACGATGAAGACAACAACAGCCACAACAACAATAACTACTACTGCTACTACTACTACCATGATTACTAACGCTGGTGCTCCTAACCAAATTAAGCCGAAGGTGACCCCAACCCGAAGCGTACCCGACGATACAACGGTATAGAGCCGACGCCATAGTTTCCGACGGTATTGTCGTCGTCGTCGCCGTCTTCACCATCATCCTCATCATCCTCATCCTCACTATCACCACCGTGGACGATGGTAGTTATCACCGTCATTGCCTGTCGCTTTTGTTTAAAAGCGTTCGTCTAAAGCAAGTATGCCACCGCCCGCCACCAGCAGCAGCAGCAGCGACAGTGACAACAGCAGAAGAAGGCACACACAGAACCCGCTCGTTCTTGTGCGGTGGTCGGACCTGTTCAGTGCTGGTCACAATGGGAAATGCGCGAGCGACAGAGAGAAAGAGAGAGAGAGAGAGCGAGCAACGAGAGAGAGAGACGGAGATAAGGGAGGAAGCGTGGAGACGGAGGCAGAGTGTAGAGAAATATGAAGAGGGCGATAAAGAACGAGAGCCCCACAAGGAAAAGCGGCGCGCGCACAAGACAACGAGGCCCGAGAGGGAAAAGACCGGATCCGGACCCCGGGAAGGAGAAGCAGGGGAATATCACAATGATTTCCATATCTCGCTCTCTCGCTCTCTCTCTCTCTCCCCCTATCCCTATGTTTGTCTTCGTTGTTCACCAAAACAGCTCTCTCTCTCACTGTGTTTCGGCATCGTGCGTGAATCACGCGCTGCGGTGGCAGCGTGCTGGTGGTGGCACAACGCAGCAGCACGCTGCTGAAAACGTCGCGATCCGGTGGTCACTGAAGTCTCGGCGAAGCTGCTCGACTTCGTCTTTGGCCTTCTTCCGCTCCGCGTGTCGGACTCGGCTTTCTGTCTGTCCGTCCGTAGTGCGGCACTTTTCCTCCGGACGCCCGGATTCTTCTGACTCGATTTGTGGGTGTGTGTGTTGCCAACGTCGACACAGCTGCGATTACCACTGAAGATGATTGTTGTTGATGGTGGTCGTGCAGTTGTTGTTGTTATTTTCATTATTGTTGTTGTTGCTGCTATTGCTGTTGTTGCTGCTACTCCTGTTGTTGCTATTGCTGTTGTTGTTGCTATTGCTGTTGCTGTTGTTGCTGCTACTGTTGTTGCTACTCCTGTTGTTGCTATTGTTGTTGCTGCTACTCCTGTTGCTATTGTTGTTGTTATTACTGCTTTTCTTGTTGTCGTTGTTATTGTTGTCGTTGTTTATATTGTTTTTTTGTTGCTGTCGATATTGCTATTGTTGTTTATATTGTTTTTCTTGTTGCTGTTGCTGTCGCTATTGTTGTTGATTTTGTTTATGATGATTGTTTGAGCCCGCAAGCGCAAAATCGGGTCAAAACGGCCGCCAATAAGAACGCGTCGTTGGCCGTCTCCAGCGGATTCGGCCTTAGCGAAGGAAGGCGACATGCGTACGCGTCAACGCGAATGTCTTCGCCTCTGTGAGCCATTCATGAGCCAATGCAAGCAACGTGGTCACACGTGGGTCGGCCCAATCGTGAATTCTCGTCGAAGATTTTCGATCGAATAGATCACGACCATCGTCCATGTATTTCCATGTATTCCTCACGTTTATGAAGTTATCGCCGATATACACAAAAGGCGTCACTGTACTTCTCGTACTAAACGCAGCATCCTCCATCGTCTCATCGTGACAAATCCTCCCCGGCACGTGCATTAGGTAATGAGTGAGAGGTAGTCACATTCTCCATTGCAAGACTCCTATGTTGTACTGTGTATGTAAGGTGCAGGAGTCTTTCGCCTTATGTGGGGACGGCTAGCGTCCGTTTCCCAAAGCTGTCTTTTCCGTGTGTGCGTTCGTTCTTTTAGACATTGCCGCCAATACAAATTATTTATCGCTTATTTGAAGAGAATTTCTTGGAGTACGTCAGAAACACCGACATGACACTTTTTTGAAATACTGTGTAGATCAGAAAGTTCGTAGCGTGGTTCGCCCCATATAAAAATTAGATGGACAAAGACCGCGTACCTGCCGTATTGTTCGGCATAGTCCATCCGAAGCTCATCGTCTAACGATCCTCAGTAGACTTTATACCACGAGCAAAATATTCCGAATCATTAAATAAGACCCAAAAAACTCTTTCTGCGGCGCATTTAACATCATTATTGCGTTGATATCTCCTTTCGGGAGAGCTACTCCATGAGGTTTCCAAACAGATATCAGTTGTACGGAGTGGGCCCCAGTGCTCGACAATCTAGAACTTTAGCTTGCGTAATGGTCACGGCAGAAGGGCCGTGTGGGCGGGTGCACGGCCGGGGCGAAACTGCTCAGTCCTCTTTGCATCGCGAACCGCTATAGTGCGTTCCTTCAGTAAAAATAATAATAATAATAATCGAATCCGTAATTTTTGCAAGCTCTCCAGTCCGACAACTTTTCTTTAGCTAGCCCCCGTTGGATGGCACATTTTGTAAAGCAATGCCCGACAAAAAACTTGAGTATAGTATTTATAAATGTCTGCTTCTCCCAATTCCATTCACAGAAAAAAATGCTGATTTAAACGAGGTTAACCCAACTCTCAGGTTCAATTCTCATGTGTCTACTATGTACTGACCACACTAAACGATCTGTCTCCCACTTGCGACAACGCGGACCAGCGAGACAAACTCTGCAGCAAGCAAACTGGTCTTCTCCTCGTTTCGTCAGGTTGCTTTGTGGTTGGCGGAAACACATTCGACAACAACAATGACTAACTGGACGGCAACAACGAAGAAGCGTTGCCATTCCCACTACCACCACCACCACCACCACCACTACAATTCCAATATTATTATTAGTGTCATGGCTACTAGCACAATAAACACGCGAACCAATACGGTATATTGCGGCGTATCGGAAAACGGTCTAACCAAGTTTGTGGTGGCGATGACAGGGACGGCCGCAATAGTTACATATAAGATTTAAAGACATTTGCCGACTCTCGTTGTTGTCGTTGTTATTGTTGCTGCTGTTGCTAATAACCATCCGGAGCTACGCGTCAAACAACAACCGCAGCAGCAGCAGCAGCAGCAACAACAACAACAACAACGAAAATAGCGCTACAGCAACAAGGCAAAGGAACGAATTCGGAATACGGCGGAAGTCAACCAACCTCAAGGAAGCGCCTGTTGGAATGCCGCCGCGTCTACTATATTTGCTGCGGGCTGGCTACCAATATCGGCCGATCCTAAACACTAACTAGTGTATATATATATATATATATATATATATATATATATACAGGTAGTTCAATAAGTTCTTAGAAGGAAAACCGAGAATTTTCCAAATTATGTTTTTAAATTTTTCTTATTCGATATACTCCCCGAGAAGCTCAATACACTTTTCCCACCGAGATTTCAGAGCTTTCATACCTCTTGAGTAGAATTCCGCGTCGTTAGACTGAAAATAGGCATTGACAGCAGCCTTAACCTCTTCATTGCTGGAAAAACGCTTTCCACCGAGACTATTCTTTAAATGTCCGAAGAGGAAATAATCAGAGGGGGCCAGGTCTGGAGAATAGGAGGGTTGTTCAATATGTTCGAACCTCAGTTGGGCCAGTTTTGCCGATGCTTGCCGGGACTTGTGTGCAGGAGCATTGCCCTGGTGAAACAGGACAACCTTCTTCTGCAAAGCGGGCCGTTTCACGATGAGTTCTTGCTAACGGCAGTCCAACAGTCTTGCATAATATTCTCCTGTGATCGTTTTACAGCTCTCAAGGTAGTCGACCAGCATTATTCTACGTTGGTCTTAAAAAACTGTAGCCATCACCTTTCCGGTCAATGCCGTTGTCCGCACCCTCTTCGGAGGTCCTTCATCAGGTGCACAGCATTGGCAAGATGCTTCTTGGGTCTCGGGAGTGTAGTGATGAACCCGGCTTTCATCGACGGTCATGAATCTGCACCAAAAATCCGACAGATTGTTCGACATCTTGGCCAAATTTCGCTGTAAAGCCAAAACAGGCGCGTCTTTTTGGCCTTGGTTGAGCAAATGCGGCAGCCATTTTGTTCTAAGCTCTTTCATCTTCAAGTTTTCGTGTAGGATAAAATGCACTGCTTAAACTAATCCCTAATGCCTCCGCTATTTCCTTAATGTTCATTCGCTTATCTGTGCCAAGAATTTTTTGCACTTTCTCTACGTTTTCCTCATCAGTTGCCGTTTTTTGGCCTCCTGGACGTAGTTCATCCTCGGTGCTCCTGCGACCTCTTTTTAACACATTAATCCAGTTGGAAACAGTGGCAAAACATGGCGCAGAGTCACTGTACGTCTCGTCTAACTCAATTTTTACTTGGGTCGCATTCCAACCTTTGAAATAAAAATGCTTGATAACCACTCGAAACTCTTTTTTCTCCATTTTTAAAAGTCACGCCGATACGTTGCACGGGAAAAGCTATCAAACGAAATCGCAACGGCCAATCACCATAATATATTGAGTGCTAGCAGTCGAAAAGTTGCAGTTCCTATTAGCGGTGAAAGCGTGCCAAAATTCGAATTCTAAAAAGCTCATTCTAAGAACTTATTGAACTACCTGTATATATAGGGCGCAATATCTTCTTGATTAGTTCGAACGGTTTGACCACTGTGCTCACAACACGGGCGTTGATTCCATCTTTACTGGAACAACTTCCTATACATCATGGTCAATAGTAATTTGTCAATAATAATGCATAGTATTTAACGCAGTGCCGCAAGCAGTACCGACAAACGCACGCAATATTAGTCTTCTTCATGGAACTCAGTATTCGAGCACACTGATTATAGCCGTGCGCAATGTACCTTGCGTATACATGGCGACTACCGCGAGCTCCAGTCGACCACCCCGTCACAAAGGTGATGTAACATGAAAACCTCTAGATCTTCGCTTTTTCTCACCCAAAGTCCCTGCGCCGTTCCTGCGAAGACATCCGTTGTCAGACGATAGCGACTTTGGTGAGAACGAGTCACCACCATCTACTCGCAAATCTTCCCAATAGAATCTCCACTCGAAGTGAATTGTGTGAATAGCCATCGTCGGGTGTACAAAATAAAGAAATGATGGTTCTTCACGGAAGAGCAGTAGAATTTGATCGAACGGCGGACATGGGCCGCAAATCGTTGCATTGCTGGCGGCGAGGGCAAACCCGGTGCGGGATCTTCAGGTTCTGATCACTGGATAAACAAACGGTGATAATATAGTCTTCAGCAGCAGCAGCAGGAGAAAGAGGTTTCTCGGATCGGCCTCTCAACTGGAGGTGTCACCGCTCTATAAAGGCACGGACGCGCAAACGACCTTCCTTCCTTCTGCCCCTCCAGAGCGGCTCCCTGCAAATTGTTTGTATACGATTTTACAACGCGAGCGTTGCCTGCTTTTGGTCGGCGATGATCGACACAAAGTCGATTGCGATCGGCATACTGTTGTTGTATTGTCGTCGTTGCTGCTGCGGTCGATCTCGGTGTTGTTCGTAAAAAGTTACAAACGAACGGCCGACCATAACGATTTCACAACAACAATAGCAGAAAGAGTGGCGGTGGTGATGACAACAATACCACCTGCCAACCCAACAGCAGCAGCAACAACAACACCCTAGGACTCAGCCGGCTCTTCGTATAGCCTCTGTGTGTCGAGAAGACTCGATTCACGCAGTTCTACCGATGATGCGCATCTCTAAAAACTGCTCAGCACATAGACGTACATTTTTATGTGCGAAGTGAAGCAAGTCCCCCTGGGTGAACGAAACAGAGAGAGATCTAGATAACGAGAAGGAAAGGGGGAAAAATAAGAGAGTTATATATATATATATATATATATATATATATATAGAGAGAGAGAGAGAGAGAGCGAGTTGAGAGAGAGAAATAGTCTGGTAGATGGAGAGGCCCTGCAGAGGCGCTTATTGCAGTGGTTGTTGCACTACAAGTAATGAATACAGCAGTAACATTGTGAGGACAATGGTGCACTGCTGCGTACCTCTGATTCCTTCAGAGG
The DNA here is from genome assembly GCA_003439945.1 of Dermanyssus gallinae. Classification (NCBI taxonomy): domain Eukaryota; kingdom Metazoa; phylum Arthropoda; class Arachnida; order Mesostigmata; family Dermanyssidae; genus Dermanyssus; species Dermanyssus gallinae. Next base: position 181,470 of record QVRM01000892.1, read on the forward strand.
GGTCGTGAAGGATTTAAACATGATCAGACCTGGCCGGCCTGAACGGGGCTACGGCCTTGGGTGGCAGGTTCGTTGGGGAGGCGATTCACCCACTATAAAGGGTGGGCCTCCCAGCTGGCGGCAGTCTCTCGCGTTCTCTGTCTGGCCTCTTTTCGGGTTGGTGCGCTAGACTTCAACGAATGAGCGATATCGAACGAGCGAAGCTTCTCTTCCGGCCTTCACCTCGTTGCACTCGCAACAGCGCGAGTAAAATCACTCATCTACTACCGGCATGAACTTAAGGCATGTTGGATGTCTCTGTTTGATTTCGATAAAACTTCGTAATGTCAAGGGCTACACCTATGTGTCTACGACGCATGTTTTACATAGCTTCGGGACATTTATTCGAGACCGGTCAGTCTGAAGGTTCTGAACTGTCTCAAGGATTAATTTTTTGTTGTTGCTGAGACAAAGAACAGTTCTCAGGTACCTCGTGCTTGTCGCTACACTATCTCTCATTGTATCTTAGGATATCTTCCGAAATTCATTACGAAGCTGGCGTTGCCGCCAGCCAGAGAAGCAACTCTTGCCACATTAACAAGCGTAGTGTTTACTATATACAGCTACGTTGAAACGAGCTATGTTTTTCCTTCTACTGTGGCTTTACCAACTATTATTACTGTTATGACAAATAGTAGATCTGGGCGGCAGCATAGTGTTAGCCTACGCATATCCTGCTCATCTGAAAATAGTCATGGGGATATCACTTAAGTCACGCTGTATGCCTTAGTTTTATGCTCTTAATGTTGCTGCATTAGCTGTTGTTGCTGTTTATTGATGTTGTTGTTGTTGTTGCGGTGCCCGTCGCTGTAGACGAGAGGCTTTGTTCTGATCAGCCAAGCAAACTGGCAGACTACCTACCTGGCAGCAGAATACCTAGAAAGGTAGCCTAGCGAGATAGCTAGCATGTTTCGAGTCCGCCAGTCGTCATCCAAACGCACAGTCACAGGTTTGAGCTGGCTGAGTTGAATTGTTCCTTTGTTCGATCGACTCCAACCGATCGACTGTCCGCAGCGAACAAAGCCCCATAAGAACCGTGGGAGCATACGCGAGCGAGGGGGAAAGCCAGCGTGTCACGGCAGCACGAGAGATAGAGTCGCCCCGCAAGCCCAGCCTAGGTTTCCCCACTCGATGGCTTTGATCAGTGTCAGAGCTCCTCACCTGTGGCTGGCTGGCCTCTGGGTTCTGGCCGCGGCCTTTTGTGATTCCTGTCCGGCGGCCTTCGAGTTTCGTCTTCTCTTGGGGAAGGGGGGGAGGAAGCTTCGAACCTTCGAAGCTGCACAACAATGAACAATGAGTAGCAGCCGCAGCAATTCGCTCTTTCTCATCTTTACTCTCGTGTGCGAGCGTCAACCGACGACCGGCTTCAGGTGTGTGACGCGACGCGCTCACGTGCATCTCCTCAGAGTCTCTTCCAGAGAACTTGAGAGGTTCAGCAGCGACACTGATAGATATTTCTTTCTTTCTCTTATTCTCTCTTCTTCTTCTTATACATATATATATATATATATATACATGTCCACGGATGCATATATATGGTGTTCGTACAATAGTCTGAGATCCTTAAAGTAACATTAAACAAAAGTGTTTAAGGTTTTAAAAAAGTATATATATATATATATATATATATATATATGATATATATATATTTATATATATATATATATATATATATTATATATATATATATATATATATGTATATGAATATATATATTATATATATATATATATATATATATATATATATATATATATATATATATATATATATATTATATATATATATATATATATATATATATATATATATATGTGTGTGTGTGTAAGCATGCCTATGTGATTAAAAACGCATTATGACCATCATGATCGTCGACGCCAGTAGCGCCCAATATTGGTAAGATATAGTCCATCTACATGTGGAGTATGTAGCGGCGCGGTCTACGGTGTTACTGCGCTAGTCGAGATTGTCATCTATCTGGATGTCATCGCCGGTTCAGTATCCCTGTTGTTGCTCGTATGATTTTTTGTTCAAATGCTCATTGAGAGTAGATGTTAAATCATACCGCTGAGAGCGCTCCAACCATGCCGTTGCCACAAGGGCTGTCGGGGAAATCCTAGATAGATCTCAATATGCGCATGGCTATGCTGTCGCTGTAAGCGTCTGCCTGATACAAAAGGGTGACATGCGTGTTTAGGACAATATACATGTCAAGTAAAAAATCACTCCATCCAATCCGTTGACTAGCTGCCAGCTGTTACGTGCATTTGCATCGGAAAACTACGTTCGTTTCACTTCTCCGACTGCCCCCATCACTACGCAGCCACTGCGACAATCGATTGTCGATACTCGATGCAGCAAGTGGCTGTGAGATACTTTTTGTTTTTTTTTTCTATCTGTATTTATCCAAGTGTGTCGTAGTCGTAGGCATCATTGTCGGCGATGTCGCTGTCCAATGCCGACGCGTCGCAGTCTCGAGGTTGCCGAAAGCAGCCGTCATGAAATTTCAGGTGAAATTCTTCAGCCTTAGAACCACCGGCGAAGGTGAAGGAAGACAGAGAGGGCAGACAGAGTGGGCTACTTGTTGTTGTTGTTGAAGGAACGCAGCGTTGATTAGAGGTTGTTGTTGCTGGTGTTGTTGTTGTTGTTGCTGGTGTTGTTGCTGTTGTTGTTGCCGCTCTTCCTACTACTGCTACTGTCGTTGTTGCTGTTGCTGTTGTGGTTGTTATTGCTGTTGTTGCTGTTGCTGTTGTGGTGCTTTGGTCACCGCCCGCCTGGCTATAGTTGCCCGTGCCAATCATCATCATCTATATCATCACCATGATTAGTTCATCATCAGTATGATTATGCTCGCGATGGCTCCGCAACGGGCGCATACCGAAGATTCCTATTCCGCCCAAGGTTCACGGGACGGACGCAGCGCCAGCATAACTAGTATTAGTTGTAGTAGTAGAAGTAGTAGTAGTAGTAACAGGGGTAGTAGTCGTAGCTGTTGTTAAAGTTGTTGTTTTTGCTGTAGTAGCAACAGCAGCAACAACCTAGTAGCTTCTCCGTTCGTTCATGGATTCGCCACCAGAGAGCCGGCACAGGCCGTGGGACAACTGGCCGTGGGCCGATGGAAGCCCGGACGGAGGGAGGGCGGGGAGGATCGGCGGCAGAGAAACAGAATGCGGCGTGCTGAGTGCCAGCGGTGACTGCCCATAGAGGAATGCGCTTGAGATCATTCCGAGGTCAGGAGTTGGTGCTGTTGCTGGTGCTACGCATCGTATCGAGGCGATAATCGGCTTCGTAGTCATGACAGAAAAATAATAACAACCAGCAACCATGCACAAATACAATTTACAATTGTTTCTGTCGATTTTTAAAAAAATCGAAATAAGTAACTATCATATATATATATATATATATATATATATAGAGGCGAGCACTGCCGAGTGTGCAAACCTATTGTAAATTATTAATAAATCATCACAATATTTTCCATATATATATATATATATATATAAATTGACTTAGTAATAAATGCATATAATGTTGTGTCCATAGATTGGGAAAAACATGCGTGTATATATACGTGTGTGTGCGTGTGTCTGTAGGGTGATGTGCATGTGCAAACATTCGTACGATCTTTGAGTTGTTCCAAATTTAGCAACTAAACAGAAGCCAGAAAAACCCAACGATAAAGGATTTCATCTCGAGCGTATCCACCGACTCTAGCGGCTTTCCCAGTGCCGGCCGCTCCATCGATTCGAATTTCAAAGTCGCCTATCCACCTGTCCGTAGACAACCAACGAGCGGCGTTCACTTTAAGTCTTGACGGCTTTTGTGCAGTTCTGGAGGGTGGATGATAGACGGTGCAAGTCCGGAGAGACCTGGCGCCTGGAGAATCGGCCAATCATCGGCTCTCGCGGCGTGCGCGAGATCGTACAGAGGTTGTAAGCTAACCGACAGAAGGGAAGGCTTCTGCTATTCAGGACCGTAGTTTGGTCGCGTCGATCGTAACAAGGGTGGAACCCAATCACCTAGATGCGCCGCCTAGGCTCAGACTCGTCGTGGGCAGTCACGATGTCATTTAGGAAAACCCAGTCTATTTGGCTAGAAGAGCAATGGCCAAAACAGAGGAAGAGATCATCTAAGAGGTACACAACGTATAAAAGACATAACACAGCCCCGCGCGAGTTTGTTGCGGGGCTGCGACCTCTTCAATCACCTTCCGTCACAGCAAGCCTCAATCCTATTCCGGGCGGGTCGGCGGTCTGCTAGGCAAGCGTCCGACAAGCCCGGTTAATCTCGCCCGCGTGGAACCAACCAAAATATTGTCTCCTCGGGATTTGACGCACGAAAAATGTGCCTCTGAACAAGAGCCCCGTCATGGCAGGTTGGGCCGCGACGATGGTGCATGGATTGGATCTCTGCACCTGTGGCTGACTCTAGAGAAACACATGGGGATGATTCCCTTTGAGTCTTTGAGATCATGACAGGTACCAGCCGGGCTGGTATTCTCTTCTCAGTGAACAATCTGTGTGCGCCGCTCGAGGAAGGAGAACAACAACAACATTCAGTCTGTGCCCACTCGACGTCGGTGGCGACCGGTTTACGAACACATATGTCCCCCGTACCATGACTACGACTCCATATGCTTTCTTTGATGCCGTAAACGCATATGCGATATGCATGTGCGTCGTCTGGGCTGCTCACTTACTTCTGGCAGACACTCCTGGAGACACAACTTTGGCGAGTTTTCACCCACATCCTCTTTATATAGCTAATCGCTGCTCTTAGCTGCAGCACATGGGGTTCTGTGCTATACCGGACCTGGTGAGAGTGGACGTGTATATATATATATATATATATATATAAATGCATGTATATATATATATATATATATATATATATATCTAGATCGCATTGGGCCCCCGATTTCGGGAGTGGCCAGCAAGGCAAAAGCCTGGGTAGGACACGTGGAACATCCTGTTCGACATACATGCTAAGTTGCCTGTTGTAGGACCAAGTTGTAGGACATACGTTCGTGGGAACGTCGAACGCACAGAACGATATAAGAAAAGCGCAAAATTGTACTAATGTCAAGAAGCCATAGCTTAGGCAAGATCATTGACATGGTATTTTTTTAGAGAAATTTTGTGATTCTCAGGCAGAGTCACTTACGATCCCCTGTAATCGGCAAGCAACAAGCTTTTCCGGTGTAACAAACGGCTATATAAAGACGACATGGGTGGTGCCCATATATATATATATATATATATATTTATACATAGTTGCGCCTAGTTTTGCTGCGTATCACGCTCGTCTGTTTCCACTCTACATCATTGGGTGGCGACACACGTATATCAAAAGACGGGCGCTAATCATCGGCGTGCGAGTTCGTTCGCCCATCATAGAACGCCGAGGAGGCTGCTGGCCCAAGATACGTTTAGGCTATTTATCTCGACGAGCTTGGTATGTCGTACTTGGTTTGTGTACGTGACCGACACAGCCTTGCTCAGCGTCGTCACCTCGCGCCGCTTGTGTCCTTTTCCGAGAACTTCATCTCATCTCATTTTCAGACCCAAAACGAATCACCGAGCCGGACCGAGACCGGCATATGCAGACGACGATGATAACAACAACGACAACAGCAGCAGCAGCTACAACAACAACCACCACCACCATGACAACAACAGTAGCAACAATAACAACAACAACAACTCACTATATGGAGACGGCCAGGTCAAGTCCTATATGAGTACAAGGCATCATCATCATCATCATCACCCACCGATCTAGATCTAGTTCCGTGTGAGCACCCTTCCCCCATCGTTCCTTTATTATTCTTTCTAAATGTGTGTGCTCATACAGGTGTATGTGCATATATATATATACATATATATATATATATATATATATATATATATATATATATATATATATATATATATATATATATATATATATATATACATAACAGATTGGGTCATTAGACGCACCTTTACGCGATCAAGAAGTGGCGCGTCTGCTTAAAATCGGTTCGCTCACCCCGAGCGTGTTCTTTAAATGCGCCACTAACTACGGGCAATTTTGGCGTGTCAACGAAGTCCAGGCATGATTCGATGATTCGGCGACGAGATGAGCCAATCAATGCTAGAGGTGCATGTAAGTCAACACAGACAACCAATAACAACAGATAGTTTCTTACCGAACCGTGCAGAACTGATGGTATAATATTTAGCTTATTAGAGTGTCTTCCGCGGCAGTCTAATGCTCTGTCGCTCTGCTATATATATATATATATATATATATATATATATATATATATATATATATTGTATAACTTCGTTCTTCATCGTTTATTCAACTTTTGAGAGATAGAAACAATTAAAAGTACATATATGCTTTTACTAAGTAGGAATATGGTCCAATTGATCAATGTGAACGCTATCTCTCTCTCCCTATATATATATATATATATATATATATATATAATATATCTATACATATATAAAGCTTAAATGCTACGTTTAAAGCTACTATTTGCTGGATAGCCTACTTCTTGGCTGGCAACGCGTGTCTAAACACGGCATTGGATGTTTAAAACGGTATATTTATACAAGTATGCGAACAATTTGTTGTTCTACTCGTATCTATATATATATATATATATATATATATATATATACATTTATATATCCATATAAATATGTATATAATATATTAGTACTGTCAATTGGTGTCCGTTTTAAACTGCGGCCACGATAATATAGCCATCAGGGAGATAGGGAGATGCATTGACTGCCGGTGGCGTCACTGCTTCAATTGGAGTATTTTTCACCCGCGTTCGCGCCTACCACCAGTGGACGCTTGTTGTTGTTGTTGCTGCTGCTGCTACGCATGCTGTTGCTGAAGACAGTGACCGTCATCTCAGTCGCTATCTTGAAATGCCCACATCGGGTCAAATCATCGTCTCTTGCTTCACTCTTCCATAAAACAGCCACAACAAAAACGATAATAGCAATCCCAACAACAACAACAACAACAACAACAAAAGTTACAGCAGCGACAACAACAACAACAACAACAACGACGACGTTTATATCAACAAGACCCAACCACAACTGTAATAACAATATCCTTGTGCTACTACAACCATTACTACAGTTTCTTGTAGCACTTTTACGTCGGGTATTACTTTGTACTACGTTAAAGCGCGCACAAGTCCCTAGTTAAACAACGAATAAAACGGCATCAAAGAACCTAGAACGGGTTTATGTTTATGCTATCAACAATCTTCAAACTACTGATCCACGTATAATTCGCACCCCCCCCCCCGCGCGCTCTGAAACAAGGGGAAAACGGCGAAGATAATGGCCAAAGTAGAAGCGCTTGGAGTCTCTGTTGTTGTTGTTGTTGTTAGTGGTGCTGTTGTTGTTGTTGTTTGTTATTGTTGTTGTTGTTGCTGCTATTGTTACTGGTCATTGTTCACGGCCCCCTATACCTCGACTAGCATTTTGTCGGGCAATTTGTCTGATCACTTCAACTTCACTTTGGCTCAGTACGGTCAGTCTTTTTCGGTCTTCGACTTTTTCATCATCATTATCACCATCAATATCACCATCATCATCATCATCTTGCTGTAGCTTCTGCTTTTCCTTTTAGTCGTCTTCTTCTTCTCTCCCAATTTCTTTGATCCTTTCTCCGGTCCCCGATCCTTTCTTCTTTCTCTCTCTCTCTCTCTCTCTCTCTCTCTCTAATTCGTCTTCCCTCTCGGCGTCCATCAGGTACTCCTGTCAGGACACGGAAGGAACAACGGAGGCAGACGCATCGCTAGTTGACTTAGGCCCGCTGCGTACAGCAGCTCGTCTCTATTATTTTCTCCTTGGTGCGCTTCGTTTCATAGATCTCGTTTCTCGCTCTTTCATCTCTCTCTATACCCCCTCTCTCTCTAACTCTATTTCTCTCTCTCTATCTCTATATATATATATATATATATATACATATCACTCTCTGTATTGTGCTTCTCTCGCTGTTGGTGTGTGTGCGTATGCGTGTCTTTTTCGTGGGCTCTCCAGGCAACGTTGGTCGGTCGGGGTCCGGTCTTCCCGTCTGGTCTTCACGTCAGCCGAAGCCTCACTTCCGACGTTCACTTGTTGCTATTGCTGTTGTCCGTCGGCGGCCATTCACATTGAACGAAGACGGCCGAACATACGCCCGCCTGTCTGCCTGCTCGCCAGGCCGTCTGCCCGCTCCACCAGCCGCCACCGCCCCAACGACGTCGACGCGCGCGTCAAGGCGTCGAAGCGACGCAACAACTCATCCTCAATCGACGCATCCACCCCACTTGTGATCCGCTACGGCTGCTGCTGCTGCTACCGATACTGCTATGACAGCCTGCTGCCCTGCGCAGTTGATTTTGCTGGGTGGCTGCTCCTGGGGTAGTGGCGGTGCCGCGGCGTCGACAACGAACTTTCACACACAGACAGAGAGAGAGAACAGATATAGAGAGAGAGAAAGAGCCGTCTCCCGAACGCCCGACGCATCCAATCATACGTGATGATTACTCCCTCCAGCACCCGTTTCGACGTCGCTCCTCACTCTCCAACTTGCTGCCTTCTCGACACGCTGCTTCGTGTTGGCGTCATTGATGTCGTCTCTAGACCTCGAGTTCTCGAACGGATATATGTATCTATATATATATATATATATGCATAAATATATGTATCTATTTATTTATCTATAAGATATATATATATATATATATACAGACATACATGTATGTGATCTACATACATGTCTGTATATATATATATATATATATATACGTGTGTATATGATCTACTGTGCCTTTTCCTACAGGTGTTTATCGGTTACCCCGTCCGACGACGTGATGATGGCGATAATAATGCTGATGATGACCATGATGTCGGTGCTGATGATGATGAGGATGTTGGTGCCAACGAGGATCCTTTCTTTAAATCGGTTGCTTCTGCTGAGGGGACTGCGTCACCACCGTCACCACCACCACCACCACCGTCACCATCGTTGTCGTCGTCGTTTTGATCGTTCATCGTGTTTGTTCATCGACGTTTTTGCCGCTGTCGGCGCCGCCGCCATCGCCACGGCTGGCAGCATCTTTATCATTGTTATGTGATGTGTGATGTTTGCTAGTGGTTGCTCGTCTATGCACTGCTCTCTTCCGCTGCTGGACTTCAGCTTCGTCAGTTAGAGCAGCATTCTGTAGCCTTCTGTTGCTTTTCGATCGCCACCACTGCCGCCGCCACCACCGGCATCGTTGCCTCTGCTGTAGTCGTCGCTAGACGCGAGCCGACAATATTTCTCCAGTTCTTGCTGCTGCTACCGCCGCCGCTCGTACTACGAGTACCGCTACTGCGCCTCCTCGTGCGCTGAGCCGACTCGATGTCGACGACCATGATGATAATAACAACCCCACAACATGATGGCTCCACCTCATTGCAATGTCGTCGTTGTCGTCATTGTCGTCGTTACCCATCGAAGAAGAAGAAGAAAGAGAACTCGTTTCCTCCAAGAGTTCCTCCTTCGTCATAAACTTCGCCATGGTATGGCCCGAGTTGACGATGCCATCATAACTCGTCTCGCCTACTACGCGTATCTCTCTCTCTCTCTCTCTCTCTCTATCTCGCTCTTGGTCCAGCTAACTTTTCTAGCTCTATCTATTTTTCGCGTGTTTTTATTTATTTATTTTTGTTTTTTAACTTTTTTAACTTTGCTTGTAGACTGAGGTGTTCTGAGTTGGATCGCGGTCGCGACCTCTTCAGGTGCGTTCTCTCTCTCTCCCCCCCCTCTCTCTCTCTCTCTCTCTCTTTCATACTAACTGTAGTAGTACTAAAAGTAAACGTTAGTTGTAATGCTTAACGCCGTTATGATGATTGCAGTAGCAGTAGGACCGGAGGAGAAACGATTACTATCAACACTACTCAGCTCTTCATATGTAGCAAACATAGGCCTTCAGTCGTACTTTTCCTAGGATCGAGAAGGCTCCTAACTTGGCCCGCGTTCGAGAGTCCACCACAAAAAGGGCACCTCGCCACCTCTTCGTGAGGTGTCATGAACGTGGGAGGGAAACAAAAGCGCATCGCCAATGACGCGCTTCGATTTCTAAGGAGGGCAATTCGAGGCTGCTCAAACATAGAACTACAAGACGTTTGCAGGAAGATGCTGGAGTTCGTCTCACTAATGAAAGCAGGCGGCGCACATATCTCGGCGCACATATTCGTTACTTCAGGTGACGGAAAATAACCCAGCATAAAAAAATGTTCCCGGCTTTTCGAGAAAACTGGAAGCAAAGCGCAAACGCGAAGAAAAAGACGGAGAAATACACGAATATATATATATATATATATATATATATATGGGGAGACAGCTCTGACTACAGGTCCTCACTTGCTTAAGTGGCGTTCTCTACAGTAGTGTCTGTGTGTGCGTGCCGCGTTTTTCAGTTTCTCTTTTCTAGAACAAAATGTAGATGTTTAGGACTCAGTAGATATGCACTAACAGTGCCTTTGTAGATGAATGCCAAACTCTAGCTGCCGATTGTCGTTTCTGTTTTCTCTCCCACCATTTTTCTTGCCTTCTTGTGATCACCTCTCATTGGATATCCATAAATTATCCACCAGCCAGTCGCTTACAAGCGTTTCGCGTCACCAGGCTGTGTGGAAGGCAGCCCAACCCAGAGCAGTCATAGGACCTTGGACAGGTAGCTGCGTTGTTCAACTTTGTCTCGACGATACGCCAACATTGACTGTTATACAGACATATATTTATATGTATATATATATATACCTGTCCGTGGCTGAAGTTGTAACTACTGAAGCTACTACAGCGCCGTCGTTGTTGTTGTTGTTGTTGCTGTTGATGCTGGTGATGCTGTTGTTGTTGTTGTTGTTGCTGTTGTTGCCAAATACAGACATTTCGGGTCGCTAATGTAACTTTAGTCGGCTCGCCTCAGACAGCGTTTTTGCGCGTTCCCGTTCGATGCGGCCCCGAGCGCCGCCAAAGCCAGCTCTAGGAGAACGAAGTCGCCTGCGGCTGATTGCCGAACTGGGTGAGGTCCATTGCCATATTGCACAGCTTCGCTAGTAAATATGGCTCTAGATATATTTTTCTCAATGTTTCTTATACATATCTCCTGACTCTTTCTCGGTCCGGCAATTAAACTGATACACCACCCATTGCCATAGTCAAGACAATGCTGTACGCAGACGCGTATAATATACGACATTTTATATATATATATATATATATATAGGAAAACAAATGGTAGTCGTTTGTTTCCGATAGTTTCTCTTTTGCATTTGTTTTTTCTCTCTCTTTACATGTATGTATATGATGTTTGCAGCTGCGTTGGTAGCCACTTCTTAAATGCGGTATATCTATATATATATATATATATATATATATATATATTAAAAAGGGCATATCAAGGACAAATTATTTGCTCTCTCCCCCCCCTCTCTTTCTCTCTCTCTCTCTCTCTATATATATATATATATATATATATTTTGCGCTAGTCGTGCTTTCTATATCTATACACGTAGTGAGCTTCACAAGTGTTTATATGTTACTATTTTTATTTGAACGTACTAAAGTATCACCTAGGTAACGTCGGTGAATGCTTGTTAGGTCAATAATGTTTTTACTGTACTTGTTGCGGTTGGATATATAGCGTGTGGTATCTTTCGGTTGCTACTGCCCTTACGCTATATGCAAGCTGCTGAGCACACTGGCATAGGCTATTACATCTTTAGCCAGTATTTATAGCTCTATCTGCAACTTCAAGATGATTCTTTTTTTAGTAAATAAAGGATTGATTCTGAAGAAACGCGTTCACGACGTTTTCTTCCGACGTTTGGCTAACATGTTAGCTATGACAGTAATCCATTGGTAAGCCGAACGTTTGAGTATCGTGCTGGCTTGGAAAATTGTCATGGTGATTTACGTTACCTAGATGAGACCAATTAAGCTATGCCGGCTGAAATGCTGAAGCGTTTGCCAAACCTTGCCTGGCACTCTGCAACCGGTCTGCTGGGCTGCGTCTAAGCTAGCGACGGGGTGGTGCTAGCTGAAGCTGAGGCATGTCTGGTAGTACGGTAACAATACAATTGTGAATGCAAACGCAATGGTAAAGATTAACAAGGACCGGCTAATATGAATAGTTGCTGAGGAACGTCGTGCATTGCGGCTCCTGATCGAACCCTCGTAAGGTTCCAGAGGCGTCTTTTGCCAACGCTTAGTCGCGCATCGAAGGAGCCACACACAAGGCAGGACACGAAAATCGGCTGTTTTGCGTAGCGGCAGAAAGGTCCCGAGTTGTCCGTGTAGTGCGACGTCCTACCTGCCAGGTTGTGACCTGGATCCGTGACAGGGAGTGGGCAGATCAGTTGTGTTAAGGAGGTTGTCTTAAGAATAAGAGGCCTTAGAAAAAAGGCCTAGAAGTTGGAAGAAGAACAGTTGGAAATTAAATTACGCGCACGACACAAAGGCACTATGGTTCATTTCTGGTTCGTTTACAAACTTGCACGTGCGTGCATATATATATATATATATATATATATATATAGGTCTAGTCTCAAAGCGAGTACTAGGGTGAAGAAGGCGCAAGCCTTCGACATCATATCGGTATCGATGTATAGCTTAGTTCGTATTGATGGCAGTATGCAGCGGGCTGTGCATCTACACACACATATATATAAATATATATATACAGGTAGTTCAACAAGTTCTTAGAATGAAAACCAAGAATTTTCCAAATCTTGTTTTTAATTTTTTCTTATTTGATATACTCCCCGAGAAGCTCAATACAACTTTTCCCACGATTTCAGAGCATTTATACCTCTTGAGTAGAATTCCGCGTCTTTAGACTGAAAATAGGCACTGAGAGCAGCCTTAACCTCTTCATTGCTGGAAAAACGCTTTCCACCGAGACATTCTTCAAATGTCCGAAGAGGAAATAATCAGAGGGGGCCAGGTATGGAGAATAGGAAGGTTGTTCAATAAGTTCGAACCTCAGTTGGGCCAGTTTTGCCGTTGCTTGCCGCGACTTGTGTGCGGGAGCATTGTCCTGGTGAAACAGGACAGCCTTCTTCTGCAAAGCGGGCCGTTTCACGACGAGTTCTTGCTTCAGGCAGTCCAACAGTCTTGCATAATATTCTCCCGTGATCGTTTTACCGCTCTCAAGGTAGTCGACCAGAATTATTCCACGTTGGTCTCAAAAAACCGTAGCCATCATCTTTCCGGCCGATGCCGTTGTCCGCACCCTCTTCGGAGGTCCTTCACCAGGTGCACACGATTGGCGAGATGCTTCTTGGGTCTCGGAAGTGTAGTGATGGACCCAGCTTTCATCGACGGTCACGAATCTGCGCCAAAAATCCGACGGATTTTTCGACATCTTGGTCAAATTTCGCTGTGAAGCGGAAACACGCGCGTCTTTTTGGCCTTGGTTGAGCAAATGCGGCACCCATTTTGCTCTGAGCTTTTTCATCTTCAAGTTTTCGTGCAGGATGAAGTGCACTCTACCCAAACTGATCCCCAAGGCCTCCGCTATCTCCCTAATGTTCACTCGCTTATCTGCGGCAACGATTTTCCGCACTTTTTCCACGTTTTCCTCATCAGTTGCCGTTTTTGGGCGTCCTGAACGTAGTTCATCCTCGGTGCTCGTGCGACCTCTTTTTAACTCATTAATCCAGTTGGAAACAGTGGCAAAACATGGCGCAGAGTCACCGTACACCTCGTCTAACTCAGTTTTCACTTGGGTCGCATTCCAACCTTTGAAATAAAAATGCTTGATAACCACTCGAAACTCTTTTTTTCTTCATTTTTCAAAATCACGCCGATACGTTGCACGGGAAAAGCGATCAAACGAAATCGCAACGGCCAATCACTATAATATTTTGACTGCTAGCATTCGAAAAGTTGCCGTTTCCAATAGCGGTAAAAGCGCGCCAAAATTCGAATTCTGAAAAGCTCATTTTAAGAACTTGTTGAACTACCTGTATATATATATATATATATATATATATATATATGTATATATACATATGTATATGCTTTGTAAGACCAACTGGTGGCTTGGCGTATTAGACGCACCGATCGATGTCGGACGACGACGCATCGGTGATGATGGTGATGATATGGCGTACGGGTTTCAACCAGCGGTTAGCTGGAGGCACCCGACCCGATGCATGGCAGACCGACCGACAGACATACAATAAGTTCAAGAAGTCCGTTTGTTGGTTAACGAAACGTTCTCTTTTTCGAAGCTGGGAAACGGGGCGACCTTCTTTTTAATGGCGACAGGCGGCGGTGAATCGCGGCAAAACGCCTCCGATGATCATTCGTTTGTGAGGTTCAAGCGTAACAAGAGTGCGTCGGACAGACGCCCAGGACGCACAGACACACACACAGTGTGGTGCAGTCAAGCCATAAACAGGTACGTTTACCGTTGACAGCTTTCGCTCGCGCTAACTCTCTCCAATCTGGTGGTGCGTTTTTTTTTTGTCTTTCCTACGGTATTTGCTACTTACCCCCGTTTAGCGTAGGTAACTTTCCCTCTCTCTCTCTCTCTCCCGCGCTCCCCTTTTCATACATGTACGTATACTTCTTACATACTCAGCAGCTTCTTCGTCGTCGGCAGAAGTGTGTGTGTGTGTGTGTTACAGAAGCCAGCCGCTCTGACTGTATCTGATTTTGGTTCGATCTCCGGCGGCCGGTTTGTTCGACGTTTGTTTTGTGATCTGCTTTGCTCGAAAGGTTGAGCGCATTTTTGTTTTGCAGAGTGACTTCACTCACCACCACCACCACCACGTTGCTTAGCAGCGGCTGCTGTGGCTGTCGTCGTTGTCGTCGTCGTAAGCAGTATCAATCGAACGAAAGACCCAACCAACAAACGCTAACTATGAGAAAATACTTCGAATGTTTCCGTTTACGATCGACGTGCTCGACCAAAATCACTTGTTAAATCAAACTCTGACTTCGACCCCGGCCACGATGGATGCCAGCAGCAAACAACAACAGCAGCAACAACAACAGCAACAACAACAACGGCAGCAGCAGCAGCTCCAACGGAGGCGGGTTTGGGCCGCTCACAAATTTTGGCTACTTAATACTGTTTGGCTGGGTGCAATGTCACTTGGTTAGATATTTGTATATTGACATCATTGCCATTCCCACGTGCCTCTCCCCGTTTCTTCCCAACTTCTGACTAAACAATCTGACACGCCTAAAAACACCCGCTGTGATCGCCCTCTTCAAAAAAAAAAGTAATGAGAACGTGGTCAAATCTCTCGCCTACTGGCTTGAACAACGTGACGTTTTTTTAGATCTCTTGCAGTGCCAGCAAGATAGATAGGGGTGCGAAGGGTGAACATCAATAGAAGGTCACCTCATTCACGGCGCGTCCAGCGCGTCTCGTGTTGGTAGTCTGATTCTGTGCGGCCGTGGCCGCACGCGTTCGGTGAACGAATCTCTAACTCCTGGGTGAACTACTGTACTGAAACTTTTGCGAGCGTCATTCATCGCGTTTTGATGATTGACTGGTAGCTGGTAGTAGCGTCCAGTACGTTCATTTACAGATGCTGCTGTTGCTGCTGCTTATGTGCCTCTACTTGCAGGAAACTAAGGCAGTTCGACTATATGCCTTGAAGGTGTCAGCACGCCAAATCTGCATGCATTGCAGGTAAATAATCTGGACTACATACAGACTTTTTCGTCGAGTAATGTGCTTTTTAGACTGTCAATTGGCATTTGAACATAAACATGAAGTTGAATCACGCACTTCGTCACAAAGACCCAGTCAGTTGACCCAATTGAATGGACGGTTCGTCTGAAAATAGGCGTACAAGGTAAATACGGCCGCGTTGACGCGCGCGGCGGCACAGTACGTGTTGATTATCAGTTATGGATGCACTTGATTCCACAAATGATCACAAACAAAAAGCATGTTCATATCAATAAGTACCTCTACAAACGAAACGTAGCGAAGTACCGGCATGTGCATTTGCCTTATATATATATATATATATATATATAACGATCGTTGTTAGAACTAGCCGATATGGGTTACAATATATATATATATATATATATATATATATATATGTATAGTAGGAAAGACGAAAATTATAATTATTGCTGACTCGTGTTGCTTTAGTAGGTGTGTCTTTATGTTGCTGCTGCTGCTGCTGCAGCTGTCGATGTTTTTGTTGTTGTGTTGTTTGATTGCCGCATGCGTTCGCCATAATTTGACAGAAATGATTCATCCTGTCAGACGGCTGTTCCGATTCACGTGGACAGTCAAACACACGAGTGCAATATGTCTGTCAATATATATATATATATATATATATACATAACTGAGCAATATATATATATATATATATATATATATATATATATATATATATATATATATATATATATATATATATATATATATATATATGCTTACTTATCCAGCAGACGCATTGTGAGTGCTCGACGTCGGCCGAACATGGCTGGTTAGTAGCCAATTGTCGTTTGCCTTGTAATTTATATTCTTGCTCTTCCTGTGGCCGCGATCATCTATAACGCCCTCTGTATGTGAATCGGCCATCTTACCGTTGATCTTTCTTGTATGGTTTTTACTATTAACGCAGATACATTAACACACGCACACACACAAGCACTATTCTTTGATTTGATCAACCTGATTACCGATGATGAGAAGTGAATCGCCTACAACAACGTAGTTTGCAACGCCGAATGCTGTTGAGGCAGTGAATGCTATTCATGGTGTTGTTGTGTTTCGTTCTTGGTCCCGTTGTTAGCACTGTTATATATATATATATATATATATAAGGCGAGCACTGCCGAGTGTGCAAACGTATTGTACATGATTAATAAATCATCACAATATATATATATATATATATATACTGTTGTAGTTGTTACCGCTAGGACCATGGCAACTGGTAGTGCTATTGCGTTGCTCGCCTTGCAACAGCACAACATATTGTGGTCAGCCACAAGGCAGCGATTAGCCATTCAGCTAGTAAGCACGCAGAATAGGATGTCGTTGAGAACCCCTAGTAAGTCGCTGCTTAACTGGCAGAAAGCTGCGAAATTTCAGCTGCGGTCGTCGTGTGTGGGGGGGGATCGCTGTGGGGAACTGTGGAAAACTGGCGACGGCCAAGACGACGAAGGCAATGACAGAAGGCCGAGGGTTGGGGCTTGCGGAAGAAAAG
This sequence comes from Dermanyssus gallinae, assembly GCA_003439945.1. Lineage (NCBI taxonomy): Eukaryota > Metazoa > Arthropoda > Arachnida > Mesostigmata > Dermanyssidae > Dermanyssus > Dermanyssus gallinae. The sequence goes on from QVRM01000892.1 coordinate 198,758, forward strand.
AGAGGGGGTAGACGGGTAAAATTGAAGAAAAAGGAAAAAGAAGTAAAAAACTCAACTAATAAGAAGAGACACGTCTTATTTATTGCGATAAAATACGAAAAAAAACACGATATTATTACGACAAAAAAGTCACTAGCTTGCGAGCGTGGGCTGACACACCGCCCGCCGCAAATGGACCAAATAATTCTTTAGCTGACATCATATCGTTGTGAATGGCACGCTCTATTGATGGAATCAACGATGGGGATGATGAAGCTGTTGTTGTCGTTGATGATTATTTTGTTTTCGTGTTGTTTCATTTTTAAGAAACCTATCATTGTTGATTATTCTTGTTATCGCAGCACCGACCACAACGCTGCTAATATTGCTGCTCTAACTGCAGATGTTGATGCAGGTGGCGATGATAATGAAGATATACATGTTATATCTTGCAAACGTATACAATGCAGTTGTTATTGTTTTTGATGATGACGACGACGACGATCAAGTCGATGGTGTTGATTTTTTGATGACTTCAATGATCACGATCATTGTAATGGTAATGATGATGATGGTGATTGGTTATAGATGTAGTGATGGCGGCGGCGGCGGCGTAAAGATGTTTTTTCAACCCGTAGACGGCGCCATTGTTGTTGACGCTAGCAAACAACAAGTACCGTATCAAAGACATGCATCAATCGGCTGTTTACCAGCATAGGCACCATCAGCAACAACAACATCAACAAACGCAACAACAACAGCAACAAACGCAAACAACAACAGCAACAAACGCAACAACAACATCAACAAACGCAACAACAACATCAACAAACGCAACAACAACAACAGCAACAAACGCAACAACAACAGTAACATTAGCAACAAACAAATATTTCCTCCCACTTCTGATCTCTTTCTAGACAGCTCTTCTCTATGGGCTTGTCATTGGCACAATTGTTACAACATTTTGCTGCCGATCTACGCAACTCAACACGGACAGACAGGCAGACAGACGGATTGGTGCCTGCCATTAAGCTTTTGGTTGCTAGTCAGTAGATGTGTGTTGGAGACGAAAGGAGATTGACTGATCGCGAGATGAAGATACAATCTCCTGTTTGATAACAATGATGATGGTGATGGTCCAAGCGCAGGTTCAAGAGAGATACTCTAGCCCGTCCAGCTCCCATCTTAGCCCAACCCAACCTCCAGGACCACTTGATCATCACAATCATGCGTGTGCAAATATTCTGCCTGCCGCAACAGCGTCGACAACGAAGACGACGAGGACGACGCTCAAGGTTATCTCGAGGAGTGATCGCGCAATTTCGTTCGCCCATCAAGTTCAGACGAAATCGATCATTAGCGACTTCTTCGTGTTCAGCGGTTGTCTGATCAGGACCGCCGCTCCCCCTGCCGTCCTCTCGATGCCTCTCTCGGTTTCGTTCATAACGTAGCAGGCCGATTAGGATGATGATGATAATAATGACGATTGCTCGCTCGGTTGCAATTGTCGTCGCTGTGCAAACGTCCCGGTTAGACTAATGAAGCATTAATTAGCACGGTTGTTAGTGACCGTAGATCTCGACGTTGACTTGGCCCGCCAGTTGCAATAGTAGGTTGGAACAATTGCAGTTTTGTTGTTTGACTAATAAAGTGAGATATTGCTTTTTGAAAGTGGAAATGATCTGGTGACGACTTATCGGGTCGCCAGTTACACGACAACCGTACAGTTCGGCAACAGTACCGTTACTAAATTGTTGTGTCGTTTACCGGGCTGCTTTTGCTAGATAAGCAGCAGCGGTCGGTTCACTGCACGGGAAACTGCATAGGCATCTTCACGCAATCGGTTCGACACACTACCTTTAGTGAGACATAGAGTGCATATAGATGGTCTTCATACGTCGCTCCTCCAACAGATTTAAATGAAACTTGGGCAGCCTCTGCGGTAGTGGCTTCTGGAAAAAGGTTTATGACAGAAACCGTGTACACAAATTATATATTTTATAAGATCCCACAAAAGTCTGGCTTTACCAGAATGGAAAAAATGTGTCGCACACGTAGCCCAAGTAAGCAATAAGTAGGTATTTAGCTCACCAGCCACGTTTCGTTCACTAAACAGAGCGCAGACTCGCGTCAAAGAATTTATTGGCTTCCGATGCTCGACAGCGTTCGAACTAATAAACAGATAAACGGACAGTGGAGGTTCAGCAAACGTATTGCTCCTATGTCGATAGTGTCGTTTCCCCCGTTCCTTAGGGACGTGGCCCGCAGTGGGGAGGGAAATCGAAGAGTGGATGAGATGGAGAGAAAGAACGAGAAGTAAGCGAAAGATAATGATTGTAAATTATGATGTTATGTTGTCGCCATTGTGACTAAGGAAGGTCGTGTGCGCAGCGTTTAACGACGTAGAGGGAGCTCTTTTAGGCGCGCTACTTTGCTTCGTAGGTGATGTTTGCCTAGTTCAAAATTGACAGGTCACGACAGACCGCCAGCCAGTGCTTCATTTCTACCGTATGCGATACCGAGGCAAGGAAATCGACGCTCATGGCTGTCCGTAATGCCGACAATAGTGCTAAAGGTCATAGGAAATGTCAGATAGAAAATACGAACTAGACCATCGTTACAACAATGAGAATAAGAGCACAAAGACGCACTAAGAGCAACAAGAACAAGGACAATAACGACAACGACGCCAACAACAACAATAGCAACAAAAACAAAAGCAATAGCAACAAAAACAGACACGGGCGATAGCCTTTTCTGCAAAATTACCTGAATAGTTATAATTGTTTGAATTTATGTAATAATGGAAATTTCAAGCTCAATGAAGATTTATTGAATTTAAATAAATTTGCCGTCCGGAGAAGACGGTCCCATAAAAAAAAAAAGCAATAGCAACATTACTACCATCAACAACAGTATTCAAATGGCTTCCGAAGCCGCACCCGGGCATTTCCAAATTGTAACCACCACGCTGGCAGCAGCAAGAACAACAACAAAAACAGCAATACGTACAATAGCGATTATTGCATTAAAGGCTGCATCAATGACACACACAGTAACAGCAGCAACAATGCGAATGTATAAGCAACGACAAACGTCACAAGGCCGCTGTAACAACTAGCATTAACAAAGCGAACATAGAACGGAACAAAAATAACAAAATAACAACAGCGACTACAGCAATAATAACAAAATAACAACAGTGACTACAGCAATAGTAACAACAACAGCAACGCCAACAAAAACAACAACAACTGCAACGCCGCCAACAACAACAACAACCCTGCAACCCTATTGGGGAGACTGGCTTTTGTTGATGTGTAGGGTCGCTCTCGGGGTCTCTTGTCAGTCATCACGACAGGTTGACCCATTGACTCAGAGCGGGACATTTCATTCCTCTCTTCCTCCCCTCTCTCCTATACACAGACACATACACGCAAACTGATATTTTCTATTACCCTCTTTCTCACTCATACACTCATTCTGTTCGCCACTGCTGTCGTCTTACTCTTCGAAGGGTATTCTGTAGCTAGCCGGCAGCATCAACGGTAACCACAGCAAAATCAATGGTCGTCATCGGCTTTATTCCTTCGCATCACGCTTTTGTCGTCCATTGAATCCATTCATGGCATCGATTTGACTTGACTTGGCAGCGACGACGACAAAAACAACAGCAACAACCGTAACGACAACAGCAACAATCAGAATGACAACAACAGCAACAACAACACCAACAACAACAGCAACAACAACAACAACAACAACAACAACATTAATAATCATAGCTATAACAACAACCGCACCGATCGTTCACCAACCAGTCACCGACGAATACAAGCTCTCAGAAGAGCGAAAAAGAGACATGTACTCGCCGCCGTATCTCTCTACCTCTCTACCTCTCTCTCTCTCCCTGGCGTTTCCCTATTTCGCTCTTGCTTACGTACGCACGCACGCATATCTTCAATGAGCGATCCACGCCGCCATCAAATTACCTCGGCTGGTTTCGATCACGGCAGCAGTTTTTGTTCTTCTTCTTTTCTACCACTACTACTACTACTACTACTACTATTACGTTTACTACAATGACCTCATCACGATCGTAAGCTACTACCGTAGGTTTCTCACACTAATGGCACTACTCTACACTATATATATATATATATATATATAAGTACCGTTTCCATCACTACTACGACAACCACAACTCAATTACGAGGGATGGCACCTCCTCCGCATCAATCGGGGGCCTCGCCTTGCTCGTTTGCCTCCCGGTGGTCCATCTATCCATCCTCTACCCCCGAAGCCTCCCACCCACCCACACCGAGAGGGGGGGGGGGTTGATTGTACTACGACTCCATTCATACTTTAGCCGCACGTTTTACTACAGTGAAAGTAGGTAGTTCTGCTTGTTGTTGTAGAGCTGCCTGTAGTAATCGTAGTAAAAGCAGTCATGATTTGCCAATGATTCGCTCAATTGTGAAATATTACTTAGAGTCAGGAACAGAAACACAAATATATATCTATAGAAGGCAAAGGTGGAGAGTGAAAGAGAGACAAACGACCGCAATTGTGAAGAAAACATAAATTGAAACTCAGTCGACGTATTTTGACGGGTAGTATCAGTAACAGCACTAGTATTGACAGTAGCAGTACCGAATACCATATTCTAGAGGCTACCTCGATGGAGGTAGTTGCTGCGGAGGGGGGGGGGACTGAAGACTGGAAGGGCACCAAGATCTGATAGCATTCTCGTCTTGGCCACGTAAGCGCTTTTAGAAGTTCCCGGATGTGGATATTCCGCAGAGGTTGTCTTCCGCTGGCTTAGAATAATGTTGAGCTTGTCCTCATCTCCAAAAGGGTTAGGGGGGGGGGTACTCCTATATATCCACATGCCTAGTTAGCATTCTGGTAAAATATTAGAGTTAAGTATAGAGTTCCGCTTGCGGTGCTTTGCAGAGAAGCATAGCCACCTTTAGCCGACACAATCTGTGTTCCTAACTCGGCCATAGAGCGTGTTGCAGGTTACAATAGCGGAGGCCCTGCGCCAGACCCCGCCTAAACCCAGGGATCTGCTGCTAGCATTACTGCTGGATGTTAATAATGCATTCAGCAGCCCGGAAGTTAATTTTGGTTACTCTATTTAACAAGGAAGTCTCCGCCGTGCATGAGACAGTTTCATCCCAGACAAGGCTTTTCCCGTGCGACAAGAGATTTGGTATGGTAACCCCGTCACGTTGCAACTCTTTTTTCCCTTCAGCTCCATAAGCTCGAGTGTGGAATGTATTCATGCTCTTCTTAGTGCCCTCCTCACTACTCCATTAAGCTCTAAGTGTTTTGTAAGACTGCCGGCACTTCTTATCGTTCGAATCAACCGTCGGTACCGCACGACATATATTAAAACGGTTTACATGCACGGGAGCCTATCCTAATTGTGGACACAGTGTGGAAGAAGTTAAGATCCGCCACAGTGCCAAGCTGACGGAGAGCTAATTTGAAAGGCGGGTATATTTGAAATTTAAGCTCGCGACAGATGTAGTTAAATCTTAGTGAACCAAGACCGTGTCTTTGTAGAGAGAGAGGTCCGCCTGCGGTTCAATAGTTGTCAAAACAAAAAAATTGCCAAACGTGGACGGATTTTTGCCTACAAGGGCTTTTCGTCTCGTACGAATTTTGTCTACCAATATTTCCATAGTTGACCTTGTTGTCTTTGCTGTAACTGCAGCCGTTGCTGTAGTTGCTGCGTAAAAGATGGTAATCGTAATGATGGCGCTTCATTTTTTTTTGTATGAGTAAAGTAAAGATTAATAATATTATACTCAATTTAAGTGAAATAAACCTAATTAATTTGAATAGGATTAAGAACAAATATGATAACGTTGCTCTCCACTAGCGAAAAGTGTCTCCGCTCGACCGAATAACGGTGGGGATGGCGGCGGGCAAACGAACTATCTATGTAGTGTTGTTCGATAAAGCAAGTTCGTCTTGTTTGTCAGCATCCTTTACGTCAAATTGAATGAACACGCGGCGACTTCACCGTTCTTATTGTTATTCCCGTTGCCTTCATTGTAACAGCTGCAACAGCAGCAGCAGCAGTTCTAGCAGAAGTAAATGTAGCAGTAGAATTCGTTGTTGTTGTTGTTGTCGTAGAAAACGTAATCATCGTTGAACTGCCGTCGTCAATAATGGTTCACCACGAAAAAGGGACCTAAAGGCAGAAAGAACGAGATATATAGAGAGAAAGAGAGAGACCACCAATAGTACAAATGCTAGTTGTTGTTGCTGTTGTTGTTGTAGTCGTAGTAGTAGTAGTAATAGCAAATAGCGGGTACGTGAATGAAAGGGCACTAAGTGAGGATGCGATCAGTCGAATTTGAATGGACGCAAAATGACGCTCGTTGTCGTGTTATTGTTGTTGTTGTTGTTGTTGTTGTTGTTGTGTATGATGTCGTCGTTACTGTCGTCGTGCTGTTGTTGTTGTTGCTGTCGCTGTCGTCGTCATCTCCATCATCATTGTTGCTGCAGGTTCCGAGCGCAAACGGCGCCGGCCTGATGATCTTCTGTCGCGTGATTCCGTCATGGTCCAACATTTGTGTCGGCAGCTACGACAACAACAACAACAACACCAACTACGACAACCAGGACAACAATACCAACAACACAAAAACAACGAGGACAACAACCACAACAGCCAGTTGAACAACGCCTCAACGACGATGACGACATGGTCGAAACCTAGGACGTCGCCAACACCGACCACGATTGATCTCGTTTTTCTCCCGTTTTGTCTTTCTAGATGTGCATACTCGCACAATGCAATGCTAACGTTTTACGTTTAGCAGCAGTCCTAATAGTAGTAGTAGTAGAGTTTTTTAGTATAGCTTTTCATTAAGCCACGTGCTGACTGGAGCAGTACCTGTTTGTACTACTATAGAGAACATCCTACGCGCTCTAAGGGGAAGAAAAACATTTTTACATGACATGATGCCGGAGTCTTGCATATAGGATGCCGTCCGATCGTTTGAAGTTCTGCTTGTGCAGTTATTCCTGCTAGCCCCAATGCTGGGATGGAAGGTCCGGCAGACGAGTGTCCATAGTGTGCGCACCGCATTTTCCAGTTAATCCTCAAAAAAAGGTAGTAACAATTCGAGCATTTCTTCTCTCTCTCCTCCCGCCTTCTCTCGAACTATCTCTCCTCGTTGATCGACCAGTGGCATCGGCGATGGGTCGCCTGTTGATTCGCCTACCGATTCGCTTTGTTCGAACTACCGCTTCTGTTAAAGCAAAAACAACAACTACTTCTACTGCTACTACTACTACTACTACAACAACGCCTACATGCTTGTCTACCTTCCTACAACGACTACTTAAGGTACATCACTGTTAAATAACCGACAAAATACGTATACGACCAGCCTACCTTACCTAACCGAACGCGAGCAAGCGAGCGAGTGAATGAACGCAACAAGACGACGAGACAACGCCGGTGATCACGTCAGCAAGATCAGGACGATCCACCACTTCAGGACAGGCTACAGCAAGTGGTAGGGATCCGTCCGCGATCCCTAGGACCCCTAATCACGGCCCGCAGTCGCTGCCGAAGGAGACGGCCGCCGCGATCTGGCTGGCGTGAGGCGCGAGACGCGAAACTGCACGAGCCGCGCTCGGTGAATGAGCTGCATCATTCGTGTCGTCGAGAGAGAGAGAGAGAGTGCAGATGAGACGATGCTTCCTGCAGACCGGGACACCACGGCCTGTCTTTTCGCTGAGCCTGTCTAGGCTCAATAATCCCCGGGCTGGCTGACCTATGCGCTAGCAGGCTTACATTTAACGAGTCAGATCGCTGGCTGATCGTCGTTGGCGTTGCTGCTGCTACAGCTGTTGTTGTTGTTGTTGTTGTGGTTGTCGGTGGCGTTGATATTACCGGGTCGGCTTAGCAACAGCAGGCAATTCCCGCCGCCTGTATCTAGCGATCCACGGAGTCCTGTACATAAGGGCGTGCGTGCCATGCTCTGTCGTTGTTGCTGTTGTTGTCGTTGTTGTTGCTGTTGTTGTCGTTGTTGTTGCTGTTGATGTCGTGGTTGTCGTTGTCATCGTCCGACTATGACCGCATGCATACACAAACAGTCTACACAAATGTTGCGTGTTCGAACCGCTGTTCAGACAGTCAGCCCGTCTACTAATCTATTCGAGATAGAGATGCAAACAAGCTGACGATCAATGTATATATAAATAAATAAACGATATATATATATATATATATATATATATATCGTTGAGTGAAAAATACAAAATAGTTGTACATATATATATATATATATATATATATATGTGTACATAGAGCGCAGAAAGAGGGAAGTATGAAATTACAATCGGCGCAAGACTAGCCGGTCGCGACAATCTTGTAGACCTGCAGCGTGCCGTTACGCTAATTAACAGGGAAACCATAGCTACAACTTTTACTTGTACAAGCAGTAGTTCTGGCACTGGCAGTAGTTTCTAGTAGCCACAGTAATCGAAGTAGTAGTATTAGTAGTATTAGTAGTAGCTATGGTCGTGCTATTTGTCGACGTAATGCTGCTATTAGAGCTACTCGTACGGAACTCGACGAAAACCAGGCACCGATGTTGACGAGCGTACAACGGGCTGGCGATACGACGGCGTTTGGATGGCAAAGTCCAACCGACCGGCCATGTTCGATTCAATCAGAGTCATTTGCGCGTCGCTGTTGCGCGCCTTTGTATATGGATACATTCATACGTACGCGCATACCGGAAGCCTCGACTCACTTGCAGACAAGCAGACAACCGGGTACCAGACGGGGGGGGGGGGGGTACCGCTAACCGTGGTGCGGGAGCCGTGTAATATGTGAGGAGCGTTCTGTCGCCGTCGCCGTTGAAGAACGTCACCAAGCCACTGTCATCATCATCACTGGTGAGAGATATGGAAGCAGAAAATCGCCACCGCCGCCGCCGCCGCCGAGAAAGAGAGTAGCATGAAAGTCCAAAAAGGACGGAAGAAAACAGAATAAACGAGAGGTAGATAAAGAGAGATAAATCGACACAGAGATGGACAGAAAGAGCGACATAGATAGGTTGAAATATAGATCGGGAGGAAAGAAAGAGAGAGGAATAAGGGAGATCGGGGGGGGGGGAGAGAGAGAGAGGAATAAGAGAGATCGGCGGGAAGAGAAAGAGAGGAATTAAAGAGGTCGGGGGAACGAGAGAGAGGGAGAGAGAGGAATCGGGGGGAGACGACGAAGCTGAAGTACGTACACGCTGAAGGCGCGACCAAATGGCGACCATGCTAGTCTTCAGAAGGACGTCGACTGATCTTCGGAATGGGCCGGCCGCTGACGAAGACGGCAACGATGGCGACAACAGGGGGAGGTGAAGACCGAAGACCGAAGACGAAAAGAGACGACTGCGAAGCGTCTATGAGGCGTCCATTTGTGACAGACAGATAGACAGATATTCGACAGCTGAAGGGACGACAAACAGACGAACAAGCGCACCTGAAACTGACACAGTATTTGACAGAAGCCAAAGGCGTTTTAAGCGGTCGATCAATGCCGACCCTTCTGCCCGGTCCTGCTATATGGTGTGGGGTCCTCCTCACCCAGCCCCCCGCCTCCTCCTCCCAGCAGCTCCGATGCCGTTTTGTCAATGAACTTAGGTTAAAGACAAAACGAAAACACCACATTACTCGATGAGTGTGTGTGTGTGCGCAGTTGTACGTGCAGCATTTCGTGCTTGACGATACCGTAGCATATATCTATATATATATATATATATATATATATATAATACATATATTGCTGCATATATATTCAGCATGGGCTACATTTGAGCTCGAGCGCATGTTGCCCGTTGTTAAATGTCGTCGTTTATGGGGATGTCCATCTATTTGTTTCTTGTTCTTCTCGTGCTTGTCGCCATCGTGCATCTTTAAATGCACAATACGTATGTACACGTACATGCTGGCACGCATAAAGCCAGTTATCGAGAGGGGAGGGAGGAGAAGAGCTAGATTAGAAAAGGTGCCTGGCAATTTAGAACAACAGCAGAAGTTGCAGGTTCGAGCCCTGTCGCTTCGGCATGTACCCATATCAGAGATGTCCTTTATCAAAATATTGGCTGCGTTCAGCTTCTATGTTTATACAAATCAATATGCGCGATTTGATATATATATATATATATATATATATATATATATTATAAACGTGTATGTGCGTGCCTCTGTGTGCGTGTATGTTCAAGCTTCGGTTGTTGTCGAACGAAGCAGTAAGAGTAGCTGCAGTAGCCATGCTTGTAATGTTAACAGATGTCGATTTGCTAGTGGTGATCAACACTGCTAATAAGCAAGCAAGCTGTCATTGTGTCTGGTTATAGGGGTATAGGGGTGTATATATATATATATATATATATATATATATGGTATAGGGGTCTATTACTACGGCAGCTTAGTGTCGACCATCTAACGGGAACGGACGAAACTCCCCCACTCGTACGAATCGCTCGGTGGTGGCGATTGAGTACGGCGCCGCCGCCAACGCCGCTGCCTCGGAGCCTTCGGAGACCGAACAGCAGACCGGTCTGGTTGGTTGGTCCCTGTTGCTCTGGCCCACTTCTGACGTCGTCGATACGTCCGTCGTCTGCTTTGATACGTCGATGTCGGCTTGCCTGCTGCTGTTGCTGACGACATCGTCATCGTCGTCGTCGTCGTCGTCGCCGTCCATGATGTAAATGATGACACCCGTAACGATGATGAAGAGGCTTGTTCGAATGAATGGCTTGGTGGCGAGCGTTGTTTGAGGACGACGACGTCAAACTGCGGCCGCGGCGGCGGCGTCTGCTAGTGTCGGAAGAGTCCAATAGGAGTTGTCGTCGTTGTCGTTGTTGTTGTCGTCGTCGTCGTCGTCGTTGTCGTTGTCGTTATTGTTGTCGTCGTCGCCGTCGTCTGTATTAAGGACGGTTATACGGCCGCCGGACGGGCGGACACGATTGGCGTCACCTTCACGTAGCCGTCGCTGCCGCCCGTATAGGCTCTCGGCTAACAGCCAGATGTTATTGACGACAAAGTATGATGATCAAACGCGCCCACCTCCAGACGCCCACCTTCATAATGGGGCGGCGGTCGTCGTCGTCGCCACCGCTCAGCGTTGTCTGCCAGCTGGTTCTGGCTAGCTTTAGTTGGAAGTCTTGCTTGGCGTACTTGGCTCTTCAGCATGGCGCTTCGCTGGTAGTGTCTAGCCAGCTAGTGTGAGCGCTCGAAGGCGGGTTTGGAACGCGGGCGGATCGACAAGTTCTAGTACACATTGCAATTGAAACAAATTGAGCCCAAACCATTTATCAGCAGCTCTTCACACAGGCCAAATTCGGTTCGGCGTTTATTGTTTGAGTGCGGCTCATTGAAGTGAACAGAAATGAGGTTCGGCCATTTTGAAGGAGCCAGAGTCACGAAATCAAGCAACAACAACGAACTTCTGCAAGAAGTTCTGCAATTGTTGTGTGTGATTGTTTTCAACAATCGCCGCATTGCTGTTAGAGAGATATAGCCGAGTAATTGGAGATATCTTGTATACGCTTGTGAAATGTCCGAATTAAGCCTGCAGGCGACAGCAGATGAGCCTAGATTGCTTCAGAGAGTGCTAAAAAGAGGTGAGCTATGGGCAGTTGGTTACAACATCCAGACCACCAATGCCTAATTCTCTCAGTAAACCATCCAAGGGAAAAACAATCGAATAAATGAAGACAGAGCAGATCGCCAGATCCAGGGGATCTGAGACTGTCTTCTTTTCGACTGCAAGGGAATCATCTTCCACGACGTCTCTTGTCACTTGTCATTTGTTGTACCACTAATTAATTTTACGAAAAATGCGCAAAAACGATCGACGCAAGAAGCCTGAACTTTGGGCAAACAGCTATTCAATCGTCCATTACAACACAACGCACTTTCGCACACATCGTACAACGGATTTCAGATTATTTGATGGATAATTTGATTTTCATATTTCCGCAATCTCTCTACTAGCCGAACCTGGCTCCGACCTTTACTGTTCTGACGGATAAAAAAATTAAAGCGACAACATTTCGAGACGATAGAGAAGATAAGCAGGAGCAAAACTCGATTTCGAAAAACGCGTTCGAAAATATTTCAAAGAGTGAGAAAGAAGACGGCATTGTAGCAGAAGAGAGCTATTCTGGTGGGAACAAAGACACTTTGTAAGAATAAATAAATTGTATCTTTTAAAATAAAATAAATATGTATTTGCAAGTTTCGATATATGTGCAGTTGAACAAATGTTTATATATAAACATTCTACTTACTCAAATTAAAATGTATACTATATAATCGCAGGAATGTAACCTTATAGAGGAAAGGCTGTATCGTTTATTAGTCTATATATATATATATATATATATATATCCTGGCGAGTATGTCATAGCTTAATTATTTGCTAGCTTATAGATGATACAAAATTTACATACAGGGCAAAAATAACTCAATTGCGTTTCATTCTTGCAATCCCGCTAACCGCGGCAATTGTTTTTCGTTTATTTACTTCATCCTAGTCATATTATTATTATTATTAAATAAAACAAATATTACCACACAATATTTGCTAATATTATTAATAGCGCATTATCAATCGTATCGGACTCTCTTTGCAATATCGTTGATCGCATCATAGTTTCTACTTCATTTTGCGAGTGGCCCACATAGGCTCTGACTAGTTACATATATTACCATTTTGCTCTCTTTTACAATTACATACACACTCATATATGTATAAATATATATATATAGAATCGTTGACAATGATTTTGCTACAATCGGCTGCGTTTGCATTATTTGTTGTGGCAGGTCACACTGGTTTGCGTTGTGCGATTGAACACTTCGCTTTGTAGGATTCACTGGGTGATAATCAGATGGCCTAGCTCGGAAGTTTGGCGACAACTTGGCTCAACAAAAATCGCTCACAGTTCGCCTGGCTCATGGACGCCTGTGTTCTTTGCACAGACTACCCCGTGTCGCTGTAATGTAATACGAATTCTCATAGTAAGAATAAAAGTGGTCTCTAGTGTTGATCTGTGTGTGGCAGGAGTTTTATCGACACATGCTTGTGCTCGCCTCCACACAGTTGTCCTGTTGTCCATTTTGTCCACACAGTTGTCCGTTGTCTCTCGGAGAATCGACTAGAATGTTCCACCTCAAACATCATCAACAAAGATGACGCTATCCGCCTGGTGGATTGGGATTCTAACTGACTCTCCACGACGCGGAAGAATTTCCCAACATATACCAGGTCGGTCCGTATGCAACTAAGTGTCAACAAAAAAAAGATTGGCTCCCGATGATACTTTTTGGTTGTTCAATCGATATGGCTGGCGCCCTAGTCATCCGCATAGGGACATTGGACAGTGGCGCGCTTGACGATGAGTACTTTGATAACAACAAAAACACAGCAGCACCAGCAACAGCAATAGCAACAACAACAACAGCAGATGATAATGCTGTTAATGGCGGCAGCAGTGACGACAATGACGAATCTTTCGTCGTCGTCGTCGTCGTCACTGTACCATCGTAGTATCCCCAGCACCCCACTTTCCCCTCAAATACCACGTCGAAATCGACAAGCCCGACCGGACAGCAGCAGAGCGGGCGTTCAACATCGACGTTGGTTGCTGACGGTATTGCTGTTCGGCGAGTCGGCCACAGGATGAACATGCGTCTCGGCTTGTTGATGTTGCTACCGATGCTGCTGTAGAAGTAGTAATAGTTGTTGTTGTTGTTGTTGTTGCTTTTGTTGTTGCGGTTGTTGTTGTTGTTGCTGGTGCTGTTGTTGTTGTTGTTGCTGCTGCTGTCGCCGGAGAGATTAGCGGGAGAACTAAAGCGTTGGACAGACGGCAGTGAAAACGAATCGAAAACGCGCAACCATCCGCCGCTGCGTTTGGAATGCTGCTGCTGCCGCTGCTTCTTCTGCTGTTGCTGATTTTGATGTTGTTGTTGATGCTAGTGTTGTTGTTGCTTGTTGTTGTTGTTGTTGGTGTTGTTGTTGCTGTCGCTGTCGATGACTGTGTCTCTGTCCCAAGCGTCAACTTGACTCCTTCAACAGCTAACTACTTCGACTACTACTACGGCTGCTGGTGCTTCGACTTATACATATGCCTACTATGATTACTGCTACTAACTACTAGTAAGACCGACGATTTGATCGGTTGGTCGATGGGTCGCCGACGCCACCACCACCGCTGCTGCGATCCGCTCTGGTGTTCGTTCTCGGCTCGAGCCGAAGAACCAGGCGAATCCTGGCGGCCGCGAACAAGCAACGGCAATCGCGGGACACAGCCAAAACAACAACACGAGAAACACGAAACAAAGAAGAAAATCGAGATAGAGAAGAAAATCAAACTAAGTCTGCTCGCAGCAGGAGGGGGGCGGGCGGGAGTCCGTTCGTACAGACCGACAAGGAAGCAGCCATGTCGAGCGGACAGCAACAACGGTTACGGATGAGTCGCGTCCAGTAAGATTTTAGCAGTTAGTCAGTAGTCAAAGTCAAAGTAGATGTTGCCCTTGCTGTTGTTATTGATTATGTTGACGCTGTTGTTGTGTTGCCGTTGTTGTTGTTGTTGTTGACTATGTTGGTGTTGCTGAATATGTTGTTGTCTTTGTTGTTGCTGTTGTTGTTGTTGTTGTTGTTGCTGCTGATGTTAATAATGCTGCTCTTGCTGCTCTGGTGATGGTTGTACCGGTTGAGAGCAGAGAGAAGCGTGAAGATTTTGTCCTGATGATCTGACCCCTGACCAGAGAAGATCAAAGCGTTGTTCTTTTCGTTGTTGTTGTTCTTGTCGTTGTTGTTGTTGTTCTTTTTGTTGTTGTTGTTGCTGCTGCTGTAGTAGTAGTAGTAATCGTAATCGCAGCGGCAAAAGCAGCAACAGTAAAGACACCAACGTCACTGTACTCGGTAACACCATCGCGACTGACGATGACGCTGACGACGCTGACGCCGACGCCGACCAGAACAAGAATCACCAGCAGGCTACGACGTCGACCGGCATGGCATGATGGCCACAACGCAAGCGCGACTAAGAAGCAGACGCGCGGGCACGCAGGCGTCTACACTAAGTATTCGAGACGCTATGTAGGCGAGTAAAAGGGCAGACAGAAGAACACAACGGCGGCGGCGACGAATTTTGGGAAGAAGTTGCCGACAACGACCACTACAACAGCAACAACAACAAACATGACAACAACAGCAACCACAACAACAACAACAAAGATGGCAACAACAACAAAGACAACAACGAAGCCATCGCCGCCGCCGCCGACGACGACAACTTAGCGACGCCTAAGAAGGCGCCGATGAAGAAACTGAAGAAACGACACGGAACGACACCGTCATCATCCAAATCAACGACGACATGGGAGCAGCCATGGTAGGAGGACGAGAACGCCGAAGACGAAGGAGGCCGCTACTGCTGCTGCTGCTGTTGTTGATGTTGTTGTTGCTGCTACTTCTGTTCATACGGCGGTTCGTCCTGCCTGTCGCTAGCTCTGCTCGGAGCGAACGAACACAGAAGGGCGAAGAACTAACTAACTGACTGACTTACTGACTGACTAAATTAGGAAGGCTGCAACGATACTCACATCGGCAACAACAACAGCGACAAAGGACAATCACAAAACAGCGACAAAGGACAATCACAACAACAGCGACATAAGACAATCACAACAACAGCAGAAGCAGCAGCAGCAGCAACAGCAACAATGCACCGGTATCAGCTCCACCACCTCAATAGTCGCGATCCTGCGAGCGATGGCAACCTTCTGCAATGTTGACTGATTCTGATTCTGGTGTTGCTGCTGCTCACCACTACTACGACCACGACACCGTGCAGGTAAGCGGGCAAGATCCAGGACCGTCAGCACATCAAGCAAGCACAAGGACAGAGGGGTGGCTGTGTGGCGATGGCGACTAACAATAGATAGTGTTGCTTGCTGTCTGATAGCAACATGCCAACCACTCTAGGGCCGGCACCCTGGCTGAACAACTGAACAAGGAGGGAAACTGAAGGGAATCAGAACGGGAGCGGGAGACGGAGGGAGTCCTTCGAGAGGCAGCCAGCAGAGGGAGAAAAGGAAGAGAAGAATCAAAAAGGGAAATACAAGGTCGGCCCTCGAGGTGCTCGAGGAGAAGTCGACAAGTGGTCTGTGTCGACAATGTCGACCCTGGCCGTATCTAACGTTTGACAACACTTGACGAGGCAACGCACGCACCCATACGCACATACATACATACATACATAGATAAATACACAAACACACACACATGTTCTCGAACGCCGACAGAAACAGTGATAGAAGACGGAGTCGCCGCTAGGCATATAGACGACTACGAACGGTCCTATATCTTCTATCTGCCTATCCGATTGGCAGAAACAAGGTGTAGTAGCAGCAGCAACAACAGCAGTAGCAAGCGACAGAGATTGTTTTTTTTTTTGGGGTCGGCAGTAGAGATCACCGAATCGTGATTCTGATGCTGGCTACTGCGTAACGCTAGCACTTTAAACGTATCCGACCTCTGCTGTTGGTTTTGTTGTTGTTGTTGTCGCTTGCGCTGTCCAAATGTAAGTGAGATCGTGGAGTGGGATGGGGGCAAAGGAAGGTCTTTAAAGAAGGTCAGGATATCGTAGTTCACTCTTCGTGTCTCGTTAGCGGCCGCCGTCGCCACCTCAGCCACAACCAGCGTCATCGTTGTCATCATTGGTTCTTTCTGGACGTCTGTCTAGTGTCACCTATATTATATATATATATATATATATATATATATGGCAGTGACTAAGACATACCAATACGCAAAAAGGCCAACAACAACAACAACAACGATGTAGGCAAACAAGAGAAACGACGGCGCACGCATTCACGCCTAAATAAGAGGGGGAAGAGAGGCAATCGACGAAAACCGTCGAATCGGCACACATTATAGGTACTTACTACGTACTTGATGATACGGCCATGATGGGGGAGGAGAAAAACAAAATCGTGATACAGGACTGATGCCCGTGATGGTGATGAGTGGCCACCGAATGGCCACGACAACATCACCCATCGTGGCGAGACATACAGGTACGTGCAGCAGCAGCAGGCGTCGTGTGTATGGCTCTATGTCTGTGATGTCTGTCGGTACGAAGGAAGAGGAGGATGTATGATGCGTCTGTCTGTCTGTCCGTGTGTACGTGCGTGCGTATGTATCTGTATTTCGCTAGAGAGCAATTTCGAGTAAAATGCACCTGCATGCTGAACATGCGGGCGGTGGCGGCGGCGGCTCAATTGTGCCGTCTGTCCGGGACGAAGACGTGTCTGCTGCACCAGTAGAATTGGCCTTCGTTCTAATTGTCCTTGTAGCAGCAGCAGCAGCACCAACAACATCAGTAACAGTAGCGACAGTAGTAGTCGAGGTTTCGTAGAAATAAAAGCGGCCGCGGGCCACGCCATCGACGTCACCAGCAAGCAAAAGAGAGACATACAGACTTCTTCGTCGACAACATGTGAAACCGGTATAAAACTGATCGGTGATAGGTCTGTCTGATCGATACGCTCCTATAGGACATAGCTGGGGTGAGGCAAATCCTGCATATACGTCTGCAACTGCGTGTATCTGAATGACTGTGTTACGTATTAAACAAGTCTGAATTAAAAAAAACTGTATATGTATATATATATATATATATATATATATATGTGTGTGTGTCACAGCAAAAAAGCTAAGTGTATCTTCAGATCTAGAGACGGGCATCGAGCCAGGCAATCCATTGTTCCCCCTGCCAACTAAACTTGTCTCGAGAAATACACACCTTCTCCACTAGGCACCGGCATACCCGCGTTTCGTACAATTGCCGGCGGATGCCAATATACATATGTGAATGTATATACAAAAGTATTTACAGAGTTCTAAAGGCATCTCTTGCCACGAGTGCAGAGCGAGCTTTGCCGAGTTTGCTCGCCTCGGGCATGAGAACGAGGGTCACGCTGTGCCATGGTACGAGGCTCTCCCGCTGATGCAGGGAGGATGTTGTTAGGGCTTCGTCTTCGCCCGAACGCCGGGCGTCAAACTGGTACCGTACTTGTTATGCAATCTCTAAGATCCAACTCTTTCCCTTTAAGTGCAAGGAACAGAACCATTCAGTGAAATGTCGTTCATTCCTACAGCGGCAATTCGTGTTCAAACGCCGGCATCGTAGCGTTCTCTGGCGAGGCTACCGTAATTTAAATATATGCAGCTAATACGATATAACTCAATAAATACGTTCATATATATATATATATATATATATATATATATATATATATGGCAACAGGTGCTACAGATGGCGATTAGCAACAATATGTACAGAGGTGCCATTGTAGCGTTCTTGGTTCACAACACAGGGGGGGGGGGGTGACAGTTGACGCTGAATCAAGCTAGCGCAGCGCGTCACCATTGTGTCTACAGGGGAGTATACTGTGCTTCGCACTTCTCCACCTGCTCCTCGACCTGCTTCAGTCGCTGCCGAAGTGTGTCGATGGATCGCTGAGGTAGAAACGGCAGGTATCCGTCCATGCCGGGCGAGTTGGCCTGGAACGCCCGCTGGAGCAGCTGTGACAGCTCGTCGTTGGTCATGCGCAGCAGGTGGCGAACCTGCGCCACGGTGTGCTTGCGGAACACGCAGAGCGACTGCAGCAGACTCTTGTGGTAGCTCTGGTACTTCTCGAGCAGGCGGTAGCCGTGCACGAGGCCCGACTCGTTGTCGAGGAACACCAGCAGGCCTGTGCGCGGGTCCTTGAGCAGGTTGTGGGCGGGCGCCGCCATCATGCCCGGGTTCCACTGCAGGTTGTAGAGGTTGTTGACGACCCGGTCGAGGTTCGCCGTGAGGTAGTCGAACACGATCAGATCGCTCCACTGCACCAGCTCCTGGATCTGGCTGCGCGTGAGGTTCTGCACGTCGGACGGGTGCAGGTGTCGATTCTTGTCGCGCAGCAGCTCGGGTATGTAGGCCGGCTCGAGGTTGTCGAGGTGGCGCGACAGTATGACGGGCCGGGTGGGCTGCCACCGCGCCTGCAGGACCTTCGGCGCGACGTCGCTCCACTGCGGGCCGACGGCACGTGTCGCCGTCACCGGCACGACGTTCGGTATGCCCAGCTGCTGGGCGAGGTAGAACGAGAACAGCTCGCCCTGGATCTGGTCGTTGTTCTGGCGGTAGCGGGCGCACGCCAGCACCTGGTCGGCGAGCTCGACGAGCCGGTTCTGCATTCGGCCGCAGCCTTCGCGTACGTCGACGAACCGCGCCGCCTTGACGGTGGCCTTCCAGTGCATCGCCTGGCGCTGCTGGAAGCCGCCCGGCACCGAAGCCTCGGCCGAGTCGCTCCAGAAGATGCCGCTGACGGCCGGCAGCTGCGAGACAGGTTCGGGGGCGGTGGCCATCGATGCGGCCGTCCTCTCGGCGAGCTTTGCCGGAGAAGCCTGCGCGTTCGGACTGGCTGATGCCGCCGCCGCACTCGGCGACGTGACTCGGAGCTGGCGGAGAGCGATCGGCTTGCGCGGCTGAGGTTTACTGACCACGACGAAGCTGTTGACGCGCGGCAGCGGGACGGCCGGACTTCGTTCCGTCGACTCGATCAGCTGTTCGGCGTGCGAGTTCCACAGCGGCTCGGGGTCGGCGTGACTGAGCGCGCCCGACAGGATGACGAGCGTGAGCGCGACCGATACGACCGCCAGAATCATGGCGGCGATCGCAGCGAGAATGTAGCGTCGATTGCTCGTCGCCTCCTTCGCAGGTGGATCGACGACTTCGGCGTAGATCGACTCGATCTTCTGATCGCTCTGATAGGCGACGACCGAACTCGGCGCGTAGCAATACGACGGCTGTTGGTGTTGGTGTTGCTGTTGTAGTTGTTGCTGTTGGTGCTGTTGGTGCTGCTGTTGTTGTTGCTGCTGCTGATGTGACAGTTGTTGCTGCTGACCGCATGCTGCTGCTGATGCTGCAGCAGTTGACGAGGACATCGTCGAGTTGACAATGCTCACAAGAGGCAGTCCACCACCACCACTGCCGCTCGCAAGATGATGACCCGCATTAACACCGATAGCACCGCAGTTTCCGCCGCCACTGTTACGAACACCAATCCGATCAGAATAGTAGGCCATTTTGCCCACAAATAACTAACAACAAAACGTTGAACGAAGCGCCGTTCGTCGTAGTACCACCTGCAGTAGTACTTTGCTGGCTGGCCGGCCGGCCGACGAAAGCCAGAACAAGTCAGACAACTTTGTCAGTCTATGCTTTGACCACCACACAGCATTTCTTAGGCAGAAGCCTAAACATGCCAGTCAGACAGACAGGTACATCTACGCAGTCCACCTGCAGGTTGCCCAAACACATACACATACACACGTCCTTTTGTCCGTCCGTCCGTCCGTTTGTCACACAGCGTCGTATGTTGATCGGCAGTCCGGCAACGGCAACGAAAGTCAGTAACTCACTGGGTGTCTTTGTTGTTGTTGTTGCTGGTGTTGTTGTTGTTGGAGGGAAACCAGCTCCATGTAGCCCCAAGCAGCTTCTTCGTCTTGTCTCAACGTCTGACGCTGCTTCTGCAGTTGGCTGTCGTAGTCGACGCAGTCCTGTTGCTGTTACCAGCAGTGGCTGAAGGCGACGATTTTGCGACGACTTCTGCTCACTGGCCAGTTGCCGGTAGTATGTATCTGTTTGTTCGCGGTGTTCGACACAACTGAAGTCCCTGTTCCACTGCTGTTGCTGTTGTTGTTGCTATTGCTGCAGGTTGCTTGTGCTGCTTCGGCTGTTGTTGCTATCCGCTGTTACGTTCGCCCGCGGTGGACTAGCGCGCTTCAGTCGCAAGACGTGTTTAGACTGTTCTTCAGCGTTGGTATTGTTTATTCTACACTGCGGCTGGTCGGACTTCACGGTTAGCATAGTCCTTTTTCTCGCGCACGCTCTCTCTCTCTCTCTCTCTTCCTTACATCTGCTTTTTCTTGGTCTTCCTCTCTTCCTGCGTTTGCTCCTCAGGCACAGACAAGCACATACGCACACATACGGCTGCAGTTCAGCACACGCACAAGATACGTTATTTGTCCAAGTGGTTGTCCTGATGGTTGAAGTCGTCGTCGTCGTCGTCGTCGTCGTCGTGGTCGTATCACATCACTATCACTTCACCGATTTCGTCTGGTGGTCCTCGTTCTCAAAAAACGGTGCTACTAACTCGTTTCGATGATGCTGCTGCTGCAATGGTTGTTGCCGCCGTGTTTGCGTTCGTCCTCACCCTATTTTCCTCGCTTACACACTGTGGTTGTCGTCTTCGTAGATGCCGTCGAACTTTTCACGCCGCCCGTACGGTTATCGCGGGCCGTTTGCGTCTCGCAGGCTCGTTCGTTCTGCTCCTGCTGCTGCTGCTTCTGTTGCTGCTGTTGCTGCTCTGTTCTTCAGTGTTTTTCATGTCACTTTTTGTTGTTTGCTTTCTTTCGCCGGCTTTTTTTGGCTCACTTTCTGCCTTCGTATCCCACCGGCTGGCTGGCGTATGTCTATCTTTTCGTCCCTCTTTCTCTCCGCAGTGTATCCGCACCACCACCACCACCAATACCACTACCACCACCACAATCACCAGCAAAATGTGTTCGTTCGTTCGTTCGTTCGTTCGTCTGTACGAACGAAACGCGTTCTGGCGATCGACGCTTGACGCTTCAGTTCGACGTCGTCGGTCGGAATGCCGTCGGTGCACCGACTGCGGCCCGCTTTAAGACGACAAGCGGCAGAGAGGAGGAAGATGAAGAGGAGGCGGAGGAGGAAGAGGCGGCGGTAGCCCAGTTGTAGCCAGGAGTGGGAGAGGACGTCAGGTTGCTGGCTGGTTGACTAACTGGCTGGTTGGCTGGCTGGTGGTTTTCGCCGGCGATCGACCCAGAGCCGGCTATGGACGTCGATGGATGGCGAACTGCGGCGACCCAGCGCCGGCCCGCCGCTTAGCCAAGCCAAGCAGGCGGTGGGAGAAGCAGCGGCGGCGGCGGCGGCAGCAACAACAACGAAAAGTCCAAGGAGGAGGAGTCGAATTGACAGCAGCGGCAGCAGCAGCAGCAGCAAATCAGCAACAGCAGCAGCAGCAGCAAAAGGAATGCGAATGTGAATACCGAGCCGTATGGCCGTCCGGCTGTCTGTCTGTGTGCCGTTGTTGTTGGTACTTTGCTTGGTGGTGGTGGTGGTGGTGTCGTTCGCGGCTGCAGCAGCAGCAGCAACAGCGGCGGCGGCAGCGGTACCATCCATGGCGAAGGTGGCGGTGGTACCATCGATGGCATGAGCAACCCCTCTGAAAAGCGCCTCTCCTCGCCGGTGATCTACCGAACCACATGTGCATGCGCGAGTTCGTTCTCTATCTCTCTCTCTCTCTCTCTCGGCTCCTCTCTTTTGCTTCTATATATTCTCTCTCTTTCACTTTGTTTATTTCTCTCTCTCTCTCTCTCGCTCTCTATGTCTCTGTATCCCTTCGTAACTCTCTCTCTCTCGCAGCTTGCCGTTGTTGTTGTTGTTATGCACTTTTTTTTCACTCTCGCCCTCGTACATGCACACCCACTCAACACTCACTCACTCTCATAGATACACAGGCATGCACACTGGTGCAGAGCCAGCCATGCACAACACATCCATACACATACATCCACAGAGAGAGAGATAGGGAGATAAAGTTAGAGAGAGAGAGATAGAGAGAGAGAGACGTACCCTCACACGCGCCTTACGAACCTTATGCGCACCGTGTGCACGCCGTTCGCCGCACAAGCAGCAGCGGCAGCAGCAGCAATCACCCACCCACCACCCCCGACGACCCACCCAGTCAGCCAACCACCCACTCACTCACTCACTCCCCCACTCCCCAGTCCTACTACTACGACGACGACGACGACTCAGACGACGACGACGCGCACTTCCACATTCGGCAGTGGTGGCGGCAGCGGCAACGACGACAGTGGCCAACGGCAGCAGCAAATGGTGAACGCTGCGGGGGGACCAACTATTGCTGCTGCTGCTGCTACCGCCGTCGCCGCCGCGGCCGCTGCCGCCGTTACCACCACCGCTGCCGCCGCCGTGACTTCAGTCATGTGCGCGAAGATGTTGTGCGTAAGTGCGCCGACGACCGCTAGAACGCTGGTACTGTTGCTGCTGGTGGTGGTGGTACTGTAGCTGATGATGGTGGTACTGTTGCTGGTAATGATGGTACTGTTGCTGCTGTTGTTGCTGCTGCTGCTGCTGCCGCGGCGCTACCGCCTTTGTTACCTGTATGACAGCGTGAAGAAGACGCTCGACACATACGTGCGTAATGCATGCATCCATCCATCCATGCATCTATCCATCTCTCTCCCATCTATTCCCCATCCTTCTCCCCACACCCCACTTCGTCACGCTCCGCCCGCACAGTTGGAGGTCGCCGTCGCCAGGTCCGCAGCAGTCGGCCACAACCGGCACCGCCACCCGCGACGACGACGACGACGACGATGACAACGACAACAACAACAACAACAACAACAACAACAAAGCGACTATACCTGACGAGGAGAGAGATAAACTGATAGATCGAAAAATAGAGCAATGTACACACGATGGACCAGCGACGGATACCGTGACAGCCGTAAGCTGCTGCCTAGCTTTTCCCTATTTATATTGTCTTCTTCTTCTTCTTCTTCTTCTTCTTATTAACTAAACTAAAGTTTTTGGGCTGACCCTCAGCCAAAATTTAACGTCCTTGGGACGTTTGCTTTTTGCATTGCTTCATAGTCGAACCCTTATTAATACAAATGTGCAACGATGGGGCTCGACCTCCCGCGCACCTATGTGTCTCCTCCGGTTGCGAGGCGCAGACGAATGTACCACGCCACCGGCTCGACCTTTCTTCTTCTTCTTATCATTAGTATTAAAACTAATACTTGGAGGCGGCTGCAACACGAAGCACTGATGTTGCTGATCCTGCTTCTGTCGTTGATGCTGCTTGCTGCTGCAGCTGACACATGGCCTGTACGGCGACTGTACGGCACACAGGTGAAACTTTGGCGGCGCCTGGAAGCCGGCCCGGTAGACGAATTAGAACGGCGACATCGGCGAAAGCTGGCGCGCCTGAAAAATCAATGGGTGGAAGTCTAGCGACACAGGCAAGTGACCTCCAAATGACCTCCAACTCTTCCGGGCCACGGTTGACGCCTTTAGTCGCTCAAAATTGGCCCAGCTAACCAACCGTCCGAGCTATTCAAAGAAGACAACGAAGAAGAAGAAGTAAAAAACAAGGATAACTCTTCTGTCGGTCGACCAATCCGCTGTTTGTTTATCATCAGAAGAGAATGATTGTATCACAGCACTCACGCATTTACTCTCGCCTTAAATCTATCCTGTAAAAAATCCTCAGCAGACGCTCAGAGCGCTTAACACAAGCGTCGTTCAGACAAACAGATCTTCGCAGCTGATCCGATCGACAGTCGCTGTAGGTTTCACGGCGGGCTGTGCCTCTCCAATGCGATATTCCCTAGCGATATCCGATCTCGACCACCTCGGACCAAACATCGAATTCCGTCTACTATACTACACGCTACAAAACATATACGACTTTCTCATGGATATCCCTACAAAAAAATCTCATCCTTTGTGAAAGTGACTAGCGAGACAAAATAGTTTGACTTCAAAATTTTAAATCTATCATTAGACTAGACTATAAAAACTCTGTGGAAATTGCCTACGTTCAACATCGTCCCACTGTCTGCTCATTACTGACCTGCGGGGTGCAATATTGCCGACATGTCGATACTGTCAGTATCGCGTTTGAGAGGAAGGGGTCTTCTTTGAGAAAATGAGTGTCACGCGTTTTGCACAACGTTTTATGTGCCAACGACGTGAAGTTGGGTTAGAATGGGGGCTACAGCAAATGCACATTTCGTGGCGCAATTCGTTAGTAGACCGATTGCCAATGCGTGCTGATGCTGATCAGCTGACTGATTCTGCATTTGGCGTACTCTAGGTATCAATCTGTATAATAAGTATGACAGCCGCCAAATAGTTGAACGATTCGTTTGAATGTGCGGAGGTAAGTTAATCCAATTGCAACGCTGATGTATTGTGGATTGTTGCTTTATTTATGGCTTCCATAACTCGTACAATCACGAAGGTTTTCGTTATGAAACTTACTGCCAATTCCCTAAAAATAGCTAACTATTAAAATGTAGGTTGTTTTGTGCATACAGACAATACCTTCACGGACGCCCTACATACGTTAAGGCCAGCAGCGTCACACAAAAACCCAACCACGCAGTAACTAAGTCACTAATTTCATTAATGCTGTGAAGAGAGGGCTGCAAATTCAACAGCACGCAATATAATACGTGTATATATATATATATATATATATATATATGTGTGTGTATGCTCATCAGGTTGCCCAGTGGCATCACGCGTAGCGGGTCCATTCGTCATGGGCACGGACGGGCACTTTCTGGTATTTTTCTCATGATTTATCGGTTTTAATTTATTTTACGTTACTCGACGTTACAAGGGGCTATAGGGGGAGGGGGGGGGGGCAAGCGGCGAAAACCTGTAGGCTGGTTGTTCTAAGCTCGCGTCCGAGAGTCGTCATATACCTGGCTAGCTCTCTTTTGCTGGCTGGTGGCCTTCGAAAGACTCGGAGGCGCCGCGGGTTCAGTAGCTCCGTAGTAGTTGACTGATGATAACGTCGCGTCCAGACTACCGTCGACTTCTAGGAAGACTTCGTACTCGTAGGCGTCGGCCTAGATGAACCTAGTGGCTAGCAGCAGCAGCGGCAGCACAATAACAACAACAACAGTCTGTTAATGTATCGCCGTTCAAACGGTAGAATAGTTTGGACGCATAAGGACGCATATGTTTGGATGTATACTTGTACGTATAGGGGGGTTATGGGTCAAACTGGCTGTCCGGTCTCTGTTCCCGAAAACTCCACGGCGGCATATGGGTAACAAATGAACGAATGCCACGAGCATCATATATATATATATATATATATATATATCTATACGCAACTGGCTGGTATTTTGACTATACATTCGTATCTGGTTCTAATATATATATATATATATATATATATAAGAGAGCGAAAGAACTGTACTGTATCTATACACCTAGACGGTTTAAGACTCATATAGCTCAATTTTTAGGAAGCTTTATTGTGTTCCATGTGTCCCAATCTGATACTCTCGCAAGCTACCTATTCGTTTTAATATATATATATATATATATATATATATATATATATATATATATATATATATATATATATATAAAGAAGTGCAGGAGAGACAATTCGACGCTCACCTCAGGATTCAAATGTCTCAGCTGTAAGACGGACTCGACAGATATTTGAAAATCCCTGACAACGTAAGCGACATCATAAAACGAAACTAACTAATTCATACATAGTCAACGTAGACTCTTACTTATCACCTCTCTGAGAGTATTACTCGCACTCACAAGTTACCATCACAAGTGCTAGACTGACTTGACAGTTAGCTGACTAGTATGCGAGATATGGATGCGACGTCTTTTAGTAGGCTCAGCAGCTCGCTCACTGAGCATCAGTTGTCTCACGATTTAAGTACGACATCACCGCAGCAGTAGCATCAACATTAGTAACAACAACCACAGCTATAGCAACACAAAGAGCAACAACAACATTAGTACAGCAACTACAGCAACAACACAACAGCAACTACAGCAACAACAGCAACAGCGTTGATCCTTTTGTTCATCGGGTTTTTTCGGTGTCCACGGTGTCATGAAACTTGGATCCGATCCGTCCAACCGCGCGACACCGGCAGGACACCACCCACAGCTCGGCCAGGGGGGGGAGGGGGGGGAATTCGCCCGATCCATGCCGGTGCCAACTCACAGAACAGAGAGAAGAAACCGAGAGAGAAGAGTGATTTAGTGCGGCCGTGGCAGCCAGCCAGCCACAGCAACAGCGGGGCGCTCTTTTCGAAGCGCCGAACGTTTCGGTTGAGCCCTCTTGAGCCCGCCGCGAACTTGACTGCGCTGACGCCAAGCGACACAGAACAACACACCAAAATCGTCGCGCACGCACTCCCCATGCTAGTAGAGAGGCGGCTGCGCCCGCGCTGCGTTGCGCCTGCAGTATCCCGCCTCCGGCCTGACGGCTTAACTAACCGCCCAACGGGTAACGAGCAGCGGGTACCTTTCGAAACCGTCTCGAGGCGGGCGGCGAGACGGTTTCGAAAGGTACCCGCTGGACAACGTCGTCCTCAACAACCTCTGGCAGAAGCGACGACGACGACGACGGCAGCAGCAGCACGTCTGTGCCTCGATCTCTTGACGAGGGGGTGAATGTCACCACTGAACTACTACAGATATTTACTACTAGAACTGAACCACAACTACCACTACTGCTACTACTACTACTGCTAACTATTACTAAGACTAGAAACTAGCTAGGGCGACTGCTATTAGTCCACACATCTTTCCTTAAGCTCCCGCTAATAAAAGCAAAAACTCCATATGCTCTTCTTCGGCGGCCACTAAAATAGACTACCCGGGGACTTCAGTGGAGGCCTGGTCTCTCTCTCTCTCTCCTCTTTCTCTATATCTATATATATATATATATATACATATATATATATATATATATATATATATATATATATTGTTCAACATTTGGTTCCAAGCAGCGACATTTGTCTTTAGTCAAATAAAGAGAAGCAACGCGTCGTGCTTTACCAGCTCCTAAGTCTAATTAGGGAATGTATGTCTTTACTACCAATTGTCTCTCTATCGTCGCTAGAGACACCGAAGGCAGAGAATCGTCTTCCACCATTCGTTTCACGAGGAAAATGCCAAAGCCTGCATATTAGTTAATTAACTGCCATGTTTTGTAGAGTGCTGAAGATCGTTGCTTGCAGAGCTCACATGCATGAAGATCAAGACGCATATATCAAAATACCTTTAGTACCGTTCGTTACGCTGTTGGCCAAAATGATATGGATTGGGTCTTATATAACCTCAACATAGGTATTTAAATCGAAGAAGACGTTCTTAATTCCACACGTACACAAATTTTGCTTTCGGTTCGTGACGGTGTAACTGCATTATGTATCTGCTGTTCGTGCATACATGCCCTGCTTAGCTCACATCACAATAGCTACATAAGTGCACGCACACAATTTTTTTAAACAAATTGATTTTGGTCCATGAGTACAACCTTTGGCCGCAATCGCGTTAATTTGTCGACTGGTAGCCATACTCAATGAGCTCAGACAAAAAGCGAACCACTCCGATCTGTATCCCGTCGCGTGTTTCGCCAGTCCATTGGCTGCGACAATGAGCTCCTCCGAGTGCTGTATGCACTAAATCCTGTTAAAGGATGCCATATGGACAGGCAACTTCGGACAGAGGGAGAATTACGCTCTGTCTGTCTGTCTGTCGGCGGAAAACTGGGAGTTTAGTTAGGATGTCTTCTTGTTTATGATCATTAACCGTAGTATATGGGTAGGTAGCAGATGAGGAGCAGCTCATGCTTGAAGCACGCGGCAAGAGCAGGTGACATAGCCTGCCTCCGATACATTTCATGCGGGTGCCGGCTTTTGACGTGTCTGTTCTGTTTACACGAATAAACTCCTACGCCCATCTGCTTAACTACTAACTGCGATGACCAACTGCCGGGACTTTCCGCCGCTGGGGTTGCGACCCATAGAGCGCGCGAGGTCTGGCTAAATGTCTGTTGAAAAAACCGGCGAGCAGACAGACTCGGATCAGGGCAGATCACCCCATCGATTGATCGAGGCGAGCGTCTCCTGATGATCGCCTTGATATGACAGGCGTGCTACGCAACGACCAACACAGCTGTTCTATTCTTAGAGCGTTTAGGATTCGTATAAAACGAGACGTAGCTGCATAAACTCATAAAAAGACAACCAAGCTTTTCTGTGTAATACGCCTATAGCTTTCGACTAATGGCGTCAGTTCCCTCTCCTAAACGGAAGACGTGGCCCTTTAGCGACAATGATTAGGAATTTGACTAAAGATAAAATGCCAATTTTTCAATGAAAGAATGCGTTACTGCAATATTTTTAGTCGGCTGTATGTATACCGCTTAACAACTTAGATAATCGTTTTCAAACAGCGCATGTAATTTCGGATGCACACATGGCCGTATTGTGCATTGATCTGAAACGTACTTATTTTCGATTCGTTCTTCTAGATTGTTAGGCGCCACGGTTACTAGTAGTGAGGACAAATTTGCGCATCTCTTTTCCAATGGTACGGATTTTCGGTACTCTAATTATTGGGCAGTATGTGTTCGGCTACTGAGTGCCCCTGAGATAGATAACGCTGAAATGAATTTTAAAGGCGTTATATGTCGTTGTTGACGACAGTGGCAACTTGAAGGGCGCTGTTATGGAGATGGAACCACCGGGTGGTGGTACAGCGGCGTCACCAGCTGCGGTAACAACAACGTCGACAGCAGATCCAGCTGACCCACGTCCGGAGGAGAAGGCAGACGACGATGGTTTTGTTGTGGTTCGTAAGCGACGAGACAACAAAACAAAACATCGAATGCAGCGCGGTAGTGCAACAGATGGCATAGGCGGATTGGAAGTCATTGCTAGACCTGCGAAGATCTGCGCCTTGCGAGTGGCACGATTGGCGCAGAAGACATCGGCGGTCGGGCTGCAGGCCTGGCTTACTGGCAAGGGCATAACTGTGAAAGCAGTTTGGAAGCTACATACACATGGTAGTGATGCTGTGTTCTGTGTGGTGGTGCGTGACGAAGATTACGCAAACTGTTGCAGAAATGAATTCTGGCCAAAGGGAAGCCTGTTCCGTCGCTGGGTTGGGGACGTCCCCTACGAGAGGATGGTTAAGGAGAGTTTTAGTGCGCCTGGCGGTCCAAGCCCCCGTAAGTGACTGACCAGTTCTAGGACTGCAACGTAGTGGCAAACATACCTCTACGAGTGCTGCTCTGGACTTGTGAGGGACTTAAGGGGGCAATGGATCTTGCACGTGATGACATGTTTAAGTTGGTTGACATTGCACTCCTCACGGAGACATTTCAGCGGGACGAACTGCATATCAATGTAATGCGGGGCTTTCACCAGCTGGCTGTCTTACCTGCGGGAGGTCGGGGAAGACCTGTGGGTGGGTTATCTATCTACCTACATAAACGCTTACCACCGATGCAATGCGTCAGGAAAGATGAATACTGCGTAGTGCTCTCCTCTGGGAGGGTAAACGTCGCTGTATTCTATTTCCCACCCACACTCGATTCTGCGGAGGTTGCTGAAACGGTGAGCTTTGGACTTTCAGAATTAAATCTGACCATGCCAACTATCGTCGGCGGTGATTTCAATGCCAGAATCGATTGTGGGGCCAACGATGATAAAGGCGAGGTGCTGCTTCAGGTGATGGAAAATATTGGTCTGAAATGTGCTAACGCGCGTGAAGACTATACATATTTGAGTCACAATGGAAGCAGCACCATCGACCTGTTGTTTCACAACCTTGTCAGCCGTGAAATTGAAAGCTTCGATGTTCTTTATGAAGCGGCTCGAAAGCACCAACCAGTGTTGGCCGTTGTCGATGTTCCCGGTATTTGGCGAGACCGACATAACCCGCCGCGCTGGTCTGCAATGAGACGGATTAATCTATCTCTTTTGGACAGAGCGGTGAGCGGTCTTGAGGTAAGCCCTGACATCGATTCCACTTGTGATCAGTTGGAGAGAACGATGAGAAGTGCAGTGAAGTGGAAAAGGTTATGGCAAAAGAGATCACGCCCGTGGTACTCTCGAGCCTGCTACCTCGCCCACGGTGAAGTGCTCGGACTTCTGCGCCAAGCAAGAGCCAGAGCAACATCATCACTGCAAGCCAGGCGGGACTACTTTGAGCGTAGAAAGGCGTAAGACATAAGACTCTGCTTTGATCATAAAAGGGAACACGCAAGGCGGGAGGAACGACGGCTGCTCGAAAGGGCAAAACGAGAGCCTTCAGCTTACATCGTGCGACCTCGTAGGGCGGTGAACCCGCTTAGCGACGGGTAGGTAAAAAGTCACCTAACTAATCTTTTCTTCAATCGTGACGTTGCGGTCGTATCTCCAATCGTACAGCATCCGCTTACACTGGAGCAGCACAACATGAATCTGCCTTTCGAGGTGGAGGAGATGTGCGGCTGAAGAGGCACTTCCACCGGAGCAATTCGGTTTCAGAAGAGGCCGAGGCACCCGTGATGCAATCCATGTTCTCCAGTCAGAAATCGAGCGAGCTGTGGCACAACCCAAAGGTCATCTGTATGTAGTATTTATTGACTGCGTCAAGGCCTTTGACAAAGCCCCTCGCCATCTGCTGGTTGAAGCATTCCAACGAGCAGGAGTGGGTGGCTCTCTCCTGAGTGTAATAGCAAGTTTCTTTGAGGAGGACACCTTGTTGGTAGACGGTGAGCAGGGTGTATTAGAGATTAAGCAAAATGTGGGAACTCCAAAGGAGACCCGCTAAGCTGCGTCTCATTTACACTTCTCCTTGCTGACCTCGTCGGTTACGTCCGACAGGAGTACCAAAAAGCCGTAGTGGTAATGTATGCAGATGAAATCGTGGTCGCTCATCGCGATTTAGGTGCCATTAAGCGCATTACCTCTATGATAGAAGGCGTTCCTTGTCTCGAAGGGACTTGAGATAAACACCAGGAAAGACCAAAGCCATGAAATTCAGGCGTGGAGGTCGATTGGCTGCCAGAGACGTTATACGTTGCTGCGGCCAACCATTGGAGTTTGTTAACTCCTTCCAGTATCTTGGCCTTCGGGTTCATTATACGGGAACGACGTTCACAGCGCATGTAAACGAAACAGTACGGAAGGCACTTGTCTCTCTTTACGGGGAAGTAGGCAATGTCCGAAGACTGTCCGTTCTCTCAGCAGTAAGGCTCTTCATGCTTAAGATTGTTCCGGGGCTGATGTACGGTCTTGACAGGGTGTGGAATCACCTCACGCTGGCGAATTTTAACCAGCTTGAAAGGTGTTTTTCCTTATATATGAAGCGAGTGCTCTGCTTGCCTATCCGAGCGAGGAGCCGCTTTGTGTATCTCCTGTCACTGGCTGCCCACCGGCTGCTGAAACAATCCGTACTAAGGCTGAAGATGCCGCGTACAGTACCTTACGAATGTTTTATTTCGGAGTGGGAAGCTAAAGTCGAACAGGCCAGACGGGAGGTCGGTGGTTTGGACGTTTTCAATGCCTTGCACTTTTGGTCTGGTCCTGCATGTGACAATCGCCACGTATACACCAGGTACATAGTGCATGGTTATCACTACCTGGTATGTTCAAACGCAACCTTTCACGAGGAGTACGAGTTGTGCACCTGCCGGTTCTGCCTGCAGAGGTGTGCCAAGTACCATGCAGTGGAATGCACAGCGCTTGACCGAAAATCGCTGCATCTACTTCTCTCGTCGGAAGCGTGAAGAAGATAGAGCTTCATGAAGAAACATTTTTGAAATGTATATTATACTTAATTTGAGTAAATAAACATAATTGTAATTGTAATATGTCGTTGTTGCCAAACGGTTCACTGTATATGCTGCACCTCTATATGTATGTACTCTACGTCCTCTTTTTTAAAAGAGAAAACGTCTTAAGGCACACCCAACCGATATTGCTTAGGCATAATAGGCGTAATACCTCTATTGGTAATACCTTCGGTGCATTCTGGCCGGCCTCTATTCCCTTGGTCGTATGATAAGGATCCGTTCGGACCTCCCGACCTTTCGTTTGGCGAGTTCCTTCTTGGTCTGTCTGTCGGATATAATCTGCCAGTCAAAGTGGCTCACTAGTACGCACATGTTCTCAGATTCGATCATTACTTCCCCATATTTTCCCCATTTAAACATGCGTCTTTATGGTAAAGCTCTACGGCCTAGCTAGGACAAATGCTGTAGACGCTGTACGCGGGCTCCACTGTCGAGAGTTCACACCCCCCAGGCTGGCGGCGCATAGAAAACGATCAAATCAACTACAGGCAGGCTAACAATATGTTGCTTTTATACGGGGCATAATCTTGCTAAGTATATCTTTGGCCTTAGCCCCAACACCTTTCAGGACGTACTCTACGTGAGGCGTCAACGACACGAACTGGTCACCGCAGTGAGATATTTCACCTGTCGCCCGCCCCGTTCCTGCCGCGTCTTTTCTTCCCAATCGTATCACCACTCTTTCATGACATTATTATCTTGCTGTACAGGAGGACTGCCTCCGTCTTTATTCTTCTAGACTGAGATATTCTGTCATCCAACTCTCTCCAAATCTTCGTTTAATTTCCTCCCATAATTCCCGTGAGTTCCCCAGTTTTTTATGAGTAATAGTCGTCTCACAAAGATATGTGTGATCTGACCGTCGCGATGTTGGGGAGCCGCACGTATCCCTACGCAAGCTCTACGGGCCACGAAGCAGCGTTTTTGCCTTCACAATTTCTGCTCTCCATCAATAGTTGGGGGTATTGTTTCCGCTTGGTACATTGAGCGCCCGCTGTAGTACCGGCCTGCGTCAGTATCCTTGTCAAGTCTC
Organism: Dermanyssus gallinae; assembly: GCA_003439945.1. Classification (NCBI taxonomy): domain Eukaryota; kingdom Metazoa; phylum Arthropoda; class Arachnida; order Mesostigmata; family Dermanyssidae; genus Dermanyssus; species Dermanyssus gallinae. The sequence goes on from QVRM01000892.1 coordinate 232,341, forward strand.
AGTCGCCGATCTGATTGAGCCTCGGTGATGTTCTTATATGCCTTTTTGTGATAATTTGCCCTTGAAGCTGTCTATAGCGGGCATCGCAGCTTCTAAGTAAAATATTCGCCGTATTACGTAAAATGTCAGTCGAATTAACAAAATATCCTTATATTTTTTATTGGTCAACTCTTAGTTTGGACGGTCTCGATAGTGTATAATACATGCGCATCTTATATCACACATTAATCGTATATATGGTATACGAATATAGCGCACGTAAGCTTTCAAGCTTGTTAGAAACTACAGAGGGGCGAAAATAAACGAATGTTTTCCTTCTCACTCTCCTATATTTCTTCAATAACTTAACTGCGCTTAAGACGCTCCTTAGAGTCTCTAGTTAAACTTAAGCGAATTGGGAAGGTGACAATAAGGTGAGGTGGCGTCTCGAGTGTCATATATACGTCATATATACAAACACACACACACGCACATACCATACAATTATATTCCAAATAACTCATACAATTCTATAGTAGTGTAGAGAGAGAGAGAGAGGCATAACAATGGCAACAATAGAGCTCTGTCTAGCTCTGCTTCGCTGTCACCCGGTGCAATCGAGTTTAGGGCGGCCAGCTCGTTGCGAATTAAATAATAAGGTGTTGTCGGCGCTAGTTGATGCGAACTTGAGGTCGTAGTCGTCTTTGTTAACCTCGTTGTTGCTGCGGCTCCTGCTGCTGCTGCTGCCGCCGCCGATGTCGGTGCGGGCGGCTTCTCGGCCGAAAAACCACGAACCACGACGAACACTTTGTGTACAGCCCGACTCGGGAGCGGACCTCTCTTCTCTATTGTGTAACACGACGCTATGCCACTACAGCACTTGTTCGGCTTCGGGTGTTGACGTGACAGCGGCAGCGGCGGCGGACCCATTGGCGCTGCGATTTTGTTGTTGTTCCGATCGGATACTAGTTAGGATACGCGGCGAGCCGTGCTTGAGCAGTTCTCACGGCTCTCCTCTCACACTTGCTTACTCTCTTTATATATATATATATATATATATAATAGCTGTTTCTCTGCATCGAGCACGCTCTCGCTCTCTATCAATCTTCCCAACGCCTCGACCTTTGTACTACTACCACTATAGTGTCGTTGTGCTGCTAGTTGTGGTTATTATTATTGTTGTTGTTGTTGTTGTTGTTTTCTTCTCTTGCCCGCGGCGGATGCTCTCCAACGCATATTTCGCCCTGCCTGCTGGTGAGCAATGGAGATGACGAGGACGACGAACTTTAAAGCTGTTGCTGTGGTTGTTGTTATGGCTGTCGTTGTTGTTGTTGTTGCTGCTGCTGCGGTGGTTGTTGTCGCTGTTGTTGCTGCTGCTGTGGTTGTTGTGGCTGTCGTTGTTGTGGCTGTCGTTGTTGTTGCTGCTGGTGCTGTTGTTGCTGACGCCGTTGTTGTTGATGTTGTCGTCTAATCGAGTATCGAAGCGACTCACGGCGCAAGTAGAGTCGGCTCGCTTGCTGGCTGAATGGTTGGTTAGATCTCTTCGGACCCCTTTTAGAGAAGAATGTCTTTGAGGGTGACCGATTGTTGGTCCGTGCGTCCGTTCGTCCGTCGGCCTGTCCTTTTCGTCCACGGTCCCAACTCTCAGCTATCTATGAGCAGCAGCTTCTTCACACATTTAGGCCACACCGGGCATCGAGTAGCAATCGGGCAGAACTTGCTGAAACGAGGACCTAATGGCAGCAGCAGAGTCGAAAGCGAAAAAGAGAAGACACAAAGAAAAATTGCGAGACACCACAAGGGAGAAGCCAGAGAGAAAATAGAGAAAACAAGAGCCTGGGAGGGGAAGAAGGTTTATCACGACGGGATATCCCATAGGTCAATGGCTATGTGGCCTTGTGAGACAAGTTACGCCCAAACTTCACCGTATGACAAAAGACTACGTCGACGACGACGACGACGACAACGAACGGTGGCGTACATATCTATTCACCCATCTATGTATCTATCTTTTATCGAGCTATCTTTCAGTAGATCATCCACGTAGAGTGCTCTCTGCGAAGTTATTTTCGTCATCGAGGCTTTCGGCGACGCGGCCAGGCTGAGGGCTGCTGCGTAAGTGTGCGCCTGCCGGGTCGGAGCGAGGCCGCCGTGTCCCTATGCCTAGGCCCGTTCGCCGGATTTGCGGACGGGCTGCTGATGGTTGCATTTGCGAGCCGTTGCGTGCACTTTGATTCGCTTTGTGCTGGCTAGCTGCGTACGGATCGGCAAAGACGGGACAAATGAGAAAGGTGAATCTCTAGTTGATCTCCCTCTCTCTCTCTCTCTCGTAGCGATCTCTGTACAGAGAGCGAAGCTTCCGCGGTGCCGAATCAGACTCGATCCGAGCTTGTTCGAGACGAAGCTTTGAGAGTAGGAAAGGGGGGGGGGGGGCGAATGCTACCAAGCCACCCCGGAGCAACACAATAGACACTCGGTTGCTATTTTGAATTAAGCCAATAGTAACTCTCTCTCTCCTTCTGTCTCACTTCTCTCTGTTTCAATTTAGTTGCGATTTCTCTCGTTGCCTGCCTCGCTGTATCGCAGCTCTGTTGAGCATATAACAGCTCAAGCTAGCGAAGATAAGAAAGGATGGGCATTCCGCTACCCCCTCTCCGCCCCCAGCCGAGTTTGCAATCATGCTGCATTAACTTATTAAACACACCCATCTAAAAGCCGTGACGTCGGTGCACAGGTGCACCGGCGTTGGCTGTTTCTGTGCTTCTGCTGCGCCAATAAAAACGAACACACACACACACATTTGTTTCCGTGGCATGGAACATGGGGTTGTACACTCCCATGTTGTTTCGCACGACGCTCGGATTGGGGTGCGGAGAGGTTGCGAAGAAGCCCAGCAACCAAGCTGACGAAACGAGACGACTGGCTGCATTATGGAAGAGCGGAGCCCGGAAAAACCACCCACGTAAGCGCACGTGCACTGCAGTGGTTTGCGCTGTGGTGAAATACCATCGCGAGCGAGAGAAATGAGAGAACAAAATTGCGAGCGCGAGATACATACACATAGGCAGGCAGGCAGGCAGGGAGAGAAGAATGACATAAAGAAAGAAATGTGAACATGGTTCTGCCTAATAAGACATATACAGGCCGGTACTTCGCATATCCAGGTCGGTATGTCTGCTACGTCGGTGGCTTTCGGCCGCAGAGCAGGAGGAGAAAGAGAAGGAGATTTAGAATGAGCGAAAAGAAACGGCTTGTTCGCTCGATTGGAATTCGCAACCACAAACTCGTGGCCCGCTGGCTGTCGCCGCCGCCAATCAAACCGTACTATGCAGCAGCCCCTAACCAGCAATTACAGCGGCGGTAAAGAAGCGATGCCACTCGCCGCCATGGGATGTTGTCATAGATGCAAGCTATACGTTATGTTTATTTATATATATATATATATATATATGCGTACCTATATCCATATGTAAATAGTTGTGTATATTCAGACGTAGTGACATGCAGACAGCTTGACAATACAATCTTAATTGAAACAAGCGTTAGCGACAGCTTAAGACTTAGCGCACTACACATATATATATATATATATATATATATATATATATATATATACGTATATACTTATTAATCGAATTGCACATTGTGTCTTGAGTGTGTGCGTGATTGTGTGATGACAGAAGCTATAGAGAATAGCGAAAGTTCGACCCTTCGCCATTTTTGCTGTATCGTTAACAGCATCGGTCATGTGCTGTTAGTATCAGTGGTGTGTTGTTGTTGTTGTTGTTTTCGTTGTTGCTGCTGCTGTTGTTGTTTTTGTTGCTACTATTGGTGTTATTGTTTTTGTTGTTGCTGCTGCGGCTGTTGTTGTTGTTGTTGTTTTTATTGCTGTTGTTGCAGTCATCTATTCGAGGTCTCAGAAAAGCAAAGTCATGCCGACTGGAGATGATGCTGACGTCTAGTCTTCGTCGTCGCTTCGGCCGACGCTGCCGCTTCCGAAGTACCAAATGATCGCGGAGACGGAGAGAGAGAGGAGAGAGAGGGAGAGACGAGACATAAAGAGAGGAGGCGCGCAAGAGATAGAGAGCGGGAGAGAGAGAGAGAGAGAAAGTTCGCGAATCAGCAAACAGACAAGAAAAAGCGGAAGATGCGGGCTGGAGGAATTTCGTAGCTGAACTTTATTTGTTGCTGCCACCGCCGCCGCTGCTGATGTTTGATTTGCTGCTGCTGCTACTGCAGCAACTTTTGCCGCTCGCCGCAGCCGATCGCCGTAGGCTTGGCGCGGAACTACGCGGCCTACTCCTTCTTCTTCTTCTTCTTCTCCTCCTTGTTCGGCTTCTTTGGCTGCGACTTTGCCCGTTTTTTCGGGTGACCAAACCCCCCCCGTCTTGGGGCGTCTGCTGGGGCTATGTCCTTTTGTTCGTTCATAGCCCATTTGAGAAGTCGCTAGGACGATGAGAGGAGCTCTACGTTTCAGGATCAGGAGGGCCACGTCGAGGCCAGTGGGACGACCAGCGTATGTCTGCGTTTGACCGTCCGTCCCTCTGTCTGACTGCCTACCTGTTTGCCTCCTGCTTACGTCGCCTCCTACCTCTTCTCCTCTTGTTGCTTCGCTTTGTTGTCCCCCTCCTGCTCCTTCTCCTTCTCCTAGGTAGCTTTCTATTGTCGTCCTCTCATACGTAATGTTCCGCTATCGGAGATTGTTTTACTACTAGCTATTGCTGCCACTGTTGTTGTTGTTGTTGTTAGTTGGGTCGATGTTGTTTTTTCTAAGGATTGCAGTTGTCGTCGTTTCTGCTTGTTGTTGTTGTTTTATTTTTGACAGCGTTAAGGTTGGTATTACTGTTGTACAAGTATTCCTCTGTTGTTGGTAATGCCGTTGTTGTTGTAACTACTTCCGTAGCTCCAAACTAAGTTTGAACTTTTCGGGCTGCTGACTCTCAGCCAGGATTTAACCTCCACGGGACTGCATTTCGCATTGCTTTATAGACCAAACCCTGCGCCGACGAATGCACCATAACACCGGGCTCGACAAACTGCTGTTGATAAAGTAATGGTAATTTTTGCAACGCTTAGTAGAAATATGGTTGTTGTTCTGTCTGTTGTTGCTGTTGTGGCTGTTATTCCACCTCCTTCTACAATGTGCGTTGATTTTTGATACGGTTTAACGGCATTCTTCTGCGTTTGCTATCATCGTCTACTTTCGCGATGGCTGTTGTTTATGCTCGGCGAGCAGCGCTCATCCGACCGGTTCGGCCTATTGTTGTTGTTGTTGTTTTTGTTGCTATCGTTATTGTTGTTGCTTTCGATGTTGCGGTGATTGTTGTTCTTATTCATATTGTTGTTTTATTGTTATTATTGGTGGCGATTAACTGACTAAGCTGCTGTAGCTGCTGACTCCATTTCATCGCTGTTGCAACTGCCCCTTTCGCCGCTCGCAATTGCAGTCCCACGATGACAAGTCAATATTAGCTCAGAAGTGTCCCATACTGCTATCCCACAAGCTGACCATTTAGTACTCTAACATCTACAGGGCTCATGGTTGCTCGTTGGCAATGTCATTTCGCACAAATCTGCACAGTCCTGATGTACCGCTCTGTTACATACTACCTACCGCCAGTTATCCGCTGCTGATATTGCAATGGCTATTTCTGCTCTCGCGGGTGTCCAGATTGAATCCACCGGATTTTGGGTGCGCGATGAACCGAGTTAGTTTCGTTTTCAAAGAGGCAATTCTCGAGCAAAAAAATCTCATCTTCTACCTCAAACGGGTCGGGCGTCTTTGTTTGCGTCTCGTTCTCGTGCGATCAAAGGCGAAACTTCGTGAAACTTAACGAAGTTTTCAAAGTCACGCGGCTTTCACGGATCACGTATGCGACTCTGTTACGTGATGGCTGTATCTCCCCCGTGTGTTGTCTCACGTTAGCATTCGTTACGTTGACGGTTGTTGTTTAGTCAGCTGTTTACATGAAGTATATATATATATTATATATATATATATATTATATTATATTATATATATATATATATATATATATATTTATTTACATCTCCAGATGGACACTTGGGCCCCCGACAGCAACTCTGATATACGGCGTAATGTTGGACAGCAGTGTTGAAAGAAAAGTAACAACATTAACAACTATATTGAAATGTTCAACATACCATTTAATTACTTTTAATCTGTCAATGACTATCTATGCATTCTGTGGCAACGTTCAATCCACCCATAGTTTCGCACGATACTGCGGAATCAGAGGCTGTATCACAGGTAGTTCGGAACGACAGTTTACTATATAAACAGATACATACCTTTCAGAGGCCCTAGCTTTAGGACCGAATGTTAGAAAGGACCACATCGATATTACAGAGAAGAGGTTGTTCCAATGGAAGGCAAATACTCAGTAGGTATTGGGGGCTACATTGATGATATGTATGCATAGGTAATATGTATATATGCTGCCGCTCTAAGCGTCCCTGATAGGAGCTTCAAACCTATCCGGAACTTGTACAGCACAAAGCTCTGGATATAGCGTTTTTACTAACTCAACGATCTCACGGATAAAGTATATATTCCAATATAATGGAAACCTTAAAAAATATTTTATAGCCGGTAAGTATGAATAACTTTGCCGCTAAGCTACCTCGTTCGATTTCCCTTTAAAGCGTCCTCTGAATATACACGGTCTCTAAAAGGCACTCTTTGTCGATAGGAAATGCCCTCCATACTTAAAAGGAAGCGTGTGCTACTTGTGCTAATACAAACTACACGGTAAAAAACGCCTTTCGGGACTCTTTGGATGGGTAAAGATAGAACCGACTCCGACGGGTTACTGATGAATTTCTCAACTTTGCCTATATATATATATATATATATATATATATATATACATATATATATACATACATATATCATCTCAAGCCTCTCAAAAACTATGTATATTTAGAGGGCACTTTTGAAACGAAAAATCGAGCGAGATTGCTTAGCGGCAAAGGAATTACCTCGCATCTAGCATGCATATATATATGTATATATATATATGTGTGTGAACAGAAGCAATGCAAAGCGGCCGACCATGTGTTGTCATCACACGTTGGAATGTTGTGGCTGTTTCGTAAACGTAGGTGCGAAACACACAAAGAGAGAGAGAGAGAGTGAAGAAGAAGAAGAGGCAAAAGAATCGAGTGTTGACGAAAGATCATCCATCTCGACAGTTTTGCAGCAACTCGAGCAGCAGCAGCGGCGTCGGTGACTGGCTGGCTGGCCTATGTGTCACCTCGTTGTCCGTGACAGGTTCCGAGATTGGCGGCCGTGACGATGGGTCGACGACGATGATGACGATAGCAACAACAACGGAGGCCGGACCTCCCGCAATGGCCCGCGCCATTGGGTGTCACGGACTGAGTTTCTTCTCCCCCTGCCTACCTGCCTGCTTTTGCGTGCCAGTGCCTATGTGACGCTTCTAACTACTTTTCCTCAGTTTCCTCGACGCCGCCGCTGCTGCTGCTGCCGTCGTTTCCATGTGATCGCTCGATGTTGGTCGGTTCGCTCAATGGCAGCTTAGCGTCCATCAAACGAACAAGACAACATTGTTGACCATTGTTGTCTGTCGAAAGACAAATGTCGGGCGAGCGAGCGCCGACAATTACGTATACTACTATTTAGTAGGTGTGTGCGTGGACTACGCGCACACACACACATGTCTCTATCTAACTGCCAATACATTTGTGTGTTTATATATATATATATATATATATATATATATATGTATAGCCTTCCAGAGTAAACACAGACATAGATCTGGTGCTTCGACAGGCTAGACGCGAAGAAGGAAGCGAGCAACGGACAAAGAATGAAGAAGACAGCAAACACTACCACGATATGCCTACCACGATGTCTACCACAAATTACTACGGAAACCGCTTTGGTATGCTCGTGTCTGCTGACTGACTTGCTGACTCCATTTGACTCCACTTCTACTACCGCTCGTTGCTTCTAAACACAGATACATACACACCACGTACACAGGCATACCTATCTCTTGTGTGTACGTAAAAAGTGTAATATATACACGTTATATATATATATATATATATATATATATGCACACCCGTTGATGCATGGACACACATGGCCTAGGCGCAGCAGCGCAGCGTCGAACAGCGACAACCGCTTCGAGGCCACTGGCTAGGAGAGGTTAGGTCGAGTTCACACTGCTTATGGACAGCGTCGCTGAATTGACGCCGCGCCCGTCTCTCTGTCCGTCTGTCTGTCTAAGCAGGAAGACGATGAGTAGATCATCGCAGTAAAAAATCGCCAGAGACATCAACAGAAGGAAAGGTGCGTCGGGGGAGCGAAACGGAGAGAAGATGCGCGAAGATGAACCGGCCGGACGCCAAGCAGCGATATCAGCCCAATGTTTCCCGGATGTTCCCCCCTTAGGGCAGGCTGTTGTTCCTCCTCTACGGCGTATCCGGAAGCGACCGGTCGCTACGGCCGTGGTAAGCAGCGTGATCTGTGGTGACTGACGCGACCGCAGATGACAATTCGCCGATCTGCGGCTACGAGAGCCTGTCCGGAAATGAACGGCACAGCACACGAGTGAACTAGGCTGACCAGAAAACCTGGACGCAGGGACCTCCTATGCTGGCCGCAGTGGCAGTTAAACCACGCCTGGCATCCGAGGGCCAGCCATTCGATCGGTGGCCGTCTTGCGTTGTGCTCTGCTAATAATGACCACCAGCAGAGCAACTTGATCGCAGTTGATCCTTGTGGTTCGACTCGAATGAGTTGTCTTTGAGCGATGCTCATTGAGAATAGATGATATGCCATACCGTTGCTGGAAGTCAGCGAGTTTGCGCTGGCAAGTGTCAATATATATTATATATATATATATTTATTTTTTTCAATTTTTTTCACACGCACTTAGCTAATCAAGTACACACCACCTATTTCTATAGCCTTATCCAGCGCTCTCTGGGTGACAAAATTTCATCCTTCCAGAATTTCTCATTTCAGATGCAAATAACTGATTGACGTGGTTTTGCTACTCTTAACATTTTTAGAGTTTTTTCTCACATAATTCGGAGGTGAGCAAAAACGTAATAATATTAATGATAATAATAATAATATTTTAATGAACAAGGGTTTAGTTTAAAATATGTACATGTATCACAATTACCAATATGTTAAATATATAACCTCTACCATATTGCTTATATTATGCTTGTTGCTTGAGTGTCGGTGACCACTTAATATCATCTTAGGCGTTGCCTCTCTGTAGTTCTAATGACACTCTCTTAATAATAATAAGCAAAGTCGAGGCTATTGAGGGGTGGGCTAAAACATCCCATGCAGCGTCCAGCAATGTACGGCAGATCACCACAGATGTATGCGGGCGGGCGCTTTTATGGTGGAATACGACGTCTCTACGATTGCACAGTTTGGGGCGCTTTTTGACGACGACTTGCTTTGCAAACGGTTAAACAGGTGGCAGTACTTTCTGCTGTTAATCAGTGGTTTGTTGCTCTGCAGAAGCTGGGAGTAGACTACGCATTTACAATCCTACCAGACACACTATACAGCTCCAATACGTGACCACGTTTCACGTACCCACGGCTAGTTAGGTATCAATTCAAGTGATCTGGCACCATGCGTCTAGCATATATGCGATCCCGTCGGGTGTAAAATGTATATTAGACTCTATAAGAGCAAATTTATTATCTAGTATCCACTGCGGAAGACCGACCCCTCCGTGGTTGGTCTGCTACATGAGAATCTTCACTACAGAAGCAGCTAAGTTACCGCATTGTGGTGTATTCGCATACAGCTTTAGGCTCGTAGACGGCACAAACATAGGCGCATTTAATCTATCGTGGTAACGATACCGTTTTACGAAAATAAGCCTCGGTAGGTGCCACTGTTCCACTAGTCAAAAAAACACAGCGCTGTCGCATCGAGATACGTTCAGTAAGAATTTGTTCGCAAAAGTACTGAAAACAACAATAGCAAACGATCTTGGTTGACAACTTTCGCTCGCCTACATCAGTATCCGTTGACTAGAGCTAAGTTCACAGCCAAAATTTCCATATATATATAAATATATATAAGGGGCGGACGCATAGTTCCAAGCTCTACCCTGTGCCCGCATCGGAACTCTGTTAGATGACGAGTCGGTAAGGATCGCGGCCGGACTTCGTTTGGAGACAGACCTGGTTTACGCTAACACCTGGGTCTTCGGAGACGTCCTCCGGCCGGACAGCCGCCACGAGCTATCCTGTATCGGGCTACAGTTCTTGAATAACACCTTCAATAGAGTTTTTTTGATCCAGTGGCCTACATTGCGTGCTGAAACCCGTCGGACTTGGCAGGGAGGGCGAAAAAGAGACCAAATTGTCTGACCTTAACTTTGTTTGAGAGCGGTCTCATGCTGGTTTGGGACGCAATAGTTAGTGACTCATTAGACCTTTAACGGCCAGTGCCGGCGCCGCCCGGGCCGGGCTGTCATGGTTCTGTTCTCACCGAGGCGGGCAAGGTGAGGAAGTACCAAACATGTACGGGTTTTGCCCACTTGCCTTCAAGACCCTGGCGGGCCCGTTCACTCGCGGGCTGCAGAAGGTCGGGAAGCAGCTGATTCTAGCTAGTGGAGATAGGGAAGGGCGAGATTTTTTCCGAATTGGATACGTATCGCGCCCGGATTAGATCTCGACATTCAGTAGCAAGATTGCTGGCGATTCCCTCCGCAAGGTTTCTACTATAAACATAAAATAAATACATATATACATAAATGCGGAAATATGATTATTATGTCTAGGTCTTAACCTCGTTAGCCCCACAACTAGTGGTGCCGGAGTTTCCGCCTCGTTTTTGACCACCTGGTCCCACCTACCCTCGTTCTTTTCTATCATTGGTCATTAGGAGAGACACAGCGGTTAGAAGAGATACGGAAACGGTATAGAGCCATCTATAAAGAAATCACTGCCTGAACTGTGCTAGCTCAAACGCAAACAGTCACGCCTCTGTACCAACTGACATTCGTATTGCGTACGTTATTCTTCTTTTGCCTATAGTTATTAAATGCATATAAAGTGCGTTGCAAAAAATTAGCATTTCATGTTTTTTGGTGATAATTTCGGCTTGATTTATTTGAATGGCTTAAAATTTTAAGGGCATGATGTACATGATACACCACGAGTATGGCGTTGCAATCTCACAATCGGTTCATACAAAAAATAAAAAAGTGTGAAAAAACAGTGTTGCAAAATATTAGCAACAATAACGCCTTACGAAGTAGCAGGGCTGTATGACTTATTTGATACTACATACTCTATTCTAGAAGGGTTTTTCGTCCCTTCTTCTGAATCAAATCGTAAACTCGGTCTTTTATGGAGTTAATGAGCTGTTGTAGGTACGAAAGTGGAATATCAGTCCATGCTTGCTGGACAGCTTCTTTGAGGTCCGACAAATTATCATATTGTCGACCATTTGCGTAAATCTGCTTCACCAAATGTACCCAAAGATTTTTCCCCATTTCCCCCAAAGATGGGACTCAGGTCTGGACTCAATGCCGGTCAGTCAAAAAGTTGTTCTTGAAAAAGGCTATAGTACTAGCCGAGGTATGAAACGTGGCGTTGTCTTGTTGAAAAAACTGCGTCAGGTCCCCCAATTATTCTGAAATGGGCTTCTAATTGCGAACCGACGATACGCCGGTACTTGTCGGAATTGTTTCGGCCCACAATCGAGACTAGATCAGACTTCCCATTATATCCAAACGCGCCCCAATATTTCACAAAACCACCACCGGCCACACGTTTCGAGAACCATTTAGGTTCCTTCCGTAAGTCATGCCAATAGTACTGACAGCCGTCAAGGCCGTCGAGATTAAATTTATTTCATCCGAGAAGACGATGTTTTTCCACTCGTTATCCCAAGTTTGGTGTCTATGTGAAAATTCACGCCGTGTGACAATGTATTTCAGTTGAAGTCGCGGCACAAACTTCTTTTTCGCGTATCGCACGTTTTTGTCAGAGCTTAACACTCGGTACACTGTATATCGGTGCACTGGCACTCCCAAAGTAGTCCTGATCCTTTTTTTGGAGGAGGGTTAAATGCAGTTACGCACTACCGCTACGAGTAGGAATTATTGCTTTCCATCTCGAGCTGCGTGGGACTCGACCCCAACGGATGGATGTTACGCCGCTAAGACCCATACCCGCACCTCCGCATAAACGCACCTCCCCCCTTAAACTTCACTCTCTGATGGCCCAGATCTCCATAGAACAGTGCTATGGGCCATCAGGAGAAGTGGCGAGTGCCCTATCGGATCAATTGGCCGGTGTCACTCACGGGTTCCCCACCTGTCAAGCGCACTTTGTCCCAGCCCTTGCAAACCCGTTTGATTCAAAGTTGCGCTTTCTTTTGCCGTGCCGGCCTCAAAAAGATTCTGTCTCTCCTTGCATCTTCTGTGCTTTATTTTTAGCACCTCCTGTGCTACTTCCGCTCTCAATTCCCATGTTTGGGTCGAACACAGGATGTATTCCACGAACTCTTTTATACCATTACGCGGGGGTCCTGTACTTCGGGATAGGTGAGTCCCGCTCTGGACCATCTCTCGCGAATCTGTTGAATTGCCATGGTTCTGGCCTCTTCCCATGCCTGGCACCTAGAGTGTGTGTTATGGGGTGTCTTCCACGGCTTCGTTGCAAAAAAAGGCATGTTTCTGATGGGGCCTTCCCTAATCGGTAAAGGTATGACTGGAAGTTGCCATGCCCCATGAGAGCCTGCTTTAGGTAGAAGGTTAAGTCCCTTCCCGGCCTTGCTATCCACGCCCGTATGTTTGGGAGCAGTTTGCTTAGACTCTTTCCGGGGGCACCAAAGAGAATTGCGTCCCACTTGGCTTGCCATTCCTCTATAGTCGCGTTTCTCTCTCTTTTTTGACGCTCTCTGTGGGTGTGCCAATATCCCACGGGCGCTGTCTTTCGGATGCCTTAAGGTCCCAGGGGATTTCTCCGGCAAGCAGCAGAGCGTTTGTGCTGCCGTTCTGTAGCCTTGTATTACCCTAAGGGCTGCGATCCGTTGCGTTTTGCGCAGGATCAACTTTGTTTTTTTGACTTAAGAGTCGCCCTGCACCAAACGGCAGCCCCGAAGAGCGCGATTGACTCCGCTACCGCCGTCAGTAGTTTCCTTGTACAAGCCCGCGGTCCATGTATATTCGGAAGTATCCTGGCAATAGCGTTTGCCGTCTTAGATGCTTTTTCCGCAGCCTCCTTTATCTGACATAAGCCGGTCATGGACGTGTCAAACGTGATTCCAAGGTAGCGGGATTCATTCACGAATCTGATTGTTTAACCTGCGACCTGTATGTGTAACGGTCGAACTCTCTTTTTGCCTGTTAAGAGAATGGTTTCACTATTTTCTGGGGCGAGTGCCAGCCCCGCGGCCTTCATCCATTCCGCTGTCGAGTGCAGAGCTTTGTTTGTGTTTAGCTCAAGCTTATCCTTCGTTTTAGCCTGTGCTACGACCGCTAAGTCGTCAGCGTAAGCTATCATTTCTATTCCCGGGGGTAGGCCGGTTTGCCGCAGAACGTCGTCATATGCTAGGTTCCACAACAGTGGGCCCAAGATTAAGCCCTATGGTACCCCGGCTGGTCATCGGGAAAGACGACGTTGCCGTTTGAAAACAGACCTCTCCTTAAGGTATCCAGAAATTGGCCTTTAACTAGGTATGGCGGAAACCTTTTTGCGAACAAGCGGTCCATATGGTCTTCCAGTGGTATGCCTTTGAAGGCATTCATCTCATCCAGAAGGGTGACCATATCCTGATCCTGGAAGCAGACGTTTGGCATGATATCCTCCAACTGTAATAATCCCTCCTTCCGATCTCGAATAGTCAAAACTGGCTTACGCCCACTGTTAGATTTGCACCTTTGGTTTACTCCAGGGTGTAGAACCTCTGATGTGCTCTATTGCCGTCTAATCTGGTTGCTATAGCAGTTACGGTATGACCGACCCTCACATATGCCTCATCTTGTATTTCGTTATCCGAGGGATCCTTTGTACATTTGTACTGTTTTTCAACATTTTTTTTGGTATGGACCGATTGCAACGAAATTAACACCATACTCGTGGTTCGGCATGTACATCATGCCCTTATAATTTCAATCCGAATTTAGCCGAAATTTTCACCCAAAAACACGAGTTGCTATTTTTGCAACGCTCTATATATATATATATATATATATATATGGTATTATCTTGCCTGCATGAATGTGATGTTTGTATGCATATATATATACGCCTAGTCCTAGTGTTGATATTCCCGTGCTGCAGGGGTGGTAAACGTATGTGTATGTTCCGTTACGTAACAACAACAACATGACGTGGTTACATGGTGGCTGCGACACTAACAGAAACAACTGTGCCTAATCGCATGTACAGATGTTGTCATCACCGACAACCGCTTGTTGTCTCTCTCTCTCTCTCTCTTGCTCCCCCTACCCCCTCTCTTTCTCCCTCTCTCTGTCCGTCCACTGAGCTGGCAATCGATCTCTAGCAAAGTGACTAGCGTCGTTAACCAGTCGACGCCAGAAGCGCCAGGGTGAGAATTTGAGGAATTTTCTTCTCTGCTTCCCCTCGCCTCCGCTAGCTTTGAACCGAATTGGCGCTCGCGAGGGAGGGGGGACAATCATCGATTTTTAAGGCGATGTCTGTCGACAGCGGCGCCGAACAGTGTCCGTTCATCCGTCCTTTGGTCGGTTGGTTAGTTGGTTTATTTGGTCTGACAAACGACCACAACAGCCTTCTCATTCGACTTCACTCGATTCAGTGTTTCTTGTAGTTGTTGTTGCTGCTGCTGCTGCTGCTGCTGTTGTTGTTGTTGTTGTTGTTGTTGTTGTTGTTGTTGTTGTTGTTGTTGTTGTTGTTGTTGTTGTTGTTGTTGTTGTTGTTGTTGCTGCTGCTGCTGCTGCTGCCGCCGCTGCCAACGTCGTTGTTGTCGTCGTCGTCGTCATATCCCGTCGTCAGCATCAACACCAGTAAAATTACGATTATACCATCGCGTATTATACATGGCTGCCAACTGATGTTGTTACTGCTTCTCCTGTACTGTAGCGCATGCTAACTGCTGCTGCTGCCGCTGCGGCGGTGGCTGGCGTGGCGGGCGCTAAATCGGCGGCGGAATTTAACGCGCGCGTTTCTTGTTGCCCCCCCCCACTTAGCCCACTACTCCCCGTCCCGCGACCAGGCGCGAGTTCTGCCCGTACGTCCGCTTCGAACTCCCTCCCACTCGTACTGATTCCGTGCGGATGGCTGCTGAAATGAGTTTCGGCTCGAGATGAAGGCGCGGAGAAGCGCAGCGGCGCCAATCCATTCAGGTGTAACCTCATCGAGCGTCGAAGTTGTCACAACAACAGCAGCAATAGCAGCAGCAGCAGAAATACCGCTGTTACCACCAGGACTGACCACCATCAGCTCACAAAGCGCGCCCCATCCCGGGGTGAAGCTAGATTTGGCGGTGGTCACTTGAAGCGGCAGCGTACAAAGCCGTTTAGACAGATTTGCTTATCCGGATGCGACTGCCGTTCATCTGGTCGTTCACCGTCGGCTCTCGCAGGAGCTGCGTCAGCCGTTGTGTGAAGTTATCTAACTCATACTTTGTACGCTACGCAGGTGTGGGGATAAACTGACGACCGCTCCTCAAACTCGGCTGCAACAATAGCGTGCATAGTCCCAGAGAAACAAATTAAGTTTCTCCTAGGGCGTAGGCGGAATTGGTCCTGCACACGCCTAGGCTTCCCCGAAGAAGTGTGCCGACCGCGCTTTTAGACCTAAATGTTTTTACTTTAAAGTCACCGCCGCCACTGCCGGAATCTCTGGTTTAAGATTTTTTTAACCTCCAGATTGCTCCTCCTCTTTTCCTTTGTCCTTATGACAAAGCACCTTCTGACACTTCGGCTCTCCTCACTCTTGTGTACGCTTAGGATAATGATGCTTTCATTAATTTACTGTATCGTCAGTCTAAGGGCTTGTCATATGTACATTATTACGTTATGTCTATGTTAGATGACTATAGCTGTTACGAATAGTCCTTACATGTCGATCACTACTGAAATGTTTGTGGTGCAATACCATGAAGACAAGCAAAATGCATACGGCAATCTTTTTGCAACCCGTTATAAGTGCGTTTAGAACCATCCCTGCTCTTTCAGAACCTAAGTAAGTGAAGTTGTCGGACTGACCCTCAGCCAGGATTTAACGTCCACGGAACTGTTTTTCACACTGCTTCATAGACGGACCCCCATAACTACAAATGTGCAACGGTGGGGCTCGAACCCGCGCACCTATGTGTCTCCTCCGGTTGAGAGGCGCAGACGAATGCACCAGGCCACCGGGCTCAACTCTTTCAGAACCTGGGTAAGGCGAAAACTGTCCTCGCCTTGGTATCTCTTGCACCATACATACTTAGTGAGTCTCTGCCCTGCAGCTAGGTCATTAACCCTCGCCCAGCATCATAATCGCCCATTGCCATTTACCCTCGCCCAGCATCATAATCGCCCATTGAAACTTCTAGTCGCGGCCTCCTAACCTTTCGCATTCTCTAATTGATTTTGTCCAAATCCGGGGACAAAAGATGACACAAATCTTAGTATACTAGTAGCCTATCCTTTTGGTACTACCCGTATAAGATTCCCCTCTAAGGTTCAAACTTCATTCGATGACCACTGTTCACAAGTGTCAGTCTTTCTGCTTCAGTGCCTTGTCAAATGCGCCGCATTCTCCCTAATGGAGATATTTTTTTCACTCTCCATCGTCTCATTCCTGTCAAGAACCAGCTCCGTGGATTGAAACCGAGTGCATTGGCTACCTGAGCTTCCAGTCAAAGCTCGTCTTAATTAGAAGTTACTAGCGTGACGGCGTAGAGTTTCCCAGCTTTCTTTCAAACTGCTTCATCGTGGGAACAATTCTCTCAAAATTGCACGAACGAAGAGCCCCTGTGACACCCTTGCCATTACACACAAACGATATCGCTAACGAGACCCTTCCCAGGTGCATTAGCCTTTTCTCTTGCTTCTGCTCGCTCAGTGACACTTCCAGTAACGGCCTTCTGACTTTTCGCATCTTCGATCTAATCTCTTAGCGAATCCGAGAACAAAGATGGTACAAAAGCAGCTTATCCGTTTGTTATTGGCGGTACAATAGTGTGGTCTCCACTTATGACAGAGTCCCACGCCACCCATACCATACGGCGGACGGTTTTTTTTATATATGTTAATCTCCTAACATCTCTCTTATTCTCTCCCTCTCTGAGAGAGAGGGAGAGAATAAGAGAGATGTTAGGAGATCCCCTCTCTCTCTATATATGTTATATATATATATATATATATATATAGAGAGAGAGAGAGAGAGAGAGAGATGGAGAGTTTTTATGTTACAGGAGAAGTAATATAGTTGTTTTTAATTGTGCGCTCATTTGGGGGATCAAAAAGCTACGTAAAGCACTAAATTGCAACTAGTCTAGTGTGTGTATTGCTTTATCCGTTTGTTTTTTTGACTGTCTCTTTGCCAATTGCCAATTTGATAGGCGCTTCCGACGACTACAAACTTATGAAGATGAAATAGTAATGGAATGCGCTATTCCTAGTCAACTTCATGTGATTTCTTCTCTTTTCCGTTGTGTGCGAAAGAGCATAGAATTTAAGTTTTGTTTTCATTCCTAGCTGTTTCTTGGGTTACACGAGGAAAAGTTAGAAGGAGATTCAAGAACCGCTTCGGCAACCCTGTCGATATTTCCGGTTGTATATATTAATATCTAGTATTTAACAGCATATGACGGCTAGTGATGATCAGTTAGGTTCTAACAGATTAAACAAGAGTTAAATCGAGTTACGTTTACCTGTAATTCCTGATAATTTTAACGACCCATATTGGCACTTCTCAAACGATGCCTCTTAACCTTTTTTCCGTATATCCAATACGGCCGCATTCCGACATTAATAACGGCCGCACACATGGGCGCTCATTCACGACTGTAGCGCAGTCTTACCTTTTCAGACCGTACGCACACATACCCGTTATACGAAGTACGACGTACATCTTTAGCGACAGACGTCTGCCGCTTGTACGGCAGGAGTCGAAGTGTAGTCAGGGTGAGAAGGACGAAGGTCGAGCTATCGTCCCATCGTTCGCGGCGTTTGCTAACCGTTGTTATCTACAGAGGAACGCACATGAGCACAGGGCAGCCCCCCGGTGGGTCTGCCATCCTCTTCACATTGACTTACCTCTGCCAGCCATAGATCGACATCGGTGCAGTAGTGCGACGTATCCTATACCCGGTCGCCGCCGCCGCCGGTACGCTCCTGTTTGGCAGGAATAGGCCCAGACTGATTGTCGCAGGATACCGCTGTTGCTGGGGCAGCTTCACGAGCTGAAGTTTGTCCAACTCGTCGACAGATTTCAGCGGCGAGGACGTGATGACGATGATGATGATGATGATGATGACGACGACGCTGATGATGCTGGTGATTATGACGATGATGATGATAGTGGTAGTGGTGGTGATGATAATGATGGCGCAAACAAAGATGAGAACGTCAGTGACGACGAGACCTACCGCCAACCGAGAGCCCTGAGCCCGTCGGTCTTAGGGGAAGAAGAACTAGCCTCATCGATTGGGTAACAGAGAGAGATTGACAGGTTTTGTGAGAGGAAGGCAGGTCGTTGTTATCGTCGTTCGTGGTCGTTGTCGCCAGTCGATTTCATGCTGCATGTTGCTCTTGTTGGTTTTGCTCGTTGCTGTTTCGTTCACTGAGGAATACGTGGTGGTCGGCGTTATATCAGGATTCGGTACTGTTTTTGTTCAAATGGCCACCCTGCTGCCATGTATGCTACTGCTGGTGCTTCAGCAGTTGGTGTTCCAGTTGCTACTCAGTCAGTAGGTAGTGCTATTGATAAACGTGACGTTGGCGGGCGTGGGGAGGGGGGTGCGGGGTACTGCTGGTGGAGACCGTCTCGTGGTGGTATTGGCGGTGCGAGAACGCGACACTGCTGAAGTACCTCGACCGGCGGTACTTCTCCCGCCCGTGCCGATGCCGCTGTGGTGGTTAGCGTTTGACACTGGTTGATCACGTCGACGCTCTGCCTACATGAACGATAGACAACGACGACGACGACGACGATGCTGTTTGTTCTGTGCTGCCTTCTTCTGTAACCGTTACAGTGCTATCACCATCTTCGGTAACTGTTACAGTTGTAATACCATCTTCGGTAACTGTGACAGTTGTGCTGCCATCTTCGGTAACTGTTACAGTTATGCTGCCGTCTTCTCTAAGCAGCGTTACAGTTGTGATACCATCTTCTGTAACTGTGACAGTCAGGCTACCATCTTCGGTAACTGTTATAGTTATGCTACCACCATCTTCGGTAACTGTTACAGTTATGCTACCTTCTTCTGTAACTGTCACAGCGCTGCTTTTTTTGCAACAAACTGCGTTAGCTGGTCCTATGTGCGTTGTTGAAAGCAAACGGCCCGCAAAGCGAGCATGCATGGATGGATGGATGAATCCACACACACATACAGAAAAGGCAGGCCCAGAGGCGTGGGGATAGAGAACGAGATTAATACGGACAGATACAGAGGGAGGAGAGGAAAGAGAACGAAGGCAAACATCTGGCCAAGGAGCAGTTACATGTGGTGGCTGACATGCGGTTCGCTACCCCGCCGTTAGTTAGTCAGTCCGTCTCAGTCCGTCAGACAGTCAGTCAGCGGAATGTGTCAGCGGGGCAACTCTGATCCGGCGTGGCCATCGGCCAGGATCGACGTTGTCACTAAGCCGGTATATCGCGCAGCGCCGTTTAATGATGATGATGATGGTGGTGATGAAGATACTGGGGGAAGAGGAGAGATAGATAAAGGTAGAGAGATAGATAGAGGTAGAGAGAAGCAGCGGCGGCGGCGGCTGGTGCCGTGCTGTCGCGCTAAGTCCCAGCTCTTTTGCTTGTTTCTCTCGTTCCTTTGCTTTCTTCCTCCGTCTGCTCCTTCTCTATCCTCCCTTCTGTTGCTCTTTTGTTGTTGTTAATGTTGTCGTCGTTGTTGTTGTTAATGTTGTTGTTGTTGTCGTTGTCGTTGTCGTGTTGTTGTTGTTGTTGTTGTTGTTGTTGTTGTTGTTGTTGTTGTTGTTGTTGTTGTTGTTGTTGTTGTTGTTGTTGTTGTTGTTGTTGTTGTTGTTGTTGTTGTGTTGTTGTTGTTGTTGTTGTTGTTGTTGTTGTTGTGTTGTTGTTGTTGTTGTTGTTGTTGTTGTTGTTGTTGTTGTTGTTGTTGTTGTTGTTGTTGTTGTTGTTGTTGTTGTTGTTGTTGTTGTTGATATTGTTTTCGTTGTTGTTCTCGTCTTTTTCATCTTCTTCTTGTTATTGTTGTTGCTGTTTTAGAGCGCTCGAGAAAAGACGAACAGAAGACGAACCAGCCAACGAACGACGACGACGATGACGACGACAGGGACGACGAAAGGAAGATCTTTCCTTTGCTGATGGCGACAAGATACGCCGCCTAATGAGTGTGTCGGGGATACAGCGCCCCGCTTGAGTACTGCTTCCCGGTCCCGTCGAGTCGGCTGTGCTATGCGATATGCTGGCCGCCGTACAGCTAACCTTCGGCTCGGGAGTTCAAGGCGAAAGTAAGATCGAATGTGAAGCACGAAGAGCAAAGGCGGGAGAGAACGAGAGAGAGAGGACAGAGAGGACAGAAGAAGATCGACCACAGTGAACGGCTCTGCCCGCTGCTAACAATGATGCCAAAATCGAATGATAATAATAAAGGTTACCAGCATCATGTGTGTGTGTTTGTGGGGGGGGGGTTCTTAACTTTATCGGGCTGGTTCTCAACCAACATTTAACGTCCGCGAAATTGTTTTCGCATTGCTTCGTAAGACGTACCCCATAAATACAAATGCGCAACGGAGGAGATCAAACTCGTGCACCTACTAAGTGTCACGTCCGGTCGCAAGTGCACGACGCCGCAAGGCTCGGTGTGTAGGAGGGATCTAGTTCTTGTGTTTGAACATTCAGTCGGGAGTGTAAACGTAACACAATAAAAAATAACGCATTATAAAATAAATGACACACTTCGGTGGCGCATTTGGTCACTGTGTGTGTGCTTGGCCATTCTCGCTGTCACACAAGGATTTGTTGTTAAAACAACCCACATAAAAATGCAACATTTTCTCATAAATAATACGGTCAATTTCCACAAAAGGGGCCAGCAAGAGCGTAAGACTTTTGATACCTTGGAACATTTAGCTTACATGGATAGCTTGAAATGCCCTTTATAGGCAAAAGCCAGAAAAGAAGAAAGTCTCTTCTTAAGATGTAGTTACAGGGGTCACACACATCGGGGAAAACCCGACTATGATTGGCTGGAAAGGATTTAATAGTAGCTGTAGTAATAGTATAAGAGTAGCGTCCAGATAGAAGGAGCCGTCAACCAGACAAGTGAAAAGCATAATACGGTTGTCGTCGTGCATCTGCCACAGCTATCACTATGCTTATGTGCTGCTTCTCAAATTGAATCCTAATTCAAAATATCCGCCGTTGGTGGCACGCCTTCAAAACACACGATACGAGCCAGTACTGTGCTCTACCTTCAAATGCCGCACGTATAGCATTATAGTTGTTGTTGCTGCCGATGCTGCAGTTGTGGTAGCGGCGGTTGTTGGGCTTCTTCGTGCAAGGACGAGAAACGCACCGAGAATCGTCAGCAACACGTCAGCTCTGCGAATTCCGCCGCTCCTCAGCAGTTTCGAGTGCCGCCCACAGCCCGGCGAACAGTCCCATCACAGAGAAAGCAAAAGACACAGAGAGAGCGAGAGAGACAAAAGAGAAAGGAGAGATATATTAAGTTAGATATACAGGGGAAGCAAAGGAAGGGAAGAGGAAAGAAAGGACCCGTTCAAAGTCAGTCGAACGCTGCTGGAACAGTCAACAACCATGCCGCCGGTTGAGTAAACCGCAGACCCGACCAGAAGAGATCCAGAAGATCGGACTGTCTTCGCCGACATAGAGAACGCCACCCTGTTACTGCTGCTGCTGCTGTTGTTTTTCTCGCTGCCGTGACTGGTGCTGATGATGGTGTTGCTGCTCATTTTGACGTTGCTCTGTCTGGTGACATGCTCGGTGCGTCCTCTCTCGCTCTCGCGTGAAGCTCTTATGCCCTCGTTGAAGGTTTTCTTCATACATAACGACGACACAACAGCAACAACAAACGATCACAACAGCAAGAACAAACGATCACAACAGCAACAAACCATATTAACAGTAGCAACAACAACATAATCATCACCATCACCACCACCACCATCACCACCACCAACAACAACAACAACAACAACAATGCAGTAACGCCTGGTAATCCGCTGAGTGAAGACTGTCGGGTTGGGAAACGGGGAGGGGATGATGGCCACGCTGCAGTAAGGCCATGTGGCATAATTGGGCAAATGAGGAGATCATATTTAATTCGCATTGCAACGGCATCACTGTTGTCGTACGTGTTGTTGTTATGCGAACGTGTTAGCTAAGCACTGCCGACCCACTCGTGGTTCAGCTACTTACTGATGTGCGTCCCATGCTGTCCCCCCCCCCCGATCTGGATATGATGAGAGCCCCCGACGAGTAATACCTGCACAAAATCATTGTAGTGGCAGTCGTCTGATAAGGCGCACGATATATGATAAGGTGTGTGTGAGCCAGAGTAAAGCCAGCAGTAGAAGTGGATAAATACGAAAAGAAAGAAAGAGAATAAGAGAGAGAGAGAGAGGAACAAAGACGTTCCCGCTAGGATTTGGCTCATTATGCTCTCCTCATTATCAACAGCAGAAACAGCAACAACAACAACGGCGACCGTAGCAACAACGATGATGATAACAACAACAACAACGACGACGACGATAACAACAACGACGACGATAACAAAAACAACCATAACGGCTTGCTATCGACGTCGACGACTGGTTCTGTTCAACAACTCGCCACCAGCGAAGTCTCTGGCCTGCGCCCGTTGAAGTGTCACCATCTGAGCCGGGAACGCACGTCCGCACCAATAATAGAATATAATAAAGTTGAGTGAAAGGCGTCTCGTTTGAATAAGATGTCAATCCATGCTGACGTCTCATCATATACAGGCGACACTGGGGCGCGTATTAATAGCTGGATCAACAGTACGAGTAGGAACAGCAGTGATGCCAGTTTTGCAATGCATTAGGTTGCCCTTCTAGTAGTTAGTAGTAGCTGTAGTAGTATAAGAGTAGCGACCACATAGAAACAGTCGTCATCTAGACAAGTGAAAGGCCATAATACGGTTGTTGTCGTGCACTGCCACAGCTATCACTATGCTTATGTGCTGCTTGTTCAAAATATCCGCAACAAAAACAGTTGCCGGACGTCGCAAGCAGAAGAGTGAAGGAGACGCAGCTCAGTGGGTCCCCTTTCGGGGTTTCCACCTTTGCCATACCCGCAACACTTCCTGCTCACTGTGTACCAGTGAGGTCGTCTCATCAAAGTAGCTCAAAACTACGCTTAGAAGAGAGCCACTAACCCCTGCGTGTCGGCATGACTTCACCAGGATATCGCAAGGTGCTTTGTCGAACGCTTCGACGCAGTCTATAAAGACTGCATACAAATGGCCCCCGGGTTTTGCCACAACTCATTCTATCTATGACAGAAGCACATGGATTGCAGCACGCACTCTCTGACCTCTCCGGAAGCTGAATTGCTTCGATGGAAGGGTCTGGTCGACCACGTACTCGATCCACCTAACGTCGAAACAGTATTCCTTAGAGCCAGACTTCACTCTTGCTGCACTTTGCGTAGTCGCCGTCTCTCAGCACTACACAGAATACAGCATAATTCCCCTGTCCTCCGCATTTTAAATACCGCCTCCACAAAAATGCTCCTGTCGACGAGCCTTGCGTATAGCTGACGTTGTGGCCGCCAGCCGTGCAACTCTCAATGCGTTGAACCTGCCTGGACCTGCATACACTTCGAGATCTTCCACTCTATCAGCTGCGCTGCTTTTCTGCATGCGAAATTTTGTTTTGTCGCTAATCCAATTTTGGACTGGTGAAAAAAACATCCTGGCCTTTCCTTACTACCTCTGGGATAATCTCCGTTGGGGATATTGTGGCCGCTGCCGTTTCCGTTGTCGTTGACGTGTTGTCGTCTATTGGCCAATTTGCTTCGAAGGTTGTGACGATATTGTTGTTGCCGCCGCCGCTACGCTGTAGGGAAGCCGGTTCATTACAGGCAAACCTTCGTTGGAGTTCCGTGTGCGGTGCCCACAGTTTCACTAAATTCTATTGTAGCACACATTAACGGTTCTTCTTCAGAACCAAAATGGGTTCCTGTTATTTACAGGATTTGCACGACATAAACTGTGTGTCCTCGGGGACACGGGCCCTAGGCTCTCACAGTCAAACAGCCCTGGTTAAATTTAACCAGTTGTTCACCCGTTTTAAATAGAAGCAAACACTTTGCACCTAGTCGCGGTAGCAGAATACAAGCAGAAACAATATATATATATATATATATATTAGTATCACGGTCAATGCGTGCCACTACTTTGGGTCAGCCAAGCAAAACTGTAATTTGCTGACTACAAGCAACTTGTGATTTTTTTTATTGCAAAGCATTTAACAACAGTGAATATAAAAACTGAGCAAGATTTTAGGACCTGCATGATATGTCGATTGGAGTTGAGAATACAGTTGTCTGTGCATAACGTGAGACGATTTATGTCTAATGCTAAAATGCAATACAAAATGGAGAATATCCATCCTTTGGTACCCCCATTGTACACCCTTGCACATTTGTATTTATGGGGGTCCGTCTGTGAAGCAATGCGCAAAGCAGTCCCATGGACGTTAAATCTTGGCTGAGATTCAGCCCCGCAAGGATTTTTGGTACTCCCATTGTGAAAAACCTGCTGATGCCATCTCGACGCGTTCACAAGGTCAACATAATCGAAGGGGACATCGTTTTGATAAATGTATATACCGTGGAGGGGTTGTTAAGATTTTATGAGCACAGCCCTGGCTTGTGCCATTCGTACCTGTTCACTGTGCGTTAATTCATAGAATGTCGATCCATGCTAAGCCGGAAGATGCATAAGGCTATTGCAGCCCTAGTATTGCACAAAATGGGACAGAATATTTTTTTTGCAAATGGTACCGTGCGCCACAGAGCATTGCAATATACATCAATAGTTCTTTGTTATTGAACTTCTATTACTTGTTGTTTGTTCAAGGATGATTCGATTAAAGTAGTCGGATAGCGTCAATATGAGTGTTCCAACAGAACTGCTGGACTTGATTGAACTTTCGCTATAGTTATCTGCTAGAGAAGAGCCAATATACATCCATCATATGCGATCATGGTGAACCCCTTGAAGTATTAGCCAATTTTTGTGTTGAGACGAGTCACACAATAAGCGTTAAACAGCTTTCGAGACGATATCTACATGGCACTCGTGCACACACAGACAAGGCACAGAAAATGCATGAATACGTTGAAGAAGATCAAACACTATAGTAGAATATATGAGAATGCGTGTGCGGCGCGAAGCCTAAAGCCAAACTGTGTAAATGTGAATATATGTCCAGCTCGGTCTCATTTCATTCAGGCTGCACACCACCTTAGCGTGGCCAGCTTCATTAAGCTTTTGCACTAGACGCCAATGAGTGCCTGGTCATCTGATCTGTCAGTTGGGGAAAGTTTGAACGCCTGAGACACAACAGCGACACTGAAATGTTAAAACCGTTAGCGAATGGTGCGTGTATGAGAGAGAGGGAAGCCTTCAGAAGCTACAGAGGGCGGGTCGCAACTTCGTTCAAGGAGGTAAGTACGCACGTCGTAACTCATTAGTCATCCTGTCATCTCTGTCAAGCGTTTGTGGCCTTGCCACGGAGCGGCTCAACAACAGGCAGAAACTGTCCGACGAAACGCAAAAGATCCTTGGGATGATCATTGAAACAACAGAATAACGGGCCATAGCGGGACAATCCCGGGTCGCACAGCCATGATGCCACGGTCATCGCCGTAAGCAAGCAGCGCCACTGCAGTGACGTAGAGAGCTTGAAGACACTGAAGTATCTCCTCTTCACTCTCATTCTCTCTCTTGCCTTCGACCTCTCTTCGACTCATTCCTCAATCTTCACCCCTGGCAACCTTCTACCCCAACCTACCTCAGTTTCAAGCAGGTAGCCAGGCAGCCCAGCAAGCAAGCAAGCAGAAGACGAAAACTAGTGACGTGAGGTATTTAACGAATGCGTTAAGGACCCCGCTACAGCTACTGCTGCTGCGGCTACTGAGGGATTGTCGAAGTGATTCCGCTGCTTAGTGCTGTTGCTGCTGCTGCTGTGGCCGCCACTGTCGGCGTCGGGGGCATGTTGCTCATCGAAGATGGGCTCTCATTTTGTTCTTCTTCGGTGCTGGCGTTGTTTTGAAACGACGAATCGCGTCGCATACCATTGGCGACGTGGGATGGTGGAAGCGAAGTGCGGCAATGATGCTCGCGCTGGCTGGCTGGGCGGACGGGAATGGCGGCTGGTGGGGGGGACGGACGGGGGTTCAGAGTGAGCTGATGGGGTATTCGGGAATGATTTCACATGTGTGTACCTCATATGCGTGCTACTTGCCGCGCCGATGTCGCTTGCCTCGAGACGAGGCGGACGACGACGACAACGACAACAATGACGACGTCGATATCTACCGACGAGGCTACTGAGCTCGGTAGACTAGCGAAATTTGAAAAATGCACCCCCTCTCCCCCAAAAAAGGTTTCGTTCGAATCGAAGCGTATATATTGGCGTTTAATGCGACGTGTCGCCAGACGTGTCGAATGTCGCCTGTTGCGTTCGAATTCGACGTTTAGACGGCAAAACGAGGCCGCCCGCATAAGTCTACGTATGTGTGGCATTCTTTCACATCCGTGTGCGCGTCGTCAGAATGGGCAGCCTAATTCAGGTCATTGAATCTGTAGGTCGGGAGGTAGGTTGATTCGGAGTATAGGTTTGCCTCACTTAGCATTAAGGTGTGACAACTGACTTAAGTACTGCCGTGCTAACGTGCTTACAAAGTTTCCTACTATCTATAGATCGCCTAATATATACAAAATTTGTTGGTATATCCACATAAAATAGAATGCATATTTATGCAATGTTTCTTACGAGCAGGTTTGTGTTTATTTCCTCTGGTAAATGACAACACAGCAGCTTGCTAAATCTTAAGTTTTGAAACATTTTTTTGCTGTAAACGAAGCTTCATGTATAAGCAGACACGTAATCGTTTTGAGTATGATTAGATATTAGCTGACACCCTTGTAGAAACTAGTACATTTTGGTCATAGCAATGAGTTTATTTCGACAAGCAAATGGGTAATTTCCATTGTTAATATTGTCGTACGGCTTTCGATTCACGGTTCCGCCACTTTTATGGTTTGTAAATACGTTTACTTCTCTTGTTAGATCAATGCCATGTAATTTCCTTTCGATTAACGTGGTTAACTATAACGATGCGGAAACCCACATTTGGCATTATCGTAATTGCATAACACGCTAAAGGCCAGTTAACAAGCTATCGGGATTCGTAGAACTAATGCATGTGTTTATAATGCCCCGCGGCGATCCCAGCTGCTCTCATAGCGAATTTGGTTATACAACATCATATTTTTTCTTGCTTAGAGGGCAAGAAAATACATATATGCACAACCAGGCAATATTTTTAGTGGGTGGCGTAAGATTCAACATTGGTTGTTTGGAGCCATATGCAATACCCATTCCCCCCCCCCCCCCCTCTAGCCCGTTGTAGCTCAGTGATGCCCAGAATACGTCACTTGGTTACATCTTCGGCGAATAAAGCAATACCTACACAGCCGCTGTAAAACCGGTATAGATACAGTGCAACAAATTTGCAAGCACATGGGATTGACCTACCAAACATTGCAACTGACGGCTTTCCTGGATCATCAATGTGGCGGTGGACAGATTACGGACACCACGAAATTCACGGAAGATCGGCCGTCCTCTAGGTTTACTAATTGTGGTTCGACCTTACCGTCATCATCTATCCATGCATATCTGCATGCATGGTTTTGTATGCACATGCGTGTAGCATGTGCATGGACCTGTGACTTCAACCTCGCAACCACCTCTTGACCGACTTTAATCGTTTGTGCCGGTATTGTAGCGACCGTCAGAAATCCAAACAAAGACAAAAACCCGGGCAAAGAGAGCAAGAGAGAGAGAGAGAGAGAGTACGTGATATAAACAACCGGAATACACAGAAGCACCATACACAACATTGCCGTGGTCGCGGTCGCAACATGCCGTAGTGGTAACAACCACGACATGCTATATGCTTTCTACTGTAATCCTTAGTTTAGTCGTATTCGCTCACGATAGAGTTATGCGAATGCTTACCTATTTGTCTGTTGAATAATGAATGTGTACGGGCGTACGTACACTGTCGGTATGTGATATTAACCGGGTCAGCGTCGGTATCAGTTAGTCAGTGAGTCAGCCTACGAGAATCGCTAGTCAAATAATAACACACAGCAGCCGTGGATCGACGGATAACTGACTGGGGCCAGCATGAGCCCGCCACAATTTACGCGGGGATCTGCCGAGGTTCTCCGACGGTCCTTCCATCCGAGGCAGGCCCCGATCCTCGGCGACCGCTCGAGTCTACGAGTCTTCGTCATCGTCGAGGCTTCACGACCACGATATAAAGGGTCGTCAATCGCAGCCGCGAACCGTTGTTTTTGTTGTGTGTCGTTGTTGTTGTTGTTGTTGTTGTTGTGATATGTCGATATCGGCAGCATCAACAACGACAACATAAAAACATCATCAGCTCTATCGTTTTCGTTCAGATTCTGCCTCCGCTGCCCAACTCTTACGGCGGTGCACCAGCGTAACCCGTATTAGTCGGCGAGACGAGCTCTCCTCCGCCCATTATCCGAACGGTAGGGAAATAGTAGGGCAGGTCTTACGCGGAGGCTACGTCTTACGCGAATAGACGTCAGTTGGTGGCGACGAATCAGGCGTCGGACGGACGTCGCAATGGCGCGTCGTCGTCGTCGTCATCGTTAATTGTAGACCAATGCTACTCTGCTGCTGCTGCTGCTGCTGTTGTTGTTGCTGCTGTTGTTGCTACCGCGACGAAAAAAGATCGCCTACTGAGGTGCCATTTGGCTCAGCAGCCATTGGCGAGCCTGGGTACCACTCGTCAGGTTGGCACCGTCAATCAGTTCGGAGTTTTGTGCAGTGAGAAGCTGAGGCTGAGTCGAGTGGAGTTGAGTTGAGTTGACGTCGACGTCAGGAACGCCACGGCCAGGGCATCAACGTAATAGACCTTTAATCTGTTCATTCTTCTTCTCTCCCCACTTTCTCGTTTTCTCTCCATTACTCGTTTGCTCTTCTCCCCCTTCTTTCTCTCTCCTTCTCTATTTCTCTTTCATTACCCGCTTCCTTTCGTCCTTCGCATTTAGCTGCCGATCTATCGATATGTCGTTGTCTCCACTCCTCAAATGAGCAAGGTTGTTGATGCTGCTGCTGCCGCTGCTGACTTTTGTACAGAATGAAGAGCTGTAGTAGAGCTAGTTGTTGCTATTATGTCGTTGTTGCTGTTGTCGCCGTCGTTATTGTTGCTGCTATTTATACTGTTGTTGTTGTCGTCGTCGTCTTCGTCGTTGTTGCTGCTGTTGTTGTAATTGATGCTGTGGTTGTTGTTAATGTTGTTGTTGTCGTCGTCGTCGTCGTCATTGCTGTCATTGTCGCCTCCACCAGCAGCACCAGCCTTGTCATGGACTCGTGTTGGCAGGTCGAATCAGCACTGCACATGACGCTGAATGTCGCTGGTAGCAACGACGTCCCTACGACGTCCCTTTCATGTCTGACGCGACTCGTACACTTGTTATTTCTTGAACGAAATTTAACATCGCAGCGGCAGCAGCAGCATCAGCAACATCAGGCAAATTAACGGCGACAACGACAAAGATGGCCACAGTGGCGGCAGACGACTGGCAAATCGGACAACAACAACGCGTTGTAGTCGATGTCTATGGTATATACAACAATATATACACAACAACAATACAACAGCAGTGGCAGCAACAATAACAACAACAAGGAACAACATCAACGACAACAACAAAAATAACAACATCATCTACAACAGCGAACAACCGACGTACAATGAACAGCCGACGTTCAATGATTTCCGATACGACGAAGCCACTGGCCACGCGATGCCAATGGCTGGTAGAGCTGCTGTTACTGTTACTGTTGTTGCTGCTACCGTCAGTTAGCGTACATCGCATTGACTCTCACTGACGGAAAGACCCATGAACGAAAGGGCCGGTCATCCGACTGACAGACTACTGACTACTCACTGAGTGCAATCTGACAATTTTGACTAAGAAGCAATAGATGCCAAGCAATAGACACCTGAGATGAAGTCGGTCGACAATGAAGTCTCGAAGTAGCGCCAGCACGATGACAACAACGACGACGACAACAACAACAACAACACCGATAATGACGACAATAACAACACAGACAACGGCGATGAGAACAACAGCAACAATAACACTGACACCAAACAACAACAACAACAGCAATAACAACGTTAACAACAACAATCACGACAACAACAACACCGACGTCAATAATAATGACGTCAACAACAATAACAACACAGACAACGGCGATGAGAAGAACAACAGTAATAACAACAACAACAACAACAACGACAGCAATAATAACATCAACAACAACAACAACAATAACAAGAACAACAGCAACAACAACAACAACACGGACGAGCAAGGCGTTGGCAGCGACGCGAGAGCCGCCGCCAGCGACGTTACGTCGCCGCTACGGTTGCCCCGAGTGTGCTGGTTCCGAATTGCGAGACTGTGTGGCAAACGACTCAAGCCACCACCAATGGGGTGACCACCGACCCGACGAACGTCCAAATAGCCATCCAGCCAACCAGCCATCGAGCCCGGTCACTCTACTACTTTGCCAACAGTAAATCGTCTTCTCTGGTCCGCTAAACAGCCGCAGCGTCAGCAACAGCAGCAGCAGCATTAGCTAAGCGCCGCACCGGCTGTCCGGCAGGAATAATGCCAATGAATGCTGCCATCAAGCCGCCGCCAATGGACCGTCAACAGCAATATCATCAGCATCAGCTTTAGGGGCGGCATCATCAGCAGTGGCACCAGCAGCAGAAGATCAGCCGTACAGGGCCGACGATATACGCAGCAGCGTGGACAGCGCATCTAGGCATCAGCAAACGAACGAAGTCACTGGCTACATACAATCAGTGTCTACTACCTCGAATGAAAGCAGAGCAGAGCATATGCTGACATGATGGAGACACGCTCGCTCGCCCGCTCGCCCGCTCGCTCTCTCGGGATAAGAGGGAAGAAGGAGGATGAGGCATTATTACGGGAGCCGCTGAAGGAAAGGAAGAAGACAACGACAACGATGATGATGATGATGATGACGACGACGACGACAACAACAGCGATCAAAATGGCAGCTTCCCTGTCTGCCGTACGCTGGCCGCGGCGGCCAACCGTCATTGAACCGTCGATGTCGGCTGATGACGGCCAATTTATCCGTGCGATCACATTAACGCGTGGGACTCGTTCGACAACGTATCGCAACGCTCAACGACGTCGTCGTCGTCGTCGTCGTCGAAGTCCAATGTTGTCTACGGCCGCGACCCGGTCGATCCGGTGAGGAGAGGTCGCGGGCGCTCTCTGATCCTCCGCGGGGGTTAGTGGGTAGTTGGTTCAATTGACTCTCTCTCTACATGTTATGTATGCAGGTATGTAGAGGAATGTACACACGCGTGTGTATATATATATATATATAATATATAATATATATATATATATATATATATATATATATATATATATATATATATATATATGGACAATAGCAGCGACAGTAGCAGCAGCAAAATTAGACGTCGGCACATAGGCAGTACCTTCTTTTGTATGTAGTATACACAATGTGCCGTCAATTCGAATGCCTTTGACACGCTCATTCTTAACTCGGATGTTTTCTGATTGATTACTCTACAGGAATAATATGTGTGTTGAAATTTGTCTAGACGACTTGAAGACAACTGATTGATTGATTGATTGATTGGTAGGCACTAGCCGTATATATTGCGGGCGTCGCTTTGTTCGTGCTGCGGTGATCGAAAACAGACCCGTCTCAGAGCAGATGAACTCAACATTGACATATAGGTCCATCTTTTTAATTGTGTATCTAGTTCTTCAGACACAGTAAACAGAAACACCTCGTACTTTACCCATAATGTACTAAGGTAATTATACTACACAGTACTATTAAGGAACAGAGGTAGACTTTAAAGATCGTCGCGCGTTTTCTCCATATAACATACACTTTGAGCCGACACTTCTTAATCCTCATTTGGCTCAAGAAAAGGAGACAGAAAACAACTAGTGAATAGTCATCATAGTTTGTGGTTTGAGCGTTTATTTGCATGTGCGTATGCAATTTGCATAATATTATGTATGTTGTCTGTATGTATGATTTACGGATGTCCTGTATAAAAATCACTATTATGCGTTTTTGGTCGCAGCTGAACGATTTAACCCTATACACTAACTATGCGCTTCTAACTGAACATTTTAAAATCATTTCATGTAGGCAAGCACCATTGGCAGAGCAACCTTTTCTCTAAACTAACTAATCACTCTACAATCCGGGTGATACAGATTCCGAGTCATATTCCTGCTGTCAAGCACGCTTTACGAGATGGAAGCGCTGTGCATTCCAATGCTCCAACGACGGCAAACGCTTGGCTCAACTAAGCGTTGTTAATGACAAGCAATCCCTAAGCAACAAATCTATAATCTACATCACCTGATCATTGAGTGAACTGTGTGAGACACTTAGAGCAAGCAGGTATAATTTGATACTGACAATGTCACCTCCGAATCAACTGCACCACCATTGTTAGCCGGGCCCTCTGAACAAATTCCATAAATTAATTTGCCACATAATATAGTTATTATGGTAGGAGATACAATGTTTAACGGCCGCGGAGAAGTTCGACCAACTCACCCAGAAAAAGGGTCCAGAATAAATCCTCGGTTTCAATTTTTGCCAAGCCTAGTACCTTTCGCTGCTATATTTATACATATTTTATTTAGACTGTTTAGAGATAAACGATCAAACGTTATCTTGGTAGTGACTTTGCTAGAATTTCAAAAGAGTGCAATGATCCTCGTCTAAATATGAATGATAACTGGTTGCCAAGGGTAGATGCTCGGTGTGATAAACATGTGACGCCGGCAGAGCATCTTAGTAAATACACTTCTTCTATTCAACCGCTGGTACACGTGCAGAAGCCTCCATGAAAGCTACTATGCGCCGAGGTGGGCAAGCCGACCGAAGAAAACAACTGACAAACAAACAAGCAAAATAACTTGACCAGCACCTGAGTGGAGCCGCTCTATTCCTCGCACAAGTATGAATATGGATGAGGGCTCCATTTTAGCACGGAGAAATGAGGAAACAGGAAACGCCCCCAAAGTAAAAGCAAAAACAAGGGGCACTTCACGGAGTTTCGTTTCTTACCGCCAAGAGCGGGCTATCAAGCTTTATCATAGCCGTTCTATCAGGGTTTTGGTAGCTAGGTTCCATCATCGCCAACATCGGAGTGATTGTGGCCCGCAAAACTTCGTCTATAGCCATTCATTCGCTGGACACAGTGAACTATACTCTGGCAGAGAACTACTGTATCGTAAGTGGGGGTAGGGGATTTACATTAATACAGGTAGTTCCATAAGTTCTTAGAATGAGCTTTTTAGAATTCGACTTTTCGACTGCTAGCACTCAAAATATTATGGTGATTGGCCGTTGCGATTTCGTTTGATAGCTTTTCCCGTGCAACGTATCGGCGTGATTTTTAAAAATGAAGAAAAAATACTTTCGAGTGGTTATCAAGCATTTGTATTTCAAAGGTTGGAATGCGACCCAAGTAAAAATTGGGTTGGACGAGACGTACGGCGACTCTGCGCCATGTTTTGCCACTGTTTCCAACTGGATTAATGTGTTAAAAAGGGGTCTCAGGAGCACCGAGAATGAACTACGTCCAGGAGGCCAAAAAACGGCAACTGATGAGGAAAACGTGGAAAAAGTGCGGAAAATCTTTGCCGCAGATAAGCGAGTGAACATTAGGGAGATAGCGGAGGCCTTGGGGATCAGTTTGGATAGTGTGCATTTTAACCTGCACGAGAACTTGACGATGAAAAAGCTCAGAGAAAAATGGCTGCCGCATTTGCTCAACCAAGGCCAAAAAAACGCGCCTGTTTTCGCTTCACAGCGAAATTTGGCCAAGATGTCGAACAATCCGTCGGATTATTGGCGCAGATTCATGACCGTCGATGAAAGCTGGGTCCATCACTACACTCCCGAGAGAAGCATCTTGGTGTGCACCTGATGAAGGATCTCCGAAGAGGGTGCGGACAACGGCATTGACCGGAGAGGTGATGGCTACAGTTTTTTAAGACCAACGTAGAATAATGCTGGTCGACTACCTTGAGAGCGGTAAAACGATCACAGGAGAATTTTATGCAAGACTGTTGGACTGCCTTTAGCAAGAACTCATCGTGAAACGGCCCGCTTTGCAGAAGAAGGTTGTCCTGTTTCACCAGGACAATGCTCCTGCACACAAGTCCCGGCAAGCATCGGCAAACTGGCCCAACTGAGGTTCGAACTTATTGAACAACCTTCCTATTCTCCAGACCTGGCCCCCTCTGATTATTTCCTCTTCGAACATTTGAAGAATAGTCTCGGTGGAAAGCGTTTTTCCAGCAATGAAGAGGTTAAGGCTGCTGTCAATGCCTATTTTCAGTCTAAAGACGCGGAATTCTACTTAAGAGGTATAAAAGCTCTGAAATCTTGGTGGGAAAAGTGTATTGAGCATCTCGGGGAGTATATCGAATAAGATAAATTAAAAAACATGATTTGGAAAATTCTTGGTTTTCATTCTAAGAACTTATGGAACTACCTGTACATGTTTCTACGATGGATACTGTTTTGCTCATTAATATGCTTGTCAATAAATAAATTAATTTGTTGTTATTCATTGGTAACTGAGAAGAAACCGCTAAGAATAGCACTGAGAATATGGAGAATACGAGCGTGAGGGTCTCGACAAACCAATAAAAACATGAACCGTGGCGTTTCTAGAGGCTTTAAAAAATTGGCTATAGGCTTACTAGTATTTCAAGGATCCCGACGTTTATTGTGCCCATAAGGTCTGCGTCCAACAAGCCTCCTCGCAAGTAAGGTTTAATGTAAGCCCCAGCAAACCGTTTAGAGGTAAGGTTTGCTGACGTTTGATGTACCTGCTGCGCTTAAGATATTGTTCAATTTCTAAATGTTTCCAGCGCTACAGCGTTTATCAAGAAATCGGAAACTAGACAACACTACACTTTAGCTGGCAGAAATGTTGTCCATCTCATGCAGAATCCGGAATAGAAATATATAGTAATATATATACACTTAAGTAAACCATACCTGTGTTAGCTCACCTAAGGGAGTTGTGCAAGTTTAAAACTAAAAACTTAAAAACTCTGTTAGTTGGGGCCTAAAAGATGCAAAAAGCTAAAAATGGCGCGTACGGTATCTTGCGAATATTTTATTTAAAGAGTAGGAAGCTAAAGTCGAACAAGCCAGACGAAAGGTCGGTGGTTTAGACGTTTTCAATGCCTTGCACCTTTGGTCTCGTCCTGCATGTGACGGTCGTCACCTATACACTTGGGTATACCACAGGTACATAGTGCATAATTCTCACTACCTATTCTGTTCAAACACCGCCTTTCACGAGGAGTATAAGTTGTGCACCTGCCGGCTCTGCCTGCAGAGGTACGCCAAATACCATGCAGTAGAATGCACAGGACTGGAGCAAAAAGTCGTTGCACCACTTGCCTCGTCGGAAAAGCGAAGAAGGTAAAGCATTATGAAGAAACCCTTATGAATTCTATATGATAGTCAATTTGGCTGAGGTAAACATTATCGCATTTGAAAAAGATGCAAAAACCCATTCCAGGCGACTTAAACACACATTTGAGGAGACCTGCAAGACGGAGTAGCTATCTGACATAGTGCGTATTTGTTCTCTTTTGTATAATTACGCTACTTGAGGACAACAAGACCAGTCTCCAGATAAGCAGGCAGAACTAAAGGCTCTAAAGTATGCTAGGCACATAAAATACAATTCCGACCGAACTGCCATAGTATACCTCTGCATGGTCTGCCGAGGATCTGGAATGGATAACGAGCCTAGAAAATAAGCTCAGGGTGGTTGAAGTCATGGATGCCACTTGTAAACGACCCACACTTAAGGTGTGTGGTCTCGACGGCATTTACAACGAACGCATCAAGTGGGTCACTAAGCCACTCTTAGCAATTATTTTGCAGGGTCTCACTCTCAACCTTGAGAACCGTGAAGCGATACAAAATGAACAACACAGTTGCCGCTCGTCCTGACAGCAAGTAAAATTTTCCAATGACGCAGATGAGACGTTGAACCGAGGTGGTTAGGACACGACAGCGGCATCCCGAAGAACCTTAATATATCAATATTTTACTATTGATGACGATGTTGCCAAGAGAACTGCCCTAAGATAAAACCACAAAAATTGCCCAAGGAATCATTAACGTTTGCTGCTCTTCTTGCTTTTGATTGGCATCCTAGCGGACTATATAACGCCGGCATCCCTCGGTAAAGCTGGGCCTCTATGGCGACAATCTATAATCATACATTGCAGAAGCATGTTTTAATTATGGCAACGCCACCAAGGTTAGGCTCCATATTAACAAAGTCAACAAACAAGACAATTCAAGAGTGGAGAATGTCTTGAATAGCTCATTTTTTTCTAATTTAAGTGGAGATTTCGTTAAGCTTATCAACTCGTTCACATAGTTTGGCCTCACCTTCACAAAAACGAAAAACGGGGAGTTCGAACGGCGATTATGCCTGCTACTTCAATCGATAAACCTCGGATGCTGTCAGACGGCCACCGCTTTGTCGGATCGTCTGTGCAATCTACATTATCAAGAAAAGGTACAGTGCCTGATAAATACGTCTGTTGTTTGGTAGAAGGCCGAATATGTAATCGGTGAGTCAAAGGTAAAACAGAGAAATAAATGTACTTTGAATAAGACTTACAGCACACGCTTGCCTAGATAAGAACAAATGCCATTTTATATGTCAAGGAAGGAAATACGCTTCAAAAATGGGTATATATATTTAATTTTTTAGAGAAATATGAACTGTTCGAATGCATGATAAGCCCCGGGCGTCGTTGTCAAAGCTACTGTAGTGTGAGACTCGGCCCTTTGTCGGAAGTGGCGATAGTACTGTCTTCTTGAGATTACCTCACTTGACCACTTAGCTTGCCATTCAAGCTACTCGACGTTGTGCGGTCAGCTTTGCGAATCTTCTTAATAAAGGTCAGAACTCGTGACCCTCAATGAGCTCCTCCATAAGGGCTTGTCATTCTTAGCCATTAGGAAGATTATACCGGGCCTTAACTATTAAGAGAGAAATGAAGTGCGAAATAATGTCCACCTGGCAGCAAACGCATGCAAACATAATACAACGGGTTAGCTTCCGTCCGCGCGGTCTGAAGCAGAATATCCAAAAAGAGGAGATGATGGATAGGGCGGCCTGAATCTCTGAGGGTGTCTGTCATGCATAGACAATAAACCTACTAGGCATTTCAGCCAAAGCACTAAAAGTGCCTAATTTATCGAGGTTTGCCTATCTGTTTTCCCTAGCGCAACGAGCGTTATGATGAGAGTAATTACAATACCAAGTTTAATTTATAAAATCTATGGCGATTGTTGTTGTTGCTTTGTTGCTATTACTATAATGAATCACTCGAGTTAGCCTGGCCAGTCTGACAGACAACCACTGTTGTAACTGACCAGATGCAGTATCCTCATCATCGGCAATATGAATTTTGTTCTTATCGGCGCCAAAAATAGCGGTATTTGAAAAATGTCTATTGCGTAGAGAGTTAAGTATATTGCCGGCGCTTATTGATCGGCTTTGCGCCCTGTTGCTGCTGCATTCCATTGCGTTTCCCAGATACGGCTATGGACCAATGATACATAACGGGACAATCGCGCTTACCACAGCAAGGTCGCGAGCTCTCTCTCTCTCTATATATATAGAAAATATTGTGATGATTTATTAATCATTTACAGTACGTTTACACACTCGGCAGTGCTCGTCTCATATATATATATATATATATATATATATATATATATTTATATATACGTTTAGAATCATAGTTTGTACATCATTACTTACACATACCGTATTTTCCTAAAAGTTTTTTTTTTACTGCAAACCTTCATGCTTGCAATAAACAGGTCAAAACGATATAAATAAAAATGTAATCTTATGCTGCAACTCATGTGAGCCAGATCAGCGATCTGATTGCCAGTCGACAACCATACCGTCGACGATATAAAAGCCATAGGCGAAACTTAGATACACGTTTAGCGTGTGTGAAAGTGTAGAGCGGGAGAGCCATTTATCCTTAAGTACGTGTTCTTGTTATAGCTGTTATTTTGGGTATTACGGTATGTTGTTTTTAGCGTTACAGCATAATAGTTTATACTTTACGGCGATTACCATTGTCGACCCCTTGACGTGCCGGCACTTTCTGAATTATTGCATGCTTTGGATACTTTCGATGTTATACAGAGAAAAACATCAGAGAGAGAGAGAAAGAAAACAGAGGAAGAGTAAGGGAGGAAGAGAGAATGAAAAAACAGTCTGATAATGAGAGAAACATCCCGATAACGAAACAAACCTGCCTATAACGAATTAAAAGATGTTTATTCCCATGTTAAGTACAACTCACAGACCCATCAAGCTCATTGCGCTTTTTCAAATATCTATTGCTTTGAGAGCTACTCTAAGTAGATTGTGACTATTTCAATCATTACTCCCACCACTTTGTGAGTGGATCTCGGTTGGTCAACGCGAATGCTGATCTCTCTCAGCCTTAGTACCGATCAATGCATATGTGTCAGGCGATAAGGCAAAGGAACATATGAAAGTTGAGCTAGCTGCTGAGATTTTGTAAAATTATTTATATTAAATAAGCATCTATAAGAGTATAACTAATTTAGTGATTAGT
Organism: Dermanyssus gallinae; assembly: GCA_003439945.1. Taxonomy (NCBI): domain Eukaryota; kingdom Metazoa; phylum Arthropoda; class Arachnida; order Mesostigmata; family Dermanyssidae; genus Dermanyssus; species Dermanyssus gallinae. The sequence continues at coordinate 271,573 of QVRM01000892.1, forward strand.
AGTACAATTATTTAATTCTGTGTACAATATAGCGCATTATATTTTTATCATAAAATCTGCACTACAAATGGCCTTAGTATTGTCGGGTATAGACCCGTGGGCTTTTAATTCAGGGCAATGGGCTCACGAGTAAGCCATTTTGTCGTATATATATATATATATATATATATATATAGAAAATATTGTGATGATTTGCAATCATTTGCAATATGTTTGCACACTCGGCAGTGCCCGCCTGAATAAAAATTGTGGTAAAAAGGTGTCACGTGAGATTAAAAATCATCTGTCGGTGTCCTTGCTTGAGGATATATATTTATATATATATATATATATATATATATATATATATATATATATATATATATATATATATATATATATATATATATATATATATATATCTGCTTACCGTCGAGAGAATATAAGATCGTCGAGCCGAGATATTTATATATTTATATATATAAGCATTTTTGACATTGCTTACTTTTGATTTATTCCGTGTAAGAGTGTTACCTTACAGAATTGAAATGAGCGTTTAATTGTATGCGAGGTAATAAACAGCACACCAGGAGACTACCTTGTTATCGTTATGCCAGGAAGCCGTGGGCCCGAAGTACGATCATACATTTATCTCACAGAGACAATGTCTTGTTGCGTTCTCTCTTTCACGATGCCGGCTAGCACAACAGGTCGTCAGTTTATCGAATTTTGGGACGCTATGGAACGTGCAGTACTTGAAAGAAACAACAATAGCAACAACTACGACGATAACAATAGCAACAACAACGACGGTAACAATAGCAACAACAACAACGACGCTAACAATAGCAACAACATCGGCGCCAATCGCAGTAACAACAATAGCGGCACCGCCGGCAGAATCACCACGACGACGACGGCGAGAACGATATGAACAGCAACGACCACAACATAAACAACAACAATAACAACAATGTTTTTAAACAGCGATCAACTCAATCGATTGAGTTGTCGTCATTGGCCTATCGACCAACAACGGTGGTGCGATCGCGCGTCGACACCACTCGTCGAGATTGACGACGGCGAAAAGCTCATTGTTCATACAGTTCGATACAGCTTCTCAGTTCGAGCTTCCGTCCGTCCGTCCGTCGTCCGCCTGCCAGCAAATGCTTCGATCTCCAGCGGAGTCTGACAAAGGCGGTCGGTCCATTTCGATGCTGTTATGTACAGAGACGACATTGTGTGCGCAAAAAAGACCTCGATCGATCGAGAATCGGTGTGTAGCGAGAAACGATAAGAACGCGGCAATATCGGCGGTGGCGACGGCGGCTGCAAGAACCAGAAGCAGAACGTGTACTGACTCGCTGGCTGGCCGGCAGCCCTTACACTAGGCTAGACGAGCATTCACATGCTGCTGGCGGTTTGACAGCAGCGCGTGAAGTATAATTGAGACATAATGACTGAGAAATGAAGTACACCCCGCAGCAATAGGCAACCGACAAAGATAGCAATGAATAGCAACAACAACCACAACAACAACAGCAGCGTCGAGAAAAATGGCGTCAACCACCAGCATACCAACTGAGAAGAGGGACAACAACAATAACAGCAACAATAACCACAATAACAACAACATTTGCAGCACCAATCACATGACAGGTTGCTGCTGGTCTGATTTCCCGACTTCTGCAGTCGACTGCACGGAGCCTTAGTACTGGGTTGTTGTGTTAGTGAATCGGCCAATCGTGCGCAGCGGTTAACATGAGCTACAACTCCAGCCAACAATAACAGCATTGTCAGCAGTTACAGAAGTAAAAGCAACAACATCAACAACAACGGTTGCAAGAACAACAACGATGACAGCGACAGCGTTAACCGCAACAATAACAACGCAATAACAACTACTGAAGCAGCAGCAGCAGTGTGCATTGCTATCTCTGTTTCCAGGAATCGCCGATCAACAATGCTAGATATGTTTATAATGCAAAATAGATGAAGATGATTGCCAAGTAGATCGATCTATGGACGGCTTTGCTGCTGTTGTTGTTGTGGTTGTTGTTGTTGCTGCTGCTATTGTTGCTGTAGCTATTGTCGTGGTCTCCGTCGCAGTACACGACGTATCAGGGTGTTATCGGCCGTCCCGCTGGTATTTGTCGCGGCCACCATCCATGTCGACGTAGTCGCTGCTGCTGCACCGAGATGCTATTGATGTCATCTTGGTGTTGTTCGAGGCAGTCTTAGTGAGGACCGATCCCGATCCCGATCGAAGTTGGCCCCGACTCCAGAATCCCACCCGAAGACACAAACCACGAAACTCGAACACGGGTTTCTTTCTACCTACCTGTCGCGGCCAACAGGCGGCGACACGCTTCGCTTTGCTCCGATGTGTGACTCAATCAATGGCAATCATAGGGTACGTCTCATCTCACCTCACTCAAGGGCGACCAGACAAGCAGAGCCTCGGGGCTTCTATAGAAGAGCTTGGCGGCTTGTTGTTGTCCTTGTTATTGTTGCTGCTGTTGCTTTTGTTGTTGTTGTTGTTGCTGTTGCTGTTCTTGGTGTTGTTGCTGTTCTTGGTGTTGTTACTGCTGCTGCTGACCCTGTTACAAATCCAGTCGGGTCGAGAAGAAAAAGAATAAGAGGCAGCAACTTCAATCGAGCAATCATGCGCGTCGGATTACAGTGCAAGTTTGCGCTTGACCAGTGGCGCCGGCCGTGGCTCATGCGCATGTACAATTGACTGGCGCACCATGCCAGATCATTATCATCATCATCATCATGAACACTAGAGGTCGGAGTAGCACTCATGAGAGTTGGTCGCAGTACAGCGTAATGCACCCCGCACCCCCATGCTCCGCCGGCCGCTCCACAACCCCCCTGATCGAGTGACGATGATCATGACGACGGACAGGGGCGATTGGCGGTTGCCGACGGCCAAAAATGGCGCCGCTGAGAGACGCAAACGAAGACAAACCCCCGACGAGATTCCCCCTCAGACAAGTTGAGTCATGGAGATAGTAAGAGCAGAGGGATAGATAAAGCCAGCAAACGGGCAAGAGAGAGAGAGCGACTAAGAGAAGAGGAGACGGAAAACGGACAACAGTGAAATCAAAGGATAATACAACAAGAGAAAGAGAGAGAGAAAAAAGCCAGTGCGCGCGCTAAATAGTTCGTAATGATGTTTGATCATAGCGTCCCCGTGTTGGACCGTGACCGGGTTGTGGCCCGGTGGCGTATGCGCGGCATTTTTGAAAGGCATAATGATGCACTGGGATTCAATCGATGTTTTGGAGATATATACACACATATATATATATATATATATATATATATATATATATATATATATATAACGACGAAAAAGCGCTACTTCAGCCACCTATCAGTCGGGAATCGGACGTCTCCCTTCTCAGCGTCGTGGTTGTCGTCGTCATCGTGGGCCCGACTGGAAGACGGATTCTTGTTGTTGTTGCTGCTGCTGTGGTGGTTCGGTCGGCTTGAGCCGGTGAGCCGGATTGTGCCAGCCAGCCAACCAGCCAGAGGGTAGATTTGAGTGATTAGCTCGACGATCTCGACATGAAGCCGATTTCAGTTTGCGGCTGGGCTGCAGCCCGGTGGCTGGCTCGGATTCGTTTACCGGCTCGGCGGCGACAACGCGCCGACGACGATGAACGAATGGACAGCAAAGATCCCGCTAAGTATCTGATCCGACGACGACGACGGTGGCGCCATCATGACCAGCAACGGTAGCAACAGCAACAGCAGTAGCAGCAACTGAAACAGCAGCTCCAGTAATGGATCTGGCTGAAGTAAAGGTCTGTTCGTCCGTCCCTCTGTACGTTCGACCTCATCATCACCATCATCATCATCGTCCTCATCATGATGCCCATCACTACCATCGACAGGTCGACTGGCGGCGTTGAGTACTCACGAAGTGCTTGCCGTGTCGGGGCCGGCCGTCTCGGACGTGGATTCGTGGAAGAAATGCTATATCATCGTGGCGAAGCTTAACGACAAAGCTGCGGGCGAGCGGGCGGGCTGGGGAGATGGGGGTGTTGTGGGGGGAGGGGCATCAAACAATATGAGCGAAAATGAACCAAGCATTAAACCAATGCCAACCATCCGTTGTTATCAGTTCGTCTACCAGTAGTTCAGACGGTCTCTCTCTCTCTCTCTCTCTCTCTCTCTCTCTCTCTCTCTCTAGCTACCCCTCTCGCTCTCATCTCTCTCGCTCTCTCTCTCTACCTATCTCTCTTTCTCTCTCACACACTCTTGTCTATCTGGTTCTCGGTCGAGGATGCCGGCAGCCGTGCACGCGTCTGGTTACTCGTCTCACTCATGTGCTCTCCGCAGGCTATTAGCCACGAAAGTGCCTATCGACCTGCAGCCAGCGGCGATGACGTGATTGCCTCAAATGTAGACATATATGATTTCTTGCGGGCGTCGCCGCACTGGCGACAAGTGACACACACACCGCTTTCAACAGAAGAATGACCTGCTTTGCTACAGGCCTCACTAGCCTCTCGATTAGTGCAACGTCGTGAACTATCAAAAACGTAATGGCTACTGCACCACGTAGGACACGCAGTGCGACGTATTGTTGCACCTTTACGTTGAAATGCTTGCTTTCATATTGTTCTAGTAACTGCATATATATATGTATATATATATATATATATATATATATACATATATATATATATATATATATACATATATATATATATATATATATATATATATATATATATATATATATATATACATATATATATATATATATAAATATATACATATATCTATATATATATATATATATATATATATATATGAACGTGCTATTATTAAACATTGCAACACTACACAAGGAACAGGTCTTCGGCATCGTATGGATCATAATCCACGCCTCTCGAAATCATGATAGCCACCGCGGGTTATTCATTACATTAAACCACAGTTTGCATAGTTAAGTAGAGATAGGAATGCGTGATTATTGTAAATTGTATGTTTACCTTTTCGGCATATTTATTGTTCGCGTAGTTGCTTTTGCATGTTCTTACAAAGTATATATATATATATCAATTGCGATTAGATTGCGACCCAATTAGAAGCGAAGAGGCGAATTACGTTGAGCGACCATGTTACATGTCTAAGTACCAAACAAAGATCTCCTTTGCCATCAAATCGTTTATCCTTATATCTATCTATCAAATAGAGCTGGATTAGCCAGCAAATTACACCACTTTGACCTAACAGGGTGGTCTAGCTATAATATATCAAGACTTACGTCACTCTGCTTGCATTAACTAGCAAGCAAAGCATCGTAAAGCCGGTCCCTTCCCGACAACAGAGTTGCAATGTAGCACGTTCTGGTGCCCCTCAACATGTTGATCCTTCCCCGAAGGCAGTTCCCTGGGGTGTGCCTTGTTCCACTCCGGTACGTCTTTACAATTGCCTGGGTTCAACTGCCCGGTTGGGTCAATACCAAGCGATGGCTGTTTTACATTTGTATTGGAAGGGTACTATTTGTTACATCAGCTAAATGCTCTCAAAATTCTTCTTCAAAATCTTATGACCGGCTTTCCGCTCATACTCGAGATCTCTATTCGTGTGCACTAATTGGCGCACTTGCGGCTGATTTTTCTTGTCTTCTCGATTCTGTCTAAGTCTACAGACTCGTGATCCCCTCACTCAAACTGTACGTGGCGTTCGAGAACGACATTTTGCGTGCTATACTGTGTTCTTTTTAGCATCTCTAAACAGTCTACACTAAAGACACGTGGGTTAAATTTGACCTCCCTTACGAACATCTACTACGCAGGGTAAGCACTATATTTCCTCGTACCTTAAGGGCTTTGAGAAGCTCGTCTGCTCAATGTGCTTTCTACACCCGATAAAACCCATGAAAAGCTAAGAAGTGCAGACGCAATTATGGCTAAGCCGGGCCCGGTTAAGTTAAGCAATGACGATATGTTTGCGACCGCCCCCATAACATAGTCAAGAGAGTCACTAACCAACGACGATGACGCTACTAAAAAGTTGCTCGAAAAGCACTCACCGGTACTACCGAACATGTCATGGCTTCTCGAGCCCGCCCGCTTACTTGATGTGATGAGCACAAAGGAAGACATCATTAGAGCATTACGATCCTTCTTAACTGAGGCACCAGGCACTTGGCCCGGAAATTTGCGAAATCTCGCAGGGAACCGACGGTTAAGCTAAAGCTAGACGACAGGAAAATTGCAGAGGGATGACTTGTTTAAACGAGGTCTGCCCACATGTACCACCAGGGCTTCCTGGTAAAAAGCAATATGTTGAAACCGCCCTTGATCTGCCTAGAGGTTAACGACCTGGTCGGATTGCTAGAAAGTTCACCTAATGCATGCTACTTAGAACGTCTCGAAAGGTGTCTGTAAGGCTCGCGAATATGAGGCAACGAGCGCATTGAAACTGAACGCAGCTAAGTGCGGAAGAGCACGCGTCTGCCACACTCCGTAATTTTTTGCCTGATCTAAAAGTAACCGGTATCAAAAGGGGCATTGAGCCTTCCAAACCTTGTCACCCTGAGTCGCCGGCGCTAGCCGCATCGGTGTCGCAGGCGGAAGGCGGTATAGGGCTACTTATAGACAAGACCGCCCTAGAGGAGTTCAAAAAGCGATTTAATATGGGAGGAGAAGGATCTCTCATTCCCACCAGGCACAATACCCGAAACTCCCTTGTTCGAGATGCAGTTAGACAGTTTAATCTGCTCGGCTCAAAATGACTCTGCAAGAGCCTGCTTGAGAGCGGTGTCGGCTAGGGTCGTGGGTGTCTGGATACACGCTCTTCCAAGCGCCTCTCTGAATACATCAAACAATCAGTGCTTATAGGGAGACCCCGTGGACGCTATGGCACATGGGCCCAGTAAACGCTATCACGCTTCCACAACCACGGTGACCGTGTGGAGAGACATGCTAACATCAACGACGCTATTAGCAGAGCCCTTTGGTCGGCTGCACGGCTCGCCAGCGGTGCTTGAGCCTGACGTTATACCGATGAGTTCCCCCTTTGAGTCAGGGAAGCTCCTGGACATAGGAGGATGCTCAGACTTTACTTAGCTCAGCTTTAAAGCAGCTTTTCCAAATACATTTTCGACACGTTGGCTAGCGTTATCAGAGTGCAAGATCAAGACATAGAGAAAAAATAAAACATTTTTTAAGGAGGTTGTTTTTAATTCTAGGCATTCCTCCGTCCCCTACGGGCTTGGCACTTAACCTAAGGTATAACTTCAATGTACCGAGGGCCAAAATCAAGACATGGCAGCGTAAGAAGAAATACAATGCCGTAAACGAACCTTTAAATATAGGGAGAAAAAGAGAACATATGCTAAATTCAGAGAGAGAGAGAGAGATAGATAGATAGGTAGAGAGAGAGATAGGCGGAGGGTAGTCCGGCAGGTCTTAGCCGCGCCGGCTATAAGATCTCCATGCGAAGAACCTAACGAAATTTGATCAAATATTCTTCTTGATCAGTGATGAGCAATCACCAACTAGTGAACGGCGGCCAGAATTCGGCCAAGCCGAATGTCTGTCGGATGCTCGGATCGGGGTTTCCCCTGTTCACCGACTCAGATCCTCTTCTTGATCCCCCACCCCCCACCCCCCGCCCGCCCGTCTTCCCTCTACTTCTGCTTCTGTCACTGATCTTTCTGCTTCTGCTGCTGCTGCCGCTGCTGCTGAACACTTAGAAGCCGGCGGCGGCAGCAACTCCTAAGTGTTCGGATCTCGACCGACCGACCTCTCTCTCCCTCTCTCCCTCCCTGCCTCGACCCTGGTATGATCCGCTCTAATCTGTTTGCAAACAACGTTTCGGACAACGTTCGCCGGTGGACTGTATCATCTTGTTTCAGCTACTTCTTTAGATAATATATATATATATATACATCGTGTGCGAAATAGTTACAAGCTTTGAGCCAATACCTGGCTCGTCGCAACTCGGTATTTACCGTTTAGACATGACTCACATATTCCTGTATATATATATATATATATATAGAGGTGTATATATATATATATATACAATATATATATATATATATATATATATATATATATATATATATATATATATATATATATATATATATACAGATACGGGCGATAGCCTCTTTTGCAAAATGGCCATAATTGTTGCAATTGCTGATGTGTGATTATGAAAATTTTGAGTTTAATCAGGAATTAATGAATTAAAATAAATTTGCCGTCCGAGGAAGACAGTTCTATTGAGATATATAGTCAGTGTCATCTGTTTATTATTTTGAATTTTGTAACATCAGATTACGAGCTGTTTAAGGCTGTTTGCTGTTTGAAGAACTACCTACTTTTGCTCCTAGGGTCCCTTGTTGTGCCTTTACACCGGTCCTGCCGTCGTCCGAAACCGCGTCTATTGCGGGTGAACTGTGGTAACGGTTGACATAGGATGGAGCTGGGCTGTTAGCAGTGGTGCCGTCCTAGACCTTACGCTTGTGGTACTATATATAATTATATATATATATATATATATATATATATATATATATATATAAGCAGGAACACATTAGAATATCACGCTAAGCAAATCCGGTCCATGCATCACCTCAACATTGCTCTGGACTCGCTTAGATTTGCGCTTTTCTAGGCAATCGCCTTTAGTAACTTGAGGTGTGATAGAGGAGACGTCTTACTGAAGCAATACCACAAATATCCCGGTCATGTAGGTTATAACCAGGTTTTTAGTAGGTTTGAGAGACCTACACAACCCAGACCGAAGAGTATGCGTTATGCATGTTGGTTCCTGGTCCCTGTAAGAAAAGGGGACGTCTGACATCATCAAGCGCATGTGGCCGGAAGGCTCAGATATGGATTCGAGAAGAGTCCCTAAAAGCTACGTGCATTTTGCAGAATGACGAAAATCCTTACTCGGATTTGCAGAGGTACAGTTACCTTTAACTGCACGTTTTTACACAAACCTTATTAGCTTTGCGACCTGAAATTCAGGCGATGAATACACATATCACTCTTTTATACCAGGGACGCAGAACACTGTAGCCAACTGATTTCCCTTCGAGATGTACGCTTTATTGGGATTTTATCTTTTGACTATCTAGTTTTTCGTCCAGTGCAATCGCTAGGACTTGATCCTTATTGAGGGCACGCGTTGCAAAACAAGTTCTAATAAACACGAAAGCTTGCTAAGGCGTTCAGAGTGGATTTTATGCAACGTATTACATGGCATTTCTACTAGTACCCTGAAACTAAGCCACATTTCTTCCGACTAAGTTTTTATTGAGCATCTATTGGCCAGTGTGTGAGCTAATCACTCATCGGGCCATATACGCCCCCCCCCCCCCCCCCCCCCCCGAAGGGGAGTTTGACCCACTCCAGCGCAGGGGTTCCCCGTGATTACGGGGCCAGAAGGTCCTCTCGACCGGTGGTCTGCGTTCATGCGGCCACTTCTCACTCATTTTGCCTATTAAGCCAAGGCAGCAGGCGTCCCGGACGGTACCACCGGGTGTCACCCGGGGCATTAACCGTCCAGCCCGGGGGGTCCTCGTGCAGCACGGTCCCCCCGTATTGGCAATAGCCTTAACAGCCCTCGAATGGGCCACGACAGGATGACAATATAAATTCGTTGCCAACCAATCTCTATCGTATGCCTTGCCCCCCGGTTAGTTGTTAAAACACGGGAGTGTTACTATTGGGAGTTTGTACCGTCTGACTAACTTACATAGGGGCCAGTGAAGGTCCCCGCAGCGCGCGGAAGTCGCGCACCAGCAGACCAGGCCGGTAAGAGCGTCATAGTTACTCCCTTCTGATGCTATTCACTCGAGTCTGTCCGAAGCTTTGTGTAGAGTTTTTAATTCTAACATATGGAATTAGTACCTACATTGAAACAGGGGAGAAATTGAATTGTCATTGGACGTGACAGCCTGACGACCTGACCCTACGTGGTTTGCTCGGCATGCGTATTAAGACGTCCGACAGCTACCTGCCATCTGTCATAACGTCATCCTTAAATTCCGCATATTGAAAGAGATTATAGTGTCATGTATAATATATACACATATATATATATATATATATATATATCGACCACGTGCTTCGCGGTGGGCATGAGCTACAAACTTCGCTTTGATAGTAAGGCAAGTAAGAGCACGATTGACGACGAACACCGGATCAACACCAACAATACGAACAGCGATAACAACGTTATACAGCAACATTCTTTCTGACAGACCGATGGATGACACTGACACCACCAACAACAACAACAACAACAACAATAACGACGACGACGAAGACGACGACATTAACGACAACTAGTTGAACACTCGCTTCGAATCCCGCGGCTGCCGTCATAAACAGAAATGATGGGCATTTAGCCTCGTAAACATCTTCATATATCGACCGCCAGAAGAAGTACATGATTCGTTCTCAGGCAGCTCCGTATAAAAAAGCTATCGTCAATGAGCGAGCAGGAGACTGTAGTATATTTTCATGAATAAACTTATATATATATATATATATATATATATATATATATATATATATATATATATATATATATATATATATATATATATATATGCGTACGTGTATCTACGTTCGCATTCTATGCGTTACTTTGTGAATGGCGTTCAGAGAGCACGGAGGAATTTTGCCTCATCGAGTGTTTTCGGAGAACGAGCAGAGAGTAGAGTGGCCGGGAAATGCATGTAGGCCGTATAAAGAACAAACATTGGATCGGGCAAGGACTGTATGGCCAGGCAGTGATGTGAATGGGCATATGAATATACATGGCATGCATATGTATGTGCCCATGCCTATGTATATGCATGTACATGTAAATATACATATATTTATTTATATATGCCTGCTTCGATGAAGAGGGAAAGCAACAGTGAGACAGGCAGACAGACAGAGAAAGAGGTCGTCGGTGGCAGCCTGCCAGCAACGGCGAAAATCAGGGACAATTTAAGAGCTGGGCGTAGACGCCCTCCTTAAGTAAGACTCGGCTTGTGCACACCAGGCCCCGGTTTTCCTCTGTTCCTTTTTGTTCTTTTTGGTTTCTCTGCTTTTTCTTCTTCGTCTTTTCTTTCCTTTCACCAGCCTACTATCGGCTATTTTTGTCATTATTACTATTAGTGTTATTATTCTCTGTCCTGCGCGTGTTTACTCATTTTGGCGGCCTGTGCCACGGCTTGCTGGCAGACATCCGTGCTTCAACGACAGCGGTTTCTGAGTTGTCGCTGGCCAGCCTATGTGATTGTTGGCCGTTGAATGGTTTTGACATATCTGCACCTTCTCTGCGCTGCCACTAGACCTGAAGAAGTCCACTCGTGTTGGCTCGACTAGATTGATCTGTCAGCAGCAGCAGCATATTTCACATGGCGGGACGCTACAGTGCCGCCGAGCAGGTTCACCACCGCACGCAGCCTTCTGATGCAGGTTCACCACCACATTACTACTACTACTAATACTACTCCTACCACGATTACTACTACAGCCTGCAGAAAAGTTTGTACAACGGTGCCGCACTTTGGCACGGCGGCAAATTTGAGCGCGGACAAGTTGTCAATTTGCTTTTCCCACCACATCGATTCAGGCTGCGAACATTCATACTACCCCATTCAACATGCTAACGTATTAGCTGAGAGCGCGTCGTGTTGCCTGGATGTCAATCACACAGTTTTCTTATACTTACTGCATGGGTTCTACGTACTCCTTTGTATGTGCATAAATTGTATCTATATATATATATATATATATATATATGTGTGTGTGCATGCATGTGGTTGGCAAAAGTCCAACTACGCATACATAAATTAAGGTTACGCATTCATGCCATAGACCTGATTGTAAAGTTGACTGCAGTGCATATATATATATATATATATATATATACACATACAGGGTCATTCATATTGTTGTGCACGCATTTCGAGGTTTGATAGAACTCGGCAAGAAAATAAGTTTTCCCTATGGAGGGAAGACGTGGAAATGTCTTGTTTAGGAGAGAGAGTGAAGTTTATAAAAGTAGTTTTTCTGCCTTTTTTTCCTACATAGTTGTGCGAAATCTCTGTTTGCGGGAGAACCAGTCAACGCATGAAGGAACCGATTACACCGGCGTGTTCGGAGGAAAATTCTGCACAAGGAAGACACTTCACTAGTTTGCGTAGCAAAAAGCTAATACCCAGATTAAGGAAAGTCATGAAAAGTCGATATTTTACGTTAACGCCTTTTCATGAAAAATCGTAAATTTTTTTCAGTGCGACCAAAAATGCACGTTCGAAAGACTACTCTCACGCAATATTTTCGTATCAAGGTGATGGTGCTGCGTTACGTAGTTGTCAAGTCACTAAGCTTTTTCGATAGCCATATCGAAAGCGAACGCATGCATATTTCCATAGGGCATATGAGAAAGTTAGGTACATATTTTGAGGTTTGGTAGAACTCAACAAGAGAATAAATTTTCCTAGTGGAAGGAGGGGGCGGAAACGTCTTGGCAAATTTTTACGTTTCTGAACGTGAAAACTTGCACGTAAAATATAACAACTATGACTATATGTATATATATATACATATATATATATATATATATATATATATATATGTATAGTAGGCGTATTAGTTTTACTGAAGAAGTAACAAGTATTATTAGCAATAGTAAGTAATAACGATTAACACACGTATAACCAAACATATATAATTAAAGTTAGACAAACAAAAATTTCAAAAATCAGTGTGCGCAATAAGGCGTTTACGCATTTAAAAACCTTTGTAGTTTGCATATTGTGTTAATTTCACTATCTGTTCTAGTAAACGTACAGATTTTCCCAACTTTGCGCGGTTTACACCATTACGTAAGTAACTAGGCATATTGATGATGCAACGTACTGATGGTCTATTGATTATTAAACGCATCCCGAAAAGGGGGAATATTTATTTCCAGATATATCGTTACAGTTGCGCGCTTGGCGGCTAGTACGCCATGCAAAAAAGGCTGTTTACAAAGGCTTTCTCTGCGGTGGCTTTTGCGTATAAATTTGCGCCACTACGAAAAAGATTGCAGTCTTTCGTCGTTCTGACATATTTTATGGAACATTTTGGTATCGTTGTCTTCTAAACGCCGTAAAATTGAATCACATTCGATCTCTTTAGGGTCAATATTGCATCTGTATCCGACGCGTTTTAAAAATGTGCTGTGTATTGTGGAGATAAGTTTCTTATTTCTCGCAAGGCCTGTATTCCAAACAGGAGGCGCGTACAGTATCACTGGTAACACATAGTGTTTGTAGAGACTGACGTAGAGCCTAGCGTCAGACTTGTACAAACGTCCGCATAATCCAGTTAACTTTCCTGGATGCGCGGGCTACAGTTCCCGTAATATGTGCGCTATATTTCAAACTATTACAAGTCAATACACACAAGTCTTTCATCATCGTTGCAGCTTGTAGATGCTCACCGCCAAGGGTGTAGGCGTATCTAGGATTGGTTTTACCAAAATGTAGAATAGCACACTTTTGTACGAACAATTTGAGATCCAGTTTACAAGCACACTCAAAGAAGTTACCTAACACTGTTTGTAAAGCCGCAGCCTTAACATCATCATTAACAATAGTATACATTTTAATATCGTCTGCATACATTTTTATATGTACATGCTTCGGGACGATGTATTTTAGTGAATCAGTATACAATATGTACATAAGCGGCCCAAGTATGGTGCCCTGTGGACAGCCAGAAGTGGCTCGAGCACAGGATGATAGGCAGTCATTGACACGGACGTGGAAAGTCCTGCCACTTAAGAATGCAGCTATTCACTCGACTATTTTTCTGCCAACACCATAACTTCGGAGGACCTGCAGGATTTTATTCTGTGTGACCGTCTTATATGCTGACTTGAAGTTAAAATAAATGCAATCGAATGGCTTGCTGTGATTAAGCATCAGAGCCTAATGATTTTGTGTTTTAAGGAGTTGCAGGACCGTAGAACAGCCTGGTCGATAGGCGAACTGTGCTCTTGAGATCAGTCCCTGAAGATTAGCGTTTTTGTATACGGCTTCAGCAATTACACTCTCAAAGAGTTTACTGGCAACAGAAGTAAGCGATACAGGTCTTGTTTTGTGCATCAGTTTTGTCTCCTTTCTTATGCACCGGGCACACAATAGCACAGCGGAACAGATCAGGTACAGTTCCTTCTTCAAGAGAACGTCGGAATATTAGCGATAGAGGTATGCATACTGAACGGTCATATCGCTTATATACGAACGCGCTAATACCATCCGGAGTTTTGCTCTGCTTGTTTGAAAGCTTCCCGAGATGTCGATTCAGGTTTTCAGGGAAGCTGTCAACGTCTTCAACGTAATTGAGATTTTCTGCGTGTGTACATCAGTTTGCGGCCGACTGGAGCGCTGTGCTAATTCGCTAGGAGACGGATAAGTTGAGACAAAAACGTCACGGAGTAATTCAGCCCTCTCAGAGTTCTCAGTAGCGAACGATCCATCCTGCCTTTTGATTGCGCCAACGCTGTCTTTGATTTTGAGCCGTTTTCTTACGTATTTGTGGATCGTTGATTTCCGTGTTGATGGAGCACTCCTCGGTGACCCTCTTACGATGCATAGCTTTTTGAAGTTCCTTTTGAATGGTTTTAGTAGTTGCTTTGACGTTTGAGGTCGCTAGACGATTCGTAAGACGTTGGATAACCGAGTCGAACCTGTGCGCTCCACCAACGGTTTTGCATGGCACCAACGAATCCTGCAGCACGTGCATGTACTCAAGAAGATGATTATACATCTCGTTTGAGTCTGCGCAGGTAGAAAATAATAAGTTCCAGTCGGTAGCGAGAAGGTTACAGACCATCCCTTCGTAGTCTCTGTTGGCGTAGTCCAGGAGCGTCGGAGAGCATAAAGGAGGAGATAGGCCCGGAGCTATCGTGAAGCTGGCCATGTTATGATCACTGGCAATGGGAGCAGGGAAACAAACGACATTGTCAACAGATTCATCGTTTGCGAACACTAGATCAAGTGAGTTTTGGCCTCTGGTGGGCTTCTTCACGAGTTGATCGAAACCAGCTGTGCTAATGAATTGAAGCAGAAGATCTTCCTTACTCAGTCGACCGCATTCGTCGATCTCATTGCCGTCCTGATTGGACTTGCGGTACGAAGATATGGAGTTAGTCCAATCGATGTCGTCTTGGTTAAAGTCACCAGTAATAACGATGCTGCTGTCAATAGAGTGAGTTGTTCCAGGTCGGTGACAAGTGTGGCCATGTTACGATGAAGCTCTGCTGACCTACCGGTAGGTCTGAAATAGGAACAGATGAGTCGCACTCGGCTGCTGGGCAGTAGAAGATCGACGGAAACTGTCTCAGATGATGTCATGACGGTCACTGGGGCACAGGGTGTTTGGGCTTCGACTAAAAGCAGAACTCCACCTCCGGATTGGGCATTTCGATCTTTGCGAATAACCTCAATAGTTCAGCAGACAAAACCCCATCGTTCAGCCAAGTTTCGGTTATGAAGGCAATATCGATTTTAACAGCTATCATGCACTTAGTCAGACAGTCGATTGCGCCAGGTTTTTTAATGAACGCGCGTTTAAAAATGCATTTCAGATCAGGTAATTTGTTAGTATGCTGTTCATTGTAAAAAATTCTAGGCTAGGTTCATTATTGTCTTTACGTCTGTGTTGGGGATGCGACGAATTCCTTGATAGTCACTGAACGGAATGGGAGTCGATGACGTCACTATCTCTCAAACGGCCGGAGAACTCGTTTATTATAGCTCCGGAATTCCTAATAGACGGTTTGAAGACTTAATCGGCATCGCTGTCCGGTATCTACACGTAGAACGAACTGTAGTGGGAATATCTAGTTTTTATTTTCTTTACAACAACCGAAAATATACCAGATTACAATAGCTGACGGTGTAGTTCTGTTGCCGAAAGCGCGGCGTCTTGTCCAGAGATGAACACCTTTTCAGTACAGAGACGAACGGACTCGCGCGGTAGGGTCGCTGGTTCCTATTTTCGATTTTCTGCTTTAGAGTGACACTTGGCGGGGCTCGAACAGTGGGCAAGCCAGACCGAGAATGGCTCCGATTTCGGTTTGAGGCCAGGGGACGGTTCAGACTGCGGCCGCGCGATAGACTTGCAGCACGGTTTCCTACGGCAGCCTGGTTATTTTTCCTTGACGCTTGTATCTGTTGAGACTGCAGCAGTTTGTCGATTTTCTTCTCCACACGGTCGTTCTTCCTTTAGCGTTCAGTGTTCTTTGTCATCAGCTGGCCAACCATCAGCTGACTGTAGCGTTTTCATTTGGTTGGTGAGATATTTCACAAGGATGAGCACATCAGACTCTAAGTCCATATCGTCACCTGCGTCGTCGCCAGGACGCAACGGAGGACTACACTTCGCACATTTACAGCTGTTCTTTATCTCATCCTTCTTCGTTTCTGCATACGAGTACGATGTGCACTTAAAATGCACCCACAACTGACACTCAATGCATTTCATTTGAGTAGCTCTTCTCAGTGTCAGGTCACAATTTGGACAAATGGGATTATCTTTGAGCTTTTTGGAGGTGTTTAAAACCTCAATGTTTTGGTCCGAGTTTGTTTGTTTACGTTTCACCCCTTGCATGTTCATGACCGATATGGGCGGAAATCGAATCCGAGGTATACGGCAGTGAGCTGGACACCGCAAAAAACAGTTGTCTGCGTGTCCGGCAGAGTGTCAAGTGACACAGCTACCTATGAGGCTTCACGGAGAGCCTTCACCACACAAAGGTGTTCACAAAACGTTATTGTTTCAGATTGTTTTGGAAAAAGACACTGCTCGGGGAATACGCGGTTACATGATCAAGCAACACTAAAACAGAACGCAGTTCTTCTATCTTCAATCAAAACCGTCCTGCTAAACTATAAAACCAAAGACATATTAAATTACAAATGGTCGTTTTGTGCAGTTGTTACTATCGGATCTAATAAACAAGATTGTAAATTTTCATTTGTAGTTTAGAAAAACACAATAGTATATGTGACGTTTCTGATCTCCTAGAGCTAAATAAAGAAGGCCTCTTTATCTAACTAGTATATTTGAATCAAGCATAAACAGCATCTTTGTATATAACAATGCCCGTCCGCGGAGTTTAATGTATTACATTATCTCGCTATATGTATACGTAAGTACACAGAACATATCACACGTAAAACTATATATTTATATATATATATATATATATATATATATATATACATATTTATAAAACTATATATTTATATATATATATATATATACATATATATACGCATTTATTAGAGACTATTTTGGTACCAAGTCGAGAGTGGTTTAATTCGTGATGATTACCGTAAGCCATGTTTAACCAACACGGCGTTCTTCACAAACGTTTTTGAGCCCCCGATGTCAGATTCTCATAGAGTTCCATGGTATAGGAGAAGGGAAATCAGCCATTAGCATTTATCTGAATCTGGTAATGTTCAAGGAAGTTCTTCCGCAAACGCCAAGAAAGAAGATTCCAGGCTCGGTTTTCTGCACTTGAACTTTTCGAGGATGATTTTGTTGTGTACACAGAAACATATTTAACACAACATTTTCATCGGTGGACCAACAGGAACCCGTCCGCATGCACACCAGGCTCACTTTCTCGGGTGTTTGAGCTGGCATGGTGAACAACTACTCTATAGACTTTCATAAACTTCCCGAAAAAACTCCGGTGAAATGGGTAAATATACCTTTCTGAAGAGGAATTTACCAGAACTGCTGTTAGATGTTCCAGAAGATATTCGCTCGATGATGTGGTTCCAGCCAGTGGAACGCCAGCATACAACGACGCTGTGGTACGGTCACACATTTCTAGACGCTATCTTTAGGAATCGATTGATCATATCAGGAATCGAATTAAAATTATCCCCATAAATGCTACTTTCCTGAATATAATTGCTTTGTGAGCGTAACAGCGAGCTTCTGAGACTTTTCAAAAGACGCAGAACGTTTCCTGGATGGGTATGTTCAGTTTCACAATCAAACAACTAGTTCTCTTGCGGACGTACATCTTTGTGAAGTGATATTCGGCCAACCACATTAGTAAAACAAAACTTTGTATTTTCACTGTCACATTTTTGTATGTGGGAAGTTGTGGGAATGCATCTTATACGTGCATCACTAGCAGCTAACAGTGACTAGTGTAGAACTCACAAACCCACTAAAGCCGAGTTCGTACCATCCCTCGGGCTTGGTATCGCATGACACCGTGGTGGAAATCAATTCTAAACAAGACTCCCACTCGCCCCATTTCATAGGAGACCATTTTATTTTACCGAGTTCAACGACCCCATTATTATCCACTTCAAATTTTACAGCACACTGTACAGGCGCACATGTATTAAACAGGCTATAAGATCATACATTCAAAACTTATGCCTTTATAACGTTCTAATTTAACTACTATTTCGGTATATGCATTTGCAAGTGCGTGCGTGTGAAGCCATATTCAAATGAGGTTAAATTTTGCATTTCCATGAAACATTTTATTCCATCACTTAATATCATGTACTTTGCACGTGTGAGAAAAGAATCGGCCACATGATGTTTTAAGCTTTAACATAAAGACCAATTGCTTTTGTTTTTTTAATAGTACAATTTGCAAATATTGAGCAACACGTGCCTTGATTCTATTGTTGTGGCATACGCATTTTGCACTTATTCAGAACAATCGTTGTGTACATCCAGAATACGACCAATGACAACTATTTACCTATGACCTATATATACTCTATATGGTCACGGCTTAGTTGTGACGAATGCTACAATGAGCTGTTGGCAGATATATGACACGTGAAATAGCCTGTCGCGAGCTGCTAATGCGTCATTACGGTTCTTCGTCGAAACAACACATGTAGTCTTCCTTTGCGCCCTGTTTATACACTCCGCATGTATATATATATATATATATATATATAGGTCAATCTATAATATATTTTGCATATTTTAAACAGCCAAGAATGTCTATTTTAACCAGTATTGGGTGTGACGAATTTATAGTGACACGCATTGACACGCTTCACCGGGAAATGGCCATTTTTCAGAACAGTCAGCTGTTTTATACAAGAATATAAACAGCCTATAGGATGGCGTATTATATTTGCACCTGCCGACAAGGTGAACATATATCGGAAAGGCAGGAGCAGCAAAACAATACAAAAGACTGAAGAGCTGGACAAATCACACTATTTTCATGCATCGATTGTTCGTGGATTGATCCACAATACGCGGAGCTCGAATGAGACAGGCTACAAATGGTAGCTCTATCACCACAAAGTGTTCATAATAAAAAGGCACCCTGCTTGGCAAAGAACGGTCAGTAATAATACGAGGAGAAATTATGAATTTGCACGCAATGCAGAGCACGCCTAAGCGACGTTGCCAGCATTAATGAAAATGACTCTACTACTACTACTACAATTACAGCTGCCCTAACGATAACATGTTGTGACAATCGGTCTGTTTGCACCCTACTTTTAGTGCAGCGAATAGCTTTTGACCTTTGGGCTCTGTGAAATTAAGGCAGCGAAAGTGTGAAGTAACTCAGCAAAGAAAGGCAACCGATGAAACTTTAGAAAAACGCAACCAGAGCATCGTTGGTTTAATCGGAGACGCCCGGCCGGTCAAAAAAGTTTGGCCGTTCTATGGACTAAAATTGTTCTACTGCCGTACTGTCTATGAGAGTATACAGTTACTGTTGTTCTTGTGACGCGAGAAATCGAGAGATCTCGCGAGGTAGGCAAGCATAGTGACACATGCCTGCAGTGGCAGAATCGCTATGTCGGGTGGGCCGTCTTTTTCGGCGAAACGAATTTTTGACGACCTGATAGCAAATTGCAGCTGTCAGGTTGTTCAGATATTAAAGATCTCGGTCTTTGCAAGCAGAACAAACGACGAACATATGACCTACAAAGGGAGAGAAATGCAAAATTATGTATGTATATAAATGCATGCAAAAAGTAAGACGTCAATGAAAAAGCGACATAGCAAACAAATGAAAAATGGCTAGAGAAAACTGTATAATGACCGCTAGCGCGCAAAGCACTTGCCGCCCAAGAAATCACGCCAGCTCCCAGGGGTCCCAGCGGCCTGTGGGTGGCCCATGTCGTCAATGTACACCGAAGACAAACAGACGGAACAAAAACAATGAAGGCATAATGGAGACGTTACAACACAATCGTCAGAAACCGGCAGATAAGCAAACTTCAAAACGATAGCATAATAATAATAATAATAGTACTAGTAGATAACTAAATGGACCGATAGAAGTACACTTCTGAAAATTTCCTGACACCAAACTTGTCATGGTTGGATGGCGTCCGAGTGCGTTCTCAGCATAACGCTGATAAGACGAACAACACTAGGCCATGTTGTTGTTGTTGTTGTTGTGGTCCTTGTAGTAGTAGTAGTTGTTGTTGTTGTTGCCACTATTGTTATTATCGCTGCTGCCGCAGCCGTAGCCGTCACCGCTGTCTCTCGTCGTCGTCGTCTTCATTATCCTCCTGAATCGCAAACGTTCGGAGTAAATTAGTTCTAGCAACGTGTCCCCGGCACGAGGGATATCTTTCCACGCCGTGGAGAAGAGTGTTCTCTTTGTTCGTGGTCCGTTCGTCAATTTATGACTGCGACGTTCGCGCGTAGTGAAGAGTTGTTGTTGTTCTTGTTGTTGTTGTTGGCGTCACCCGTGCCGTTGTTAGCGGGGGTTTAGCTGACTCGCGGCAAATTCGGCGCGCAGTTCTCACGCAGATACATCGATCGAGACGACTCGCCGTAGAGAAACGGCCGTTGTACCGTCGAAACGTGTACAACACGTTTCGTGAACGCAAAGCCGCCGCTCACCATGCGGTCACTAATTATGCGGCGGCGGCAGCGGCGACGACCTGTCAGTTCGACGAACACTTCGGCATTGTCGCTCCTGTCGGCCTTTGTTGGTGGCGGTGTGTACTGATAGTGCCCATGCCACTGCGAAAACACACGCCGCATCGCTCGCCATTGACTCTGGCGTCGCGTCGTCAATAGAATCCGAATCCGAGTGGAGGCTAAAGTCCGTCAACTGAAAATCGCCTCCGCTCCTACGAAACCCTTCTGAGCTGAGGCATTTTTGCGCCTGGTTCATCGACGGCCCAATGTTGATGAGAACATCCTCGCTTCTATCTCTCGCGCACTTGTCGTCTATTTGTTCTCGTTCTTTCATCTCTTCTTTGTAGTCGTCTTCGTATAATTTGTAGTTGATTATTAAATAAATTTATAGAAAAGTGTTAGAAATGATCCACCGACCAAAGTGCGACTTGCTGAACTTATCTACATTTAAAGATGCACCATAACCACCGCTGTGCAGAGAACTATACGCGGTTTTTAAGTCCGAAGTGTCGAATGCAGTTTGTAAAGATATGTTTTAATGCCTGCTGACCAGTGTAAGCAAACAGAAACAGCCTCCAACCATATATACATTAACCTTTAAACTCCTTTAATTAAATATGATCTAAGGAGATCTACTGTAGTGCGTATCATTATGGCCTGGCAAATCTTCGCTGCCGCAGCATTGTGGACCATTTAGGACTGTCGTACAGCGGATGTGTGCAAGCATGTCTTTGTTGCATAGCAACGGACCCTAATGGCCAATAGCTAGCTATGCTTGCAACTAGCAGTCAAAGGAATGTCTTCCGTGCAAGGGGTCGGTATGCGGCCGCTCTTGCTACGTATCGCGCTTCACTCATTGTGTATGAGTGAATATAACATTTCCTTGTAGATACAGGTATCAATGGCATTCAGCCAGTGGTGCACGTGGCTGAAGACCGGCCGCTACGACGGCGTCGCATTGCAGTAGGCCGTCGATAACGATATTCAAATAGGTGTACAGAAACAACATATATATATATATATATATATATATATATATATATATATATATATATATATATATATATATATATATATGTATATATATATATATATATATATATATATATATATATATCTGTGTGAACCAGTGGCGACACGATAATTGCTGTATAATCGATAATTATCGCCCATATAGTCTGTCTTTACTTGGTGCTGCCCACCTGCCTTGCTTGGGCCAGGTGCATGATGTTGATTCACATGGGTTGGCATGCCGTACAAGCAGTAAGAGTACGCAATCCTACAGCGAACAACAATGACGACCACCAATTACTTGTGCGACAACAAATTAGCAGCGACTTTAACAATGAATACCAGCGCCAACCGCTTGTAGTCTACCACCGTCGACTACAATGGAGCAACTTCACGACAATGAGCACGACCCCCTTAGCAGCATAAACAACGACTGGAAACTGTACTATACTGTAGACTGCAGTAGTTCCTGCAGAGTACCAATAGCAACAAGAATAACAACAATACTGCGATCAACTACAGTTTGGGAACAGCAACAACGAGGACGACGACGACGACAACAGGAGCAACAACAAAAAATACCAACAACCATGTTCGAAACGAACAGAACAATGTAAGGCAGCAACAACGCAATCAAAGAGGGCACTTTAGTTGGTACTGCCACGGAAACGACTGCCAGCTGCGTTGGAGTCGATGTAGACACTCGATCTTAGCTCGTTCGAATGAGGAAATGTCGAAGATCGGAGTGCATTATGATGGCGATTTCATTCTCAGAGCACTCACGGTGTCTCTCTTCTGATAGAACTGAACGCGCAACCCGACAGAGTATAGGGAGCGTCTTGTTCAGCAAACTAAAGTAAAGTGCTGCGTACACAGACTTTCAGCCTTACAAACTACGCGACTATATTGTTGTAATACACATAAGATACTGTAAATAAAACGCACTTAAAAAAAGTTTTCTGGCTGACCCTCAGCCAAGATATAACATCGAACGGAGTCGTTTCACGACCCAGACGAGTCTCGTATCTGTAAATATTGCGAAGCCCCTTGTGATCTGTACCATGCCAAAACTTGTACATACCCGCAGTCTCTGAATCACCTCGAGAAACTTAAGAGTAAGCTGAGGGGACTTTCTTAAACAACCGGAGTACTTATGTACTCCTATTTTAACTTAGATAGAGTATTACACAGACAGTGTGAATAAAAGAAATTGAAATAACATCCACGGAACTGTTTTTCACACTGCTTCATAGACGGACCCCATAAATACAAATGTGCAACGGTGAGGCTCGAACCCGCGCTCCTATGTGTCTCCTCCGGTTGCGAGGCGCAGACACCACGCCACCGGGCTCGACCTACTACTACTATTACTACTACTACTACTTATTCAATTACTCTAACAGTAACAGAACCGTTTCCTTCGTTCCCGAAGTTCCGTTCGTCCTGGCTGTGTACCACTAAGGATACTATAATAAGCAAAAATCTAATGTAGTAAAGTTTCGCGGCGCAGTGTGACTTCAACTGGCGCCCAAATGCCACAGTGAGTATCAAGAAGCGAACAGCGCACGAAAGACACACGGAGAAGGATCAAGACGGTCCCACCGAACCATTCCAGCCAGGTTCACGACCATTCTGAGTTGTAATGCGAATGATCTTTACAATTGCGCGGCAGCGGCTGCTTGGTGTCAATGGGGATCATCGCAGTCGTTGCCGTCGTCGTCGTCGTCATTGCCATCGTACTGGTGGTGGTGTGGTGGAGGTGGTGGTGGTAAAAGTTGTCGTAGTAATAATGCACATCAACGCGTCCAGCTCGACCAGTCGCCAGCAGAAGCAGTGGGTGGATGCGTGCGCGTGCGTGAGCGAGCTTCAAACACTTTCAATCGGGGGGACGAGGACGGGGACGGAGAGGGGGCGTGGGGTAATTTGTCACTTGGACCACTAGCAGGACAATCCACAACCGCCACCGCAACCACCATCTGTGAGTTGACGCCTCTGGCGTGCTCGTCGATGCCGTCGTGGTCGGCGGCCGCATTTGGCGTCACGTAGCGTCAGTAGTTTCTTCGGGTTCTTCGTGTGATATCTACACAGCTTCTACTACGAATACTACTACTACTATTAACACTGCTACTACGCGAAACTCTCCCTACTACAAGGCGTTATGCGGCGCGCGGAGAGCGACCGAACGCAAACGAACGTCAACACGACAGCATGAACCTATATGTACTGTGCGTACGGAGGTTCTTCGTAGCTCAGTGGTAGTGGCACAGCCGCGACGAGTTGTGTGGTACTCGCGTGTATCGTCGGCGCGAAGACGTATCAGCAACAGCAACAGCGATAGCACACACCAACGACGACAACAAAGACAACGACGACAACAACAACATAACAACAACAACATAATAACAACAACAACAATCCCGCCGACGACGACGACAACCACAAAAATAAGAACAGCAAACCCCGGAGATGAAGGGGCACCAGTGTTCGCGACGGGATATCCAACACTTTATTCTAACGCGACTCGTGCTTCACGAACTGTTATTGTTGTCATGGTTGTTGTTGCTGCTTCCGCTGCTGCTGCTTGGCGTTGTTCTTGTTATGTTTGCTGCCCCCTATGGATGTTGTTGCACGATTGGCAAAGATGGGGGCGGGTGTTAAACGCAACTGCATCACGCAAAACCAACATCGGCAACAACAACGACAAAATGCAATAAATACAACAGGAAGGAAGAATAATGATCCAGTCACGACTAACAACAATGGCGGCAACAGTAACAACCGCAGCAACAACAACAACAGTTGCAGCAGCAGCCGCAGCAATAATATTCACTTGTAACCAAGATGGTGATGACACACAACAAAGATATATGGGGAAATGGAACAACACTAATCATCATCATTATTAGCATCATCATCATCATCAGAACAACAAACAGCAACAACAATTGTACCTAGCGTAAAGACAAACGACAATCATGTTAGTCATAGAACACAACGACACAACTTTGTTTGTTTGTAGTTAATACCTTACCACTAGGTGATGGCCGCCACTAATGGCGTTGCAGTAATAAAACGACAAAAAGCGAAAGAAAGCAAATGAAACGAATCAAGTAAAGTAGAACATGCCTAAGTTGCTTAGATGGTGGCGACGAGCCATGGTGGCGACGAATAGCGTGAGCGCAAATACCATTTCAATCACAAACGTTTTTTTTCTTGATTACGAGCAGAAGGAGAAGAAAAATACGAGGATTGAGAAGGGAAATGTGCCTAGCATTCGATGACTGTACGCCGTCAGAGACAAATTTTTGGAGCAGCAGCAGCAGATGACGTGATGATAGAGTGGAAGAAACGGAAGAACGATGTCGATCTGACTGACAACGCTGACTGAAAAATGGCAATACGGGAATTACAAGCGTTCCGGCCAATTCCGACTGCGCCCCGCCGTGAGCCACGGGCCTCCAATGTAGCGGCCGCGATGTGACAAATTTGAGAATCGTGAATGAATTGCGTTTAACCTTACTGCCGTCGTTCATGAAGTAACGCACGGTGCGGTGGGGAAACATCCTGGAAGTCGTTTATCAAACAACAAAGACACACTTTAAACGCATCCCTTGTCCACTTTTTCGTTCACATATATATATATATATATATATATATTCGTCGCGTTTTGGTCTTGTAGTGATGTGGTACTACATCACCTTTTGATTGAAAAGGGATCTAAATGAGTATTATTATTATTATTTAGTGTGACAAAAGTAGACAGCTTTCTAATTTTGCAAATACATTTTGAACCTGAATGCATATATATATATATATATATATATATATATACATATATATATATATATATATATAGATATATATATATATATATATATATATATAAATATATATACATATATATATATATATATATATATATATATATATATATATATATATATATATATATATATATATATATATATATGAAGAGAGAGAGCGAACTTAAACATTTTTTTTATTAATAACATGTGCGATGACCATAACTTCATTTGTTTCTCCGTAAGGCTAATGCCCGTGTCTTTTAAGGAGGTTGTCTTTAATTCTAGAGTATCCTCCATCCCCTTGGAATGAATCCCGAGGCATATCTTCAAGGCACCGAGGACCAGACATGTTGAGATATCTAGGGTTTTCCCCAACAGTTCTTGACAGCTAGATGACAGCCATGACTAGCGCACTAGCCCCTGGACCACTCCGCTACTATATATATATATATATATATATATATATATATATATATATATATATACAGGTAGTTCAATAAGTTCTTAGAATGAAAACCGAGAATTTTCCAAATCATGTTTTTAAATTTTTCTTATTCGATATACTCCCCGAGAAGCTCAATACACTTTTCCCACCGAGATTTCAGGGCTTTCATACCTCTTGAGTAAAATTCCGCGTCGTTAGACTGAAAATAGGCATTGACAGCAGCCTTAACCTCTTCATTGCTGGAAAAGCGCTTTCCACCGAGACTATTCTTCAAATGTCCGAAGAGGAAATAATCAGAGGGGGCCAGGTCTGGAGAATAGGAGGGTTGTTCAATAAGTTCGAACCTCAGTTGGGCCAGTTTTGCCGATGCTTGCCGGGACTTGTGTGCAGGAGCATTGCCCTGGTGAAACGGGACAACCTTCTTCTGCAAAGCGGGCCATTTCACGATGAGTTCTTGCTAACGGCAGTCCAACAGTCTTGCATAATATTCTCCTGTGATCGTTTCACAGCTCTCAAGGTAGTCGACCAGCATTATTCTACGTTGGTCTTAAAAAACTATAGCCATCACTTTTCCGGTCAATGCCGTTGTCCGCACCCTCTTCGGAGGTCCTTCATCAGGTGCACACCATTGGCAAGATGCTTCTTGGGTCTCGGGAGTGTAGTGATGAACCCGGCTTTCATCGACGGTCATGAATCTGCACCAAAAATCCGACAGATTGTTCGACATCTTGGCCAAATTTCGCTGTAAAGCCAAAACAGGCGCGTCTTTTTGGCCTTGGTTGAGCAAATGCGGCAGCCATTTTGCTCTAAGCTCTTTCATCTTCAAGTTTTCGTGTAGGATAAAATGCACACTGCCTAAACTAATCCCTAATGCCTCCGCTATTTCCTTAATGTTCATTCGCTTATCTGTGCCAAAAATTTTCGCACTTTCTCTACGTTTTCCTCATCAGTTGCCGTTTTTTGGCCTCCTGGACGTAGTTCATCCTCGGTGCTCCTGCGACCTCTTTTTAACACATTAATCCAGTTGGAAACAGTGGCAAAACATGGCGCAGAGTCACTGTACGTCTCGTCTAACTCAATTTTGACTTGGGTCGCATTCCAACCTTTGAAATAAAAATGCTTGATAACCACTCGAAACTCCTTTTTCTCCATTTTTAAAAATCACGCCGATACGTTGCACGGGAAAAGCTATCAAACGAAATCGCAACGGCCAATCACCATAATATATTGAGTGCTAGCAGTCGAAAAGTTGCAGTCCCTATTAGCGGTGAAAGCGTGCCAAAATTCGAATTCTAAAAAGCTCATTCTAAGAACTTATTGAACTACCTGTATATATATATATATATATATATATATATATCTATATATGCAACACAAAAATGTCGCATACACACATATACGACACCTTGGTGTGCGCGTCCTGAGAACTGTCGGGACTTCTATAGGCAATATCGATATGTGGGTGGCTATCGGACTTCGTTTTGATGCTTTACAGCTGCATCGTCATGGTTCCTACCTCCTGGTGGGCAACACACGCCGTCCTAACCCACACGCTGGGGCGAGCTCTAAGGTCTTCGGGAGACCCTTGTGTCTTCAAGCATACGGAATTCTGCCCAGATGATCGTCAACTTTCTGGCAGCATGACGTCGAACACAAGTATTTTGAAAACAAGCAACCTTTGGATGCGACTGCTGGTGTGAATTTTACGCCTCTTCAATGGTAAAGCACACCGCTAAACAAGCCGGTTATGCCGCAAATGCAGCGGTTGCAAGTAATTGTCGGGTATATTCAGTTATAATAATTTCGATGGACTATCGCCAATTCGCATCCGAGACACTGTTTACCTTCTTTTTGTGGAAAAATATAAGTGACGTTTATTATTTAATTGTATGGTTAGTTTAACTATAGCAGATGCAGAAGTCGTTAATGAGGGCATATTTTTCTAAAGCAAGACGGGGTACGGCAGAAATGTTATGTACAGTTTGACTGCAAAACTGCAAATGTTTGGTCTGCCGATATGACTGGCTGGATGTTCGAACTTCTACTAAGTATTACCTAAATAAGGTATTTACGCCACCATCACCCATAATATACATAATACGTTTAGATGTATATACATGCATACATTGTTGTATATAATATGGCCGCGGGTTAAAGTTTGTATTTGCCCGTCATGATGATGATGATGATGATGATTTCTGCATGTTAGCACGACGCCCGCAACGGCACTGTTAGCCACAACCCGCCACTGTACTGTTCGCGCACTGTCACGGTGCCGGTCGCCGGCTGTATAAAAAGGGATGCGCGCCATTTTATCAACCCCCTGCTATCCCGAGCGTTCGGCGTAACGCGTGCTCTGCAAACCCTCAGTCCGGCGGCGACCGGGACGTCCGACGGCGTGGCAGCGACAACGGCGTGAGCGTGGCAGTGATACTGCCCTAGGGCGATGAGTGATCGTAGCTAGCAGGCGCAGGTAAATTTATATATATATATATAAATTTAGTTGAGTAGCACAGCAGTATTGTTAAGTGTGTACTGTGTGTGAGTTCTGGCGGCGAAACAGCTTCGCGCTAACCGCCGGGACATAGAGTAGTGAGCTAGGCTAGTCAATAATACGAAGAGAGGCGGCGCTGCCGAATTGCTCTCTGTCGTATCGTGAAACATAATAAATAAGAATCAGTGAGTGTGAGAACCCTGCGCATTTTGGTCTGTCTTCATTTTACGGTTCCGTTGGCAACATACATAGTGAGTCTACTAGGTTTTAAGACTGGTCCCTAGAAGCGACCTCTCAACACACTACGCCTACTTGGCACATGTCAGGGTATGTTCCACTTCCGTCCGATCATGGCCGATTATAGTCCACTTCGGGATTTACCATGTCTAAATTGCTAACCATGAAAATTAATTTAATCTAATTAAAGTTAAGAGTGACCTAGGTCATGAACCCACAACGTTCCGAATGCAAGGCTGTGGCGTTGCCACTAAGTCACCCTATATATATATATATATATATATATATATATATATATATATATATATATGTGTGTGTTTGTATAGCATGTACAGCGCGTTGTATACCTAATCGGCTGTATATTTTACTGCACTACCTGATTCACGAAAATGCCTAGAGAAAGAGAGAGATGGAGAGAGAGGGGAGGATGTTTGCAAGCCAGTCTGCAGATAGGGCTCAATAATGTGTTCGGTCAACTCTCCGACCTGATCGACTGAAAATACAAAGCAGACACCATAAGGAGAACTGGATAGACCAACATAAGACGACAGAAATGCCCGCGATAATGAGCAATTTTGCCTGCAGCATTTGCACTAGGTTACGGTTGGGGCTCGAAATGAGCATATAATCATGTTTCTTATAGTGAAAATTACCCAATAGGAACGTTAATCAAGCAGTCGCTATATATATATATATATATATATATATATATATATACATATATAGATATAGATATATATATATATATATATATATATATATATATATATATACGTGTTTGTATGAGGCTTGTGTGTTTGCATGAAGCAGAGGAGGACCATAGAGCCGCACAGTTCGTGGGACCAATTACTCGTGTATTTCAAATTCACAACGACAAGTCCGTTGTTGTTACCGTTTGTCGTGTTGTTATTGTTGTTGTCGTCGTAAGCGTCGAATTGAGCCGCCAATGCGTAATTAGGGTTTTCCTCGACAAGCCAGAATAAAAGAACACACAAACAGAAAAGCCGCACTGAAATGCTCAAATATGTATATATGTGCTCATACAGTTACATGCTGTTACAGCTGCTCAGATTTATAATGTGTCTACGGTAACAAATTAGAGATGAACTTTTTGCTGGACTGGCTAAGACAGCAACTGTGAAACATTACTCATTATAACGGACGAAGCAGAAGACGCAGAACGACAACACGTCGGGAAAGCGTTGTGAGCCGCAATCCGAACTCGCAAGTCCGAGTGTCGCAATTGAGTTAGATGTCAAGGCATCTCCTATCCGAGAGCGCGAAATGATCTGTCCGTCCTCTGAGACGACGCGCTTGTCAAACGAGCCCCTATCTGGTCCATCCTGGACTGCAGAAGCTGTTGTTTCGGTTCTAGCAAGCGGTGGACTCCAACCGAGCAGGCGAAAAACTAGGACTTGAACTCGACGTCTGCAGCAAATTGTCGTCAAGCAAATAAAACACAAAACAATGTTCATGAGAGATCAGTTTCTTCAGACAGCCACGACAACGAGAAAGATTCGTTTTGCAGAGCCATATCTTTGTCGTCGTTGTTAATGTTGCTTCATCATCGTTTTTCTTCGTGCCTCCTATTGCTGTTGTTGCTGCTGCTGCTTTGGCGCTTTTCTTGTTGTTGTTGTTGTTGTTGCTAGTGTTGTTGTTTGTTGTTGTTGTTGTTGCCGTAGAGATGTCACCAAGCAAACAGATGCGCTCATCGCTCGTCGGCGGCCAAGACAGACGTTGCTGTGGCTCTTATTGCTAATGACTTTATTCTATTTGTGTAATTATGACCAATGGTTGTATTACCACCACCACCGACAGAAGTAGTAGCAGTAGTAGTAGTAGTAGTAATAATAGAAGCACCAGTACAATCACCGGTACCACGAGTCGTACTGCCAACAACAACAACAACAACAACAATAATAACAAAAACAGCAACAACAACAACAACAACAACAACAACAACAACGACAGCATCACAACAACGTGGCGTGAGCGTCGCATCCAAGTGTATCCACGACAGCTTTAATCGCAGTAGTGACGACGACAACAACAGCTCTAATAGATCCGCCCGTCTCGGAGGTTGTACCACGGTCCCGACGACTACCGGGGCAACTACTAACAGGCAGTACCAGCGGGGTCGTATCGAGGAGGTGGTGGTGGTGGTGGTGGTGGAGACGACGGATGAAAGCTATTCAGCTAGGCAGTCATCCAGCCAACGACAGCCCACACATTGAGACAACAACAACACAAACAAATAAACAAATCAGCAGGAAGGCAAGCAAGCAAACAAGCTAACAAACAACACACGACAAAATCTCCGTCCGCCATTCTCTGTGCCTGCGGTGCTGGCGGGTTTCTTTTGGGGGATCGACTTCTCTCGACAACGCACGACAATTACACACGTGCTGATACTGTTGCTGGCCGTACTGCAGCTGCTGCAGTAGACGCTGCTTCTTCTATTATACCTATTACGCCGTCATGAACATGTGATGATGATGATGATGATGATGATGATGATGTTGTTGTTGTTGATGATGATGATGATGATGATTATGTTCGTGGTGGTGGATGACTGTGTGGTATGTGTATGTACCGGTGGTAACTGTGGTGATGATGATGATGCCTTGGTAGGCCGCATGCAGCATATTATTATTATTATTATTATTATTATTATTATTATTATTATTATTATTATTATTATTATTATTATTATTATTATTATTATTATTATTATTATTATTATCGTATATAATAATACGCCCTAATCATCACCATCATCATCATTATCATCATCGTCCAAAGCAAATAAATACAAATATTACCGATACCTTCCGTAGGCCGTAAACCGATGTACAGCCGTAATAGGCAGGGCAGGCAGGAGGACACCGGCAGTCAAACAACAATTAAACACGAAACTGTGCGTTTTACTGCACAGAGAGACCGACGGACGAATACACGGACAGACCGAAAGAACGAGAAAAACTTGAGAGGGAAGACGAAAGCGAGCGAGATAGACAGATAAATAAGGAAAGAGGCATATATTTGGAAATAAACGCATTAATTAATAAATTCCCACGCTCACGATATTCTATAAAACATGTTATATTTCTTCTCTCTCTTGCAATATATATATATATATATATATATATATATATATATTAGTTGCATGCATATGTGTAAAAAATTGTAAATTTATTGTATAATATATAGCTTCAATGGTATCGACAAATAAATTTAGCCAAGCAATTTTCACAGATTGTTGCTTTTGCACGTCTTTCATGGTCGTTTATAGAGACAGAAAAAAAATAATCGGCAAGACAAAGTAGTAGTTAACCTCTTCAATATGCATTGTGTAAGAAATCGGTCAAATTTCGCAAAATGTTGGGCTCGCTTTACAGAGTCCCATAGCTGTACATAACTCACAGCCTTTTTAGATTTTATTGCGACAATACTTGTCACCGTGCATTAATGTATCGCATAACTTGCCGCTCACACACAAGTTGTTGCTTATGTCCTCACAGGACAATACTGGTTCTGTCACCGACAGCTTATATAGTGGCGGCCCTCGGTCGATTCGCCTGGGATACGCTGCGGCCGCGCTTTGAGATTAAATTAGTGCACTTCTCGTACGCTTTCCGAAGACGCTCTGCTCAAGGATAAAGTGCCGGGCGAAGGTGGACCGTTGTATAACGTAACTGCCAAACAGTAGCAACGGTACCTATAGATATGCGTGTGTCGGTGGTGCACGCAGTGAGTAAATTCAAGGTGTCGCGTTGCTGTGTTCTGAGAAGCAGCGGCAGAAGGCAAGGGGGAAGGAGCGGCGGGAAAAGCAGAGGACACTCGCCGATATACGAGTATGTTTGGGCTTCTTCTCCGCGGCTCACCTTCGAACGGTCAAGATGCAGGTTTGATCTTGCAGAGAATGATACCGAGAGAGAGATAGAGGATATATATATAGAGAGAGAGAGGGCAAGACGCCCTCCGCACCAAGATGTTTGCCGCATATTCGAACGCTTATGTGGCCTGACTGAACGGGCTAAAAATTACTTGTTTTTTAAAAACATTGCATCACTGTTTTCCTCCTCGAACGCTCCAATATGCCCCTGTGTTGATTAATTGATTTATTTATTCGTTTTTTATTCATCTTTCTATATATCTATCTCTCTTTTGCTATTTCGTTTTTGTGGATCTGCTGTACAGACATATGTACAGGCTACTTGCTAACTTAGTTTCAGACGATACGTAGCGAACTAGTGACGCCGCTGCACAAGAAACGTCGTCGCCTGAATGTGTGGCAGCGTCAGCAAAGTTTTGCGGACCACAATTACTATGATCGGTTCATCCTGCCACACGCCTTGAAAGATGATCATAAGATACACCCCAAACGTAGCAATGCGAAACATGTTTTTTTTATGGGACCGTCTTCTCCGGACGGCAAATTTATTTAAGTTCAATAACTTTTGTGTAACGTGTTGATTAAAATTGTGCTCAGCAATGACCCGTACAACAAACTCATGCAAACTCGCAGCTCAAGGAAGCGCACTGACATTGATTTAATATCTATAATCTTACTTTGTATTTAAAGCTACAATTTTACTTCGCCTTTAGTTTGACTGAGCAATGGCAACAACAATTGAGTAAACAAAATTGCTTTAAATGGCCTAGTTTGACTAAGCATTGGAATCTAAGGTAATAAGCATCTTCAGAAAACTTTACCTTCGTGAATTAATAACAAAGTATACCTAACACATAGATAGTACAAGTTACAAAAGACGCAGCCACCTTTTAGTACCCCTTACTAAAGCACGACATGACTTTGTCAGTTTTTGTTAATATACTTGTGACTAACTTTATCAAAACTATTTTTTTAATTAAAATAATCACATTTGGACGGTCTTTGTGAACTAACAAAAGTAGCCTAGCCCTGTGCCAATTTTTAATTATTATGTACGCGTTGATCGGTTCCCATAGCCATGCTTGGTCAAAAAGCCTATTGCCCGTTTAAAAGGCAAAAACATCATGTTTTTTTAAAAGCTGGCGCGACTTTGAATGTTATTTTTACCTAATTACTATACTGGAATCATATTTAGGCTATTTATGATATGTGCAATTATCTCTGTCAACCATATACATACTTCCGCAACAGAGCAACAGCAATTTAAAAACAACATCATCCATTGTGCACTCCCTCCAAAGACCTTTACTTTAACCGTTTTTGTATAGAAAATATGAAGGCTGCCCAACGAGTTTTCCGCACAAGTGGGTTTGTAAACAAGCTATGCCTGGCCACAGGTAAACAAATAATTCAACAAAATGCCACTTTTGCCGTAAACGGGCAACTAGCAATATACATTTGCGTAAGCAATCTGCTTCATGGCTATTACTGCAACGTGCTAAGAGCATTATGGTAAGTTTTATCCTAGCATTTAAACAAGGAATATATATATATATATATATATATATATATATATACTTACATGACAACATACGCAATAAGTATAAACAGTGATCATTAGGAAAGTCACCACAGGATTGTATGTTTAATTACACTAAGGTTTCGCTGGTCATGCCTCCAGGTAATCCCCATCCCTCCTCCAAATGTGCCCAAACCGGCAACGTCTTGGTTTGAAAAAAAGGCTCCCTTTTTGTGGCAAAGCTAATCCGCGAACACTTGTTAGCCACTGTGCGTTTCGTGCGTAGATATTCATCAAACTGGCACGCCGACGGACGGCACTAATCTTAGGCGAGCGGAATATGAGAAGATAACAAGCGGATGTGAATCAAAACCGACTTTGTTATGCGCATCCATACACAGCGTAGGCCAGGTCAAAAAGAACGCTTCTGCTAAATAATCACGGCAGCTTTTTTAAATCGTCATAATCCTTATCATATTATGGAGATTCGTGGAAGAAATTCTTTCAAGTTGGCGGTTTCGCATTAGATCACCAACCTAGTGACCCTTGAAACGTTGGCACACTTAGCCCAACTAATTATGCATATATATATATATATATATATATATATATATATATATATATATATATATATATAGACGCAGTCAAAAAAATTATGCGTATATATATAATACTAGCCTACTAGCGCTCAATGAAGGAAAAGAAGAGCTTCATTACGCTTGCATTTTTCGCGCATAAGATGGATCTAACCGAAGATGAAATGCAAGCAGCGGAGAAACTCCCGACAGTCTTTCGTCGTCTCTCTGCTAAAAAAGCAAGCTATCTCGGGATGTGTCGCACCTGTGACTTATTTAAAAATACGCTCTATGTGTGCAAAGTGCCAGACATCTTCTGGACTGCCATAGGGTGGCCGGCGCACAAAAAAAGCTCTAAAGCTAAATCAGCAGCAAGCGCCCTATATAGCTGTATACGTTTGACAGCCATATTGTGCAGCTAATAGAGAGCAGCTAATCTCTAGGGCGATTTACGAAAATGCCACAAGGGGCTCATCTCAGGCGCTCAGTTTTTTTGCCCTTTCCCCATCCGGCCACAGTACAATACTGTAACTACTGGACACAAAATTTCAATGGGCAACAGAGGTGGGCACGCCAAATAAGTTACTCGATGCCGTGTACTTTAATTTCAAGTCTGCTTTTGAATGTGTAGCTCACCATAAGCCGCTGCTCTCTAACTTCAACGTTCACTCCGTGTTAGGATTAGTAGCTTTCTTCAAACACGATGTTTAGTGTGCGGGTCAATCGGCAATGCTCTGACACCGCCCGAGCGACGTCAGGATGCGCGTGGGGCACTATCTTGGGACCTCTCATGAATATTCTGTGCACTTGTTCTTTGATGTATATATTACCACTAACGTTTCAAGTGCAAATATATGTTAACGAAATGTAAAAATCTATGATCGTGTCAACACGCCGGGTCAACGAATGCAGCTTTAACATGGATTCAATAGGTTTCACGGCTGGTCAGGCAGCCTCCTTATATTAAGTTGACCGTCGGGAAATGCGCGGTGGGCACTTTTGTAGGGTGGGCACAACGTAACTGTTAAACAAACACAAAAATATTCTGAACATGTAACACAGGTCGCTTTGAGACCGACAAAATGTTCTAACTGGATTCAGCATTCTTTCATAGTGATGGGCCCTCAATTATACACAGCCGGCTATGGCACGTAAAATGGCGGATGTAGTTGAAGACTAGGATGAGAAGAAATGTTTTGCATAAGTTTATGCTTCAAAAACGCGTTATAAACAAGTTAGTTGCATGGCGAGTCTCACGCACAGGTCGTGAGTGACAAAACAAGCTTACGATTTTTGGCGGGAGAATTTCTGCTGCAGGCGGGAGAATTTCTGCTGCAGGCGGGAGAATTTCTGCTGCAGAGAATATCCATTGAAGTGCAACGTGGGAACGCGGCCGCGGGGCTAGGCTCGCTGCCTTCAGGCACTGGTTTACTAAGGTTGACCTAACTTTGTAATACAAGTGTACTGCTAATAATATAAATAAATGAACGTTTCTTTGCCAAAAAAGCTTTACGATATATATATATATATATATATACTTTGTGAAACAATGCAATGCGTTTTATACCAAACATTTGAATACAGCGTTATATTATAAGCGTAAGTATTCCATCTTAAATATTCATCATAATATTCAAACCTCCATCATATATATTGATGAAAAAAATTAGATATATATATATATATATATAGGGAGAGAGAGAGAGAGAGAGAGAAAAAGGCACAGATGTGCGCACATACATGTATGCATAACATTTCAACTACTAACCAAATATATCGTTTAGAAAGGCGTTTCTTTGTTCCCTACAATAGATCATTCTAAGTTACTGCTATAAATATATATATATATATATATATATATATATATATATATATATATATATATATATGTATATATATATATATATATATATATATATATATATTTATAGCAGTAACTTAGAATGATCTATTGTAGGGAACAAAGAAACGCCTTTCTAAACGATATATTTGGTTAGTAGTTGAAATGTTATGCATACATGTATGTGCGCACATCTGTGCCTTTTTCTCTCTCTCTCTCTCTCTCCCTATATATATATATATATATATATATCTAATTTTTTTCATCAATATATATGATGGAGGTTTGAATATTATGATGAATATTTAAGATGGAATACTTACGCTTATAATATAACGCTGTATAACGCTGGAATTATTATTCATAATATAATAGGTTGGCAAGATTTACGAAAAATAAATATATATTCACCAGTACCCCATATATCTAAATTAGCGTTTGTTCTTCAAGAGATTGCGGGCTGCCGTTTCTACAAGAAGTATTCCTATCTCTGCAAAATCATGAGCCGAACATGCAAATGAGGTGTCCCTGTCAGTAAGCTCCGCCTGGCCTATTATCTCGGGCAGCTTCTATCTCTATGTAAGTTTTCTTGTGTATTATGTGTGCAAGAAGAGAGGTCTCTTCCCAAGCATGCAAAGACTACCACCGCCAGCGTGTCGTTGAGACCTTGATTTTAGCAGCAGCACTTTGGCGGGTGCACCTCTGCTCTATGTTGATGTGGACAATGGTACAAGACAACAACCAACACTACAGGACCAATAGTCCAAAGCCCCAATCTGACTTACGTTGGCGCAAACCCTGCGTTGTCTTTACTTATCTCTCTTCTTAGCGGCCCTCGGCCCTAAAGCCGTCGTGTCGAATCTTTTCCATTTAATCGTCACACACACACACCAGTGCCGTCATAACACGTTTTTGCGTTCCGTACGGTAATCGCTGCCGTTGGCATCTCAATTAAGAGTACCCTCAAGGGTCTCTCGCGCCTCATGTGGAAAGCCGGACGAACTTTCTTTCCAGTGTTTTTTTTTCTAGCTTAATTTCGAAGAGTGTCAACAAGCCGACGCTGGCCACGTCCAAGTAATTTGGCGGCTCCTCTATTATTCCACCATTATCACCATGGTAATAATAATAGCAATAATTATTATAATAATTTTTATTGTGTTTATTATTTCAGTCACTATGATTACTAGTGAGTTGAGGTTGACGTGAAGACCACGCACCGCATTACCGGGCAAGTGTTATGCCGTCTCCTGCGAGGAGCTAATAGAGCTGAACCAGAACTGAGAGTGTCGTGTCGTCGCATGACTAAATGTCGGTGTCGGTGCCGCTATACCGGCGCCGCACACCTAATTTGTTCACCAAAGCGCCCAAGTTGTGGGATGACTGCTACCATCTGGAAGATGGTCTTGGTTCCGTTGACGTTGTTGTTTTCTGTTCACGCGTGTGCGATTACTGCTACCGCGTCAACTATCTACCACCGTTTTAATTGCCAGTTGCCAGTCATAATGCGGTAATATGATTTGAAATCTCTCTCTCCTTAATCAGTGCTGCTCTCTCTAAAGTGAGGGCTGAAACTACTGGCAGCGGCCAGCTAGTTGGGGGTACTATCGTCAATCTTATGCCTACCAACTCATGAATTGTCTCCTCTTCTAGATGAATCTCTGCTGTGTTCATAAGTGACAGCTTTATTGTTTTCCAGTGCACTACCGTTTACAAAAACAGTTTTTATTCAATTACCGCGTGCGCTACATCTCTCTTTCTCATATATATATATATATATATATATATATATATATATATATATATATATATATATATATATATATATATATTTATTTATATCCGAGCAAGGTGGCTTAGTGGCAAAGCCTTTGCCTTGCATTCGGGAGGACTGGGTTCGAACCCCAGACCGGCCACTCTTAAATTGGTTTGCATGGTTTCCAATTTAAACAAGGTAAATGCCGGAGTGGAGTAAACTTAGCCATGACATGAAAAATCCGTACACGGGCAATTGCCTTACAAGAAATCTAAAAAAAATATTTATTTATATCATATTACGGCTGTTTAGGTGTTGTTGTCCAACAATTACACTTGCTTACGCCATTACTACATTAACTTTATTCTCAAGCAATTCAAACGGCTGTCTCAGCACGCTCGTTGCTGGTACCTTTTCGGTTTAGAGAAGTATGAAGGATGTTATCTTTCTCATCGTTATGGTACAAACAGTTAACTCCTCGATGTCTCATTTGCTAAAGTATTCACAATTGTGAAACAGGAAGCGAACGCGTTACGCCCTGTCCTCTTTTTCGAGACGGTTCGTTTGAGAGGTTTTTGTGCGACCGGATCGGATACCGGTCGTTGACAAATCATTTGGAACAAAGATAGCCTTTTTTTTGCGACAATCGATAATGATTCTAAAATGTGTGCTGTGATATGGTGGTCTACTTTACTTATCGCGGTCAAACAAATCGAAAACAATTTACACAATTTGCTCATGTATAGCTAACGTCGTATGTATTGACGACCTAACAGTCAGTTTAGTAATGCTGGCAACTTGTTTAGCTTAAATAAGCACTAACCAATGGCGTAAAGATAATTCGCGTGGCCTAGACGACCCAGAAACGGACACGTGATAGTCACTATACTCAATATGCATTGTGTGAAATAAGTATGCATACATTGTCAGTTAAAATGTCAATTTGCACTTCTTTATCTCCCACAACACATGCTGTTATAAGGTCGATGGGATTAAATTTATCTGTACGTTTGTCAGACGCCTTACCTTCCGGTGCGTTAATAACAGGCTTCGATAGAGTTTGAATTATGTTTTACTTACGAGATGTTGGCAGTGCTTGCGCTCTGTGCGTTAAATATGGGTCATATCAAATGCCTTCACCCTTCGTCATTTGATACAACTCTTCTTTAACGAATTCTAATGAAAAACCATGCATTATATATATATATATATATATATATATATATATATATATATATATATATATATATATATATATATATATATATATATATTAGGTAGACGAATATAATAATAGTATAAATATAATTGCATGATTGGGAAACAGATGACGATGATTGGTAATGTTACTGAGAAGAGAAAGAGCAGCTTATAGCTGAGATGTGCATGTCATGATTGGCATCCGTCAGCTCCCTCTAGTGGTCGCTGAGGTACACCAATTGCACTAGCAATGATTAGTGATAGAATAGTCGGCGGAGAGACGGTACA
Organism: Dermanyssus gallinae; assembly: GCA_003439945.1. Taxonomy (NCBI): domain Eukaryota; kingdom Metazoa; phylum Arthropoda; class Arachnida; order Mesostigmata; family Dermanyssidae; genus Dermanyssus; species Dermanyssus gallinae. The sequence continues at coordinate 311,554 of QVRM01000892.1, forward strand.
GGAAGAGAAGGCAGAGCGAACTACGTGCCGCATGTAGGTTGGGCGAGTTCGGCGGTGTGCCAGGAGAAGCCGTAAGACGGCCGATAAATCGGCGGTTGTAATAAACCAATTAAGTTAGTAACAACCTGATGTCTTCCTTTGACCCTAGTAACGCCCGCTTTACGTATATAATGCATTTTTCATTACCATCAAAACCATGCACGTATATATGTATATATACATACAGGGTCATTCATATCGTTATGCACTTATTGCAAGGTTAGGTAAAGCTCGGCAAGAAAATAACATTTCTTAATAAAAACAGGACGCGGAAACGTCGTGCTTAGGAAAGAGAGCGAAGTTTCGAAAGCGAAAGACACTTGACAACTTGCGTAGCGAAAAGCGAAAAACCAGATTAAGGGAAGTCATTAAAGTTGTAAAAAAATTATTAGAAAAGACAGAATAACTACTTTTATACATTTCACTCTCTCTCCAAAACAATACGTTTCCGCGCCCTTTTTCCATTAAGAAACATTATTTTCTTGCCGAGTTCTACCAAGCATTTAGTCGAACCCTATCCGTCAACATTTTTGTCTGTACTTGTTTGATCTAACTACTTCGATCAATAGACTTGTCTACTATAAACATCATGAAATCTTTTTTAAAAAATTGAATTGAAATTTGAAATTGAAAATTATATATTTCTAGTTGTAGCCAATGTAGCACAGTTCCAAGATAACTTACTCGTACTTTCTAAGTTACGAAGCTTATGCACATGCTGTCGTGAGCTTTGATACAATACCAAAAGCGTGGTCACTTTAAAGAAACTCTTCTTGAAGAAGCTCCCTCAGGCAACAAGAAAACGTTTCCGTGTGACTTGCAGATGATAGACACATATAGCTTTCAACATATTTGCTCTGAAGTATATTTCACAGTTTCAACATATTGCTCTGAAGTATATTTCACAGTTTCTTCATTGGTATGTTAGCTTTTGTAGCTTAATTTTCCCAAGCCTTAAGCTGTTGCTCTTTTTTCTGGTGTTTGTCACAGTGAACTGGATAGATGCGCCACTGTAGCTACTATTTCCTGTGAAGTCAAGTTTGTCAATAGATTGCAACAATATCATTGTAATATCAGTGACGTTCTAACGTGGGCTCTCAATAGGACCACAAGTTAAGTGTACAGGAAAAAGTGGAAACAAAGGTACGAAATACTAAATTTACGATAAGGCTTGCCTATAATTACATGATTTTGTGTCGTGTGGCACGTCTATCTGTTGTCAGGCTGAATGTATTCAATAGTTTATTTGTTAACCCACAAAGAACTTCAGCCATGTACAGCCAACACCGAGCAAGATGGCTTAGTGGCAAAGCCTTTGCCTTGCATTCGGGAGGGCTGGGTTCGAGACCCAGACCGGCCACTCTTAAATTGGTTTGCATGGTTTCCAATTTAGACAAGGTAAATGCCGGAGTGGATTACAATTAGCCATGACATGAAAAAAACCGTACACGGGCAATCGCCTTACGGAAAATCTAAAAAAAAAAAAAATGTAGATCTCACAACTTTCTGCGATAACTTCGCTCTGTGATACTAGCTCACTTGCAGCATCCACCGGTGTGCTATGCTTTTCAGACGTAATTCTCAACGTTGGAAACAGTAATACTTTCTTGAGATATAACGCTAATAATTTTTTTTAGATGTGCCGCGTAGAGAAAAGTCAAAATTGGGACGCGGCTTGGGTTTTCCGCCTGCTGTATGTTGCGTGTCGCTATAATAATAAATGATATAGAGATACATGGAACTCCACATGCAAAAAGATTCTCATGAGATCGATTTGCCTCGGCTAGAGATTGTGCCCGAGTGCAAGGAAGAGTCCGCTCATGCCCACAAACGTTACTACAGAATGGTGAGTGTTCTTAGAAAAATCCGCGTGTTACAGAATACTCAGATTGCGTATGGTGCGGTAGGAGAGAACAGTAGTAAATAACGTTTTGCAAGCATGCACAGAGCAATCGCTATACACTGAATAATATATATCGCGGTCTTGGGGCTATATATTAATATGAAGTCTTCAACTAGCACATGCATTAAATGAGGAACGGCCAGGATATACATATATATCCTGGCCGTTCCCTATATATATATATATATATATATATATACATACACATAATACTGATAGCTATCTCCGAAGGAAATTACCGCGCTTTTAAAGTTTATGTCGTGTTTGTTCCGTCCATAATAAGAACGTCTGTGGCAGAACGTGCATACATTCTAGGCAATGAACACAAATGCAGAATGTCTCATCGTCTATTCTACTTCTATTTTTGGCCTTTTAATTCTGACGCGATCGTGCAGGTTTCTCTGCATGGATTCTATTCGCCGCAGCTTCTCTGCATGGATTCCTTTCGCCGTGCTTTCCCGACGGTGCGTTCTTACAACAGGCGGCCAACCACGTGTCAGCTTCGTCTCGTTTTTGTTAAATCGCAGTTAATACCCTCGACCAACGTGTCAACGTGCCTGTTGGGTGTCATGGGTTGTTATGGTATGGCCCATTTAGCGTTGTTTCATCCGCTAGGTGGGCACGGCTAGTCTATCTAGTCGTCAATGTGGCATTTGTTTATGCTTGCAGTTGGTAATTGTTATGGCCTCAAGGTACGTATTCCCGTACGAGAATCGTTGTTTTTGTGTTACAGCCCGTCATAGTTTGTACCAGTTGTATTTGTGTCGGACATAAATATCCTTTATGTCCTATTGCTATGTTTTTACGTCGAAAATAATTCCTAACGAATTTATGTCGCCCGTATGTCTATTACTATATGTGCGTTGTTTTTTAGTGTTGGCGGTAGCCGAACCATAGTGCTGTGCGTGAGTTTGCTGTGCTCGACAAGGAATAAACGTCTTCTAGATGTCTGTCTCTGTCCTTTTTAATTATCCAGTTCCTGATTTATGGCAATAGTGTAAGTTGTATATAGTTAACTCAGTTTCTCTGTTCAGGGCATGTCGACAACTGTTGGTGTGTTTTTCATAAAAATATGCTCAGATTCCGCGCTGTAGATAAGAACAAGTGGTTCTGCTTTAACAGAAGCTGCAAGCAATTCATTGCAAACAACGCTCGAAGCCCCTGTCTTTATCTTGGTTCTAGTCTGCACTACAGTTAATTTGTGCTTCTTGCAGAGCAACGCGTGGGACATTGCTTAACACATGAGACGACCCACTCAGACAATAGTGCAAGCCGGAAAATGCTTTTTCCGGCGGCGATTCGTAACGATGAACGATCCTAACGTAAGATTTAAATGAAGCAGTGCATTCATCAGTTTGCTTAGTGATATTACACTGCCGTTGCGCTGGCATAAATACTTGACAACATGGAGAAACAGTGAGGAGACCATCCTTGAAGTTACCACCTAGAGAGAGTCGCTGGACACAGCAGACACGACGGCGGAAAGCATATCTAACTGCGCTTCGCCAGCTGCGTGCTTCCCCATAGACACTAGATACAGTTGGCCTATTACCCAGGAGATGGGTTGAAAGCGTCCAATTACGTCCAGTTATGTAGCATTCCATCGATATTGGTCCACGTACGTATTACATTGTATTGACAAGCTTGATTCAATACGTCAGGCTTAGCACGAGCCAGGCATGACCTCTCGTACGATATATACAAATATTTTTTTTTTCAGAAGTTACGTCTGTAATAAAATCGACTTACTAGTTGGTAGGCTGTATGTTAGGCCGGCAATCAGAGTATTAAGCAAGCGCGAAAAATTTACTATCGGAGGGTCATTCACGCACATACGTTCACAAGAGTCACATAAATATTTATATATATATATATATATATATATATATATATATATATATATATATATATATATATATATATGTATATATATAGTGCTTGCGTTCTACGTTATGCCTCTTTTATATATATATATATATATATATATATAATACAACCAGATTTCATCGGCACTACTCTCGTTTTACTTTGGTGCTACTACTACTACTACTAGTGAGGGGCAATCTCTAAGTAAGCGTTTGTTTTCATCGCGCAAGTTGTTGCTGTTGTTTCTATCGTTACTTGTGTTGTTGTTATTGCTGTTGTTGTTTCTATTGCTGCTGTTTTTTGTTGTTGTGGCTATTGTATGATTATGGAGCACCTGTGAAGTACATAGCCATGTCAAGCTCAATCCGACTGGATAATGACACCGAGACTGTCATACTTACGACATACTTATTGGCTTAACGTTTAGACTGACTGACGTACGTCTGTCAGTCGATGGAAGTACATCTGATCTGCATTATGATCGTTAAGTGCGGCCGGCCTGGTAAGAGCCAGCGAGAGAGAGAGAGAGCAAGAGGAATAGAGAGGGAGAGTGGGTATAAGACGCAGAGAATGGGAGAAAAGAGGGGGAAAGAGAGAAACGGTTAAACGGTTCTAGCAAAACCGCTTCACCAAGGTTCGTATGCAAACGAGGCGAGTAAGCCACACCGTCAAGTGGTCAGCCCCTGCGGACATCTTATATACTCTCTGCTACTGTTAACAACGCTCTACGACCATTGTTGCTGCTGCTGTTGCTGTTACTACTGCAGGGGGAACCTCGCGACATGTTCGCGGCTCTCAGACGCCAATGATCGTCATGAACCCCCCAAAACGACGACGGTGACGCTGCACATGATAAATAGATGAACAGGGACGACAACACTGCTACCGACAACAACAACATCAACAACAACAACATCAACAACAACGACAACAACATCACCACCACCCACCGTCAACGAAAAGAAGAACATCTAACTACCACAATGAGCTTACTTCGGCGAGCGGTTTTGTACTCGCCGCCGAGAAGAAGACAGGTTCTTTCCTGTCTCTCTCTCCATTCATTCTCCACACGCGTGCGTACAAACGCGCATGTAAACGATCCTCGCCCCCCCCCCCCCCGCCCCCCAACCAAACCCCCACCTCTCCAACACACAGAACGGCTTCTACACTCTCTGGTAGTCTCTGTGCTAACTATTGCTATTCCTGTATCCAAGCAGTTGTCTCAGTAGTAGTAGCACCGGTAGCATTAGTTATAGTAGCTTCACTTACAACAGGAGCATTCATTGTAATTATGACTCGCTGCTGGTTATGACAACAACAGCAACAACAAAAACACAAACACCAACAGCGACAATAACAACAACAACAAAAACACCAACAAAACACCAACAAAAACACAAACAACAACAGCAACAGCAGCGGCGGCACCGACACCCTGGCGATTGTGACGATAACAATGATAACAACAACGACGGCGTCGGCGATGAAACGACGCCGGGGTTGGTTGTGGTAGCAGAGGCTACTGTTGCCTTTAACTTAGATTGGCCAACCGGCGACTCGGCGACTTCACTCTCAGCTCAGTCACTTCGGTCCAGTGGCTCCGCAAGCATCATGCTGACCGTTATAACCATACTGAACGAACGATAGCATCATCGTTGTCGTCGTCATCGTTGGTGTTGTTGTTGTTGTTTTTTTCATCGCGTACGAGAGATGACTATGCCAACGATGAGAACAATTATTGTTATTATTATTATTATGATTATTAGCATGCGGCAACAGCAGCGGCGGCGGCGGCGATGATCCTAATCTGCATTTGAATGATTTCTGCCTCTCGCACGGCCACGGATCGCCTGTAGAACGCCTTCTCTGCCGGCGCACGGCAGCTATACGTTCACAAACAAGCCCAACTATGGATTCCCTATATATACATATATATATCTTTCCCTATTTTCTTTCTGTCTCTCTCGTCCTCTTCCTTTTCTAATTTAAAATTTTTCTTCATTTTTCTCCTAGACGTGTTGTTTTCGATGTTTCATTGTTTGCAAGTGCCACATGTACCGGCAAGTATCACATGCCTAACAAGGCGCGTGGTAACACGCCTAACAACAGGCGTGTGATACCACTTGCTGGTTGTGATAGGGCCGCGACAGGCAAGAACCTCTGAACCAAGGAGGCCTCAACAACCGAGAGACCATCGACGGTCGTTGTTGTTGTCCTTTTCGTCGTTGTCGTCCTAATTCTCCTCTTCATTGCGCCATATCTCCTTTTGGCCGTCTCTTGGCCCTGCCTGTCCACGTGGGCAGTGCCCAAAAGCGCTGCTGCTGCTGGTGAGGTGCGCAGGCCGCGCACGTTGAGTCGCCGATGGCCACCGGAGCGTTACTGGACCGACAACCAGTCAACTAGACCCGGCTCTCAACTGTGGATGGTACTGGTACAGTGCCGTCTCCTTGGTCCACTGACGTGACGAGTACCTTGCGCGTGTTGGTACTGCTAAAATTGTTGCTTCTCTAACGACCCTAGCGCCATGATCCAAAGCACAAAACACGAGGCGGCGCGCATACAGAGCATACGCCACACAGCTAGAACGAAGCCTGCCTACAAACTACTGTTGCCGCCGCTGAGTATATCGCTATGTATCTATCTATGTATATATATATATACATATATATATATATATATATATATATATATATATATATATATATATATATTAAGCATATTTGTGCGTGGATGCTCGCGGCTACTCTGTAGCCTTGCTGGCCGGTAGCCGGCGGGCTTTATGAGTAGCTGAAGTGAAGTCGGTGCTAATAAGGTTGGTGAAGACAGCAGATTTGGGTAGGTGGTATTGGAAGAACAACATCAACAACAACAACAGCACCAGAAGCAACAACAACAACAAACAACAAAAGCAGTAAGAACGGCAGCTACAAGAGCTTTGTCAGTAGTTCACTCATTTAGTCCTCGCTGGTGCGCCCTGGGCGGCCAGACCCACTGGGCGCGTAACTGCTACTACATATGGCCAGCAACGGCTATAGCAGAGCAGAAAGCATCAAACAAACGTCGTGCTGGCGGCGACGACGACGACCATGGCTGTCGGCACAAATGGAACCTCTCACTATGGGGCATTTAGCGAAGATGGACAGACAGTGGTTGAGACAAGATCGGGAGGCAAAGATAGGAGAACCTCATGTCTGTAAGAAGAGTATAGATCGTGTCACCGGGATCGCCTCCCGTTTTATCTATGGCGATGACTTGCTGTTAATCATGTTGTTGCGCTAGCAACAACGCTGTGAGCAACCAGGTCGGTGTCTTTCGTTTGATAGGTAGTAAGCGCTTACGCTCTGCTGTTGGGTGGCTATGCAAGTGCATGCGCACACCGCTTATAAATATATATATATATATATATATATATTTATATATATATATATATATATATACATATTTATATGCACGTGTCTATATATATATATATATATATATATATATATTAAATATGAGCCCAAGAACCCCTAACGAGTACTATTAATAAACGAAACGGGAATTTACTGGCTGCCGGCTAAATTTACTAGTCGACAGTATGACGAAAGTTTGTAGATCATTGGTTGGCTGGTGCTAATCTAATGGTACATATGGCTTCTATCCGTCTCGCCTCGATAGGTCTGCTGACTCTGCCATATATTATAAACTTAAGAGCAGATATAGCTACGGTAAGCCACTTAATCACTTCGTACGGAATGCAGAACGATTTATATCTTGCCTATATATATCTCTCTCTCTTTCTCTCTCTGCAGAGCTGGTTGACTTGGATTTGGAGGTTGTGGGTTCAAATCTCGAAGCGGCAACTTTTGTGTTGGCCTCTATACTCTTCAAGTCGATTGGGATTTGTGTACGAAGATATGCAAAATAATACGATATGCCTGAGCAGCACTGGTACCATTCTAAACTCGTAGATTAACTATTTCAAATTTGGTCTTCTACGCGGATCGTAATTTTGCGTTATAATGGGAAAACACAAACTACACAGGACAACATTCAGATTAGTTTCTGCATAGTCATATTTACTATAAACGACTACCCTCTCTTTCTCTCACAGACTCTTCCTGGTGGGTCACGGGTATCTACGGCGATCATTAAAAAAAGCAAGTAAATCTTTTTGGGACAATCTTTAGATATATATATATATAAGAGATAAACGAGGTAGGATTTGCAGGATTCAAGTCGAAGTCGATAAAGTAATTGTTATGATAGACTAGAAAATTTGTAGGTGCTTAACTGAATAGTTGTCATTCATTTTGATTTATTATAGCATAAACTCACCTTTAATATAACTTTAAAATGTTGTGTAAAACATATGCTTTTTTGGTTAAACAGTCTCATATTTATTTAATATATTATAAAACGATGTGTCATATTTAGAGATCACTGGATTTAGAAGGCATCTATAGCGCGTACAATTCGCCAAGGATAGATCTTAGCTACTTTGGCCGATTTTGCGGCAGACTTGCCCTTCTGAAAATCCTGAAAAATCTTGTGTTCTTCTGCGAGGTGAATATATCTTACCGTTGTTAGCGTTACTGGATACTAATTTGCAGAAACCGTCTTGCCACCGACGCTCTACCAGCCCAATGGCTGGCTTTTTGAAGAAAAGTGCAGCAATTTCGTCGGGTGTCTGGCTCGTACTGCTAGAGGTGAGTAACATATTCGCCAGAATTCGGCGCATTAATAAGCACGCGTATTGTCGCTCGCTAATATCAGCTCCATTCGGTCGCGCGCAAGTTTGCCGAGATCAATGTGTCAGCAGCAGAACGCCATGTACCACAAAGAGACAAGTGTAGACACAAGTATAGCGGCGCCGAAAGTGAGAAAGAGGGCGCCGCGGATACGAGGAGATCATTTGTGGCCTTTGACCATCAACTTCGCTTCCCCAAACCACGACGAGAGGCACAGGCCCCAGCAGCTAGGTGGCCCTAGGCTAGGGTTAGCTTGTCATTTGTATGAAGCGTCACCGCGACCGGTAGCGTCACAAGCACCACAGAGAGAGAGAGAGAGAGAGAGAGGAAGGGGGGGAGGGGAGAGCTCCCAAAAAACATCAACCACGGCGGGCCCGCTGACTTTAACAGTAATGAGCCCACGTGGACAAGCAGTGAGTGCTCACTTATTTAGAGGCCATTAGCAGAATTTCAGCTAGTCAGTTTGTTGTTCGTCTTCCTCCACGAGTCCCTCCTCATTATCAGGCCGTGTGCTTGGCGCATACGCCATTTGCTCCACAGCAAGTTTAAACATCTGGTTGGTTATATTAGCCAGTAGTATTCGTGTTGCTACAACAACGACAACAACAACAACAACAATTAATACTACTAGTGATACCGGCAGCAGTACTTACAAAACTCGCTGTTAGTGTTACTGTCGTTGTTGTTATGTTTACTACTGGTATTATTTGAAGCTTTATAGGAGTTCTGCTCGTCGCAGCGGGTGATAACTGTCTGCCTGCGGATGGTAATGCACCAACGGAACACTCAGCCGCCGTCACCGCCAACAACAGCATCAGTAACAGAACGGCTTCACCAGCCGCCGCAGCAGCAACGTTAACAACGACAGAAATCGTTTTGGCAGCTATAAAAAAGGAACAACAACAAAAACAACCGCGGCAGTGGTAATAACATCAACAACAACAACAACAACGACAGCAACAACGGCAACAACGACGACGACAACAACTACAACAACAAAAGCAGCAACAACGACAACAACAACAACGAATGCGGTATGAGCGACAACAGGAGCAACAGCAGCAACTATAGAACCAGTGTCAATGTTGGCACAGCAATGACGACGTTGCTAACAACAACAGCAACAACAAACATTAGTAATCGCCATATTGACGACGATGACAGTAAGGAAAATTACAGTATTGTCATGGTGACAGCAACAATAACAACAACAATAGCAATGACAATAACAATAATAACAACAATAACAATAATAACAACAATAACAATAATGACAATAACAATAATAACAACAATAACAATAATGACAATAACAATAATAACAACAACAACAACAACAACAACAACAACAAAAACAACAACAACAACGGTGGTGACAGCAACCCCAATAACAACAACAATGATGATGGCGGCAATAGCCACGTCGGTCACTAATGATGATACCAACAGCAACAACAAAAACAACAGCAAGAGCAACAATAACAACAGCAATAACAACGACGACGACACCGGCAGCGACAGGAACAGCCACCGCGATAGCCATCTTTCTGAGAGAAACAGCAGGTAACAGAAAAGGTAGATGAGAGTAACAGCAGTCGGTACAGTACGGCGGCGGCGCAGAAGGAGCCGATGAGCCAGCACGGCTAAGACCCTGAAGAAACCCGATGGGCCACGAACGGAGAGGGGAGAGGGGGGCGGAAGCCGTAGGGGTGTTTGAGATTTGGGGGGTAGTCTGTTGCCTCTACTTTACGTTACCTGGAGGTCCGAGCGAGAAGCTTTGGGGGGCGGGGGGGGGATTACGAAGAAGCAACCCAAATGAAGAAGCTTCCGCTTTCTGTTGTCGTTTCTGTTGTCACAAACTGTCGCGGCGTTGCCGAACGCGCGTTTGGCAGCGCCAAACAGTGCCTAGTTCAGTCGTCTCGAAGAAAACCATCATGAGAATGATGAAGATGAAGGTGATGATAATGACCATGATGATGAAGATGAAGGTGATGATAATGACCATGATGATGGTGATTGTGATGATGATGATGATGGTCATGACGACGACGATGAGTAGTTGTCAACGAGAAAAAGTGGGAGCAACATATAGTCAACGGCACACGCATCTACTACGGCAGCTGCTGCTGGCTGATCACTGTTTTGCTGCTGCCAAGCAAGCCGGCCCTCCGGGCGACCGACCGCCTGGTTGTCTGATTGGCTGACCGACAGAAAGACAGACGGGCAAAGCTACATACAAGGCAGAACGTTCGATATACACAAACATTTCTGCACATAATAATAATACACACACACATACGTATCGACACATCCATTATACATACATAATATAAATACATACGTTTTTACCCATGATATACACACACGTACATTTTTACACATGATATACACACACGTACATTTTTACACATGATATACACACACGTACATTTTTACACGTGATATACACACACGTAGATTTTTACACCTGATATACACGCACGTAGATTTTTACACATGATATTCGCACGTACATTTTACGCATAGTATACACACGTACAGTTTTACACATGATATTCGCACGTACATTTTTACGCATAATATACACACGTACATGTTTACGCATGATATACACACGTTCATTTTTACACATTATATAGACACGTATATTTTTACGCATGATATACACACACGTATAGTTTTACACATGATATACACACACGTAGATTTTTACACATGATATACACACACGTAGATTTTTACACATGATATTCGCACGTACATTTTACGCATAGTATACACACGTGCATTTTTACGCATGATATACACACGTTTATTTTTACACATTATATAGACACGTGTATTTTACGCATGATATACACACACGTTCATTTTTACACATTTTATAGACACGTATATTTTTACGCATGATATACACACACGTATAGTTTTACACATGATATACACACACGTACATTGTTACACATGATATACACACACGTACATTTTTACACGTGATATATACACACGAACATTTATACAAACATACGTACTCACATTCATTATACACACGCGTATTTATTACACATTATGAGCACACAGAGGGCCTACAGAGATTTATACACATGATGTCACACAAACGTGTCCACATTCATTACGCACACAAACATTTTTTCTACACATGATATAACAATCATGCGTGTCAACATGTGCTAAACGTTCCTACGTACATGCCTACATCTAATATACATGCAAACATTTATACATATCATATTATTCACATGATGCACACATACATGTTAACATTTATCATACACACACATACATGTGCACCCCTGATACAAACACGCATACATTTACACATGATACACACGCACACATTTACACATGATATATACGCAGACATTTACACATGATTGAAACGCTCTTTTTTTCCATACACATATACATTTTTACACATAATATACACATACATATTTCTACACATAATATACACATACATATTTCTACACATAATATACACATGCACATTTTCGCACATGATATACGTGTATACATTTCTACGCATGATACACACATCCATGTGCACATTCATTATACATTCATCGTACACACATGCTCGTTAGTCAATACGGTAAATGCGTGGCAAATATATGGCAGTGTCCGTCGATGTAAAATCGATACTTCATTTTGGATCGTGTTTTTAGAACTTTGTGGCGGTTACAATGCACATCGTGGTATTGCGTAGTGGTCAAAGTAGAAAGGCATTGTAACATTGCCGTAGTCGATCTACTACGATGAATGAATGTACTTCTTTTGTTGTTGTTGTTGTTGTTGTAAATAAGTGTGTTTTATTGAGAACATAAATGTTTTCGTACGATGAACGTGACTTACTCAAATATGTCGTAGGACAAACCATCCCCGTGTACGCTGCTAACTACACCCACCTAACTACTACAACTGTTATTAACTAATATTTCTACCTGCTGCTGCAGCTACAACTGCGAAATGTTTGCAACAGCGGAAAGAGATCGAGGTGACCGGTCGCAGCGGACAACGGAAGGTGCGCGAACCTGATTGATGCTAACTTATATACCGTCAGGCCGAATGGCATTACTGCCTCCTGCAGGACGATAGTGTCCATATCCTTTCACAAATATAGTGTGTACATTGCCGTTTATACGTTTCGGTACATAAAGTGTCCGGCCACTAGTGCTATTACGACTCCTCACTACTGACGAACCCTGTGACTCCGCGCAGAAGAAGACCCGGTGCAAGAGAATAAAAAAATTAGAAACATTTCGATTACATTTTTTACAGTTTTCTAGTGCAAAATACTACAATTGTATATCAAAATATTGTAATAATTTTGCGCCAGGCAAGCTTACGCGAGGAGGTAGCTGCACCAGGTATATGTAGGTGATATTACTGCTGAATAATCATAGTAACGTCGACGGCGTTTGATCATAGAAAAAAAGACGTATTAACAAAATTAGGTGATGCCCGTGGCAGTGGTAGTGATAGGGAAGCGCCGTCCACCAAGATCACCGTTCATCGCAAACCCAGTAACATCTCACGCATTCATCGAGGGAGAAACGGAAAGATGTAATTGGGTTTTTTAACGCTCATTTCGAATAATAATAATAATAATAATAATAATAATAATAATAATAATAATAATAATAATAATAATAATAATAATAATAATAATGTTACGACCATTATTGTCCAAGCGGTCTACATGGCAAAGTTTCTTCCGGCTTACTTTCTTACTGTGCGGGTGTTAACATCGTTCATCTGTCATGTTCTTGACACTTATCGGCACTTCCGACTATACACTGTACACCTAATGACACTCAAGAAAAAAACTTACTTTTTACTTCTCGTTTCTTCTGTCTGTTAATTTATGGACACGCAGACACTGCTGATATATTAAGACTAGCAAAAATCGATTAATTTTGCTATTGTATTGGTGAGTACTAGAATGTCGAGATAAGCGTAAAATGCTAAACAATCTTTTATTTCCTTTTTCCACTCTATCTCTCATATATATATATATATATATATATATATATCGTTGAATGATGCTAATACTATGCCAAATTGCGGGCGCTAATTTATTTTAAGAATCACCACAATATAGAGTACTATTAACTATTCTATTCTGCATGCGTTTTATATGCGAAGTTCTCCTAGCAAATGATTGCTTCTTAGCACTAACTTTCAAAACGAATTAAGCGTAAAATTTCGCTGTAGTTGACGGAGTAGTAGTTAAGTAACTCTCAATGCAAAGCGGAGATCACTTTGCAGGCCGTGTTTCCTACGAGGAAATGTTGTACCCGTAGATGCGTAGAAGTGCTCTCTGGTATATATACATATATATATATATATATATATATATACCATCCGCCATCCTTATGAGTGCAACCGGTAGCAGTATAGATGATGTAGTGTTCAAATTTTTGTTTCTCACTTAATGTCCGGCGACGTGCGGCGTTGAAAACCGCTAGAAAACATGCCGTCCATTATCGCTGGTGAAGATCACAGCAGAACAGCATCGGCAGGACAGCTGAGCGCCAAAGAAACTTCAGCTGCCCGCTTTTGATGAATGCCGCGCCATCCACATACGGGAGCACCATACGCATGTCCATACGACTAATAATATTAATAGCAATATTTTTAGTTCGTGTCCATCTGTTTTCCTTTGCCGGACGACGCCCACCATGTTTTCCATCATGACACCACCGTTGTTGAACCGCTCGGATGGTGTCGTTGTTATTGTTACTTGTATTATTCTTAATTGTATTGCCGCCCTGCTATGATATTGGCATACATTGGCAGCCTTACAACATAGCACTCGCACGTGAAATAGAATAGTTTCCCGTATTGTAAAATGTTTTACTGAGTCTCGGATGCTGACGACCTACCACCAAATTAGAAATGCTTATATAATTATATATATGTAATGCATTATGTAATAAAAAAATCTAAAAAAAATATACACGTATTACCAGCGTAAAAAGTATCCTAATTAGTTCTCTTTCACACGAAGAACATGCTCGTCGATGCACTCTTCTCCATGTGTATAATTGTAATCGAAATTTTCAAATGACTAAGAAAATGCAATTTGTTATATATATATATATATATATATATATACATATGCAGAGGTAATACTATATCCGTGTTGGTCTTCGTCAACCTTGCCACGCACACGTAGGTAGAAAAAGTCAAACATTCCCAGCATGCTTGAAACAGACCTAGTATGAATACTAGCAACCACAGGTGCAACAACAACACAAAACAAGACAACGATAATTAAAGTACTGATGACGTAAACATTCGAGAAGACGTAACACACTTCCAGTCTGAATTTACAGACCACCGTGGTCGAACTATTCCGACGATTGACAACCGTGCACCTCCATTATACACCTCCTTATGACATTGCCAACGTTTTTGCTGCCACTTAATCCAATTTACCATCAGCTTCAGCGTTGAGCTACACCGGAAATCTATTGAAACCACTTATTTATCTTTAATAAAGCCCGGCTCTAAGATCCAAGTGGTTCCCAAGTGAGCCCCAAGAAGATACACGCTTAGATTCGTAGAGAAACAGATGCCTTTAATTCGACAACTATGCATTCTTTTATTTTTACTGGGTCGTACAAAGACATATGAATGAATAAACAGAGCAGAGTAAGAAACATGCCGCCTAATATTTGTAAACTTGCGTTAAACGTAAACGCTACGAGTATGTGCATTTATGGTGCTTTAGACTTGTCAAGACTTTGACAAGAAGCTAATATTTTGATTAGGCCGTCTCTTATCGCTACCGCACTACTGTTCAAATTCTTCGCGTCTCTTATATTAGCGTTATTTATTGCACTATCGACAACATAAGAGCGGTCGTCGTTGGCCGCGTCACGCTCGCCAATATCTGGTCAACGAACGCTCGAACCACAAGCCCGCGAGCAGTAGACATTGTTTTTTTAGGCTTTATTTTCTGCTTCTGTGTAAAGTGTTTGATTATTTGAAAGGCAACTTCACAAAGTTATTATTGAACCTTAAAGAAGCACGTCCCGTAACTGTTTAGCTTCTAAATTAGAACTGCTAATCAGGAAGGCCCAAGTCGCGCCACAAGCAGTAGACAATCTAGTGTGAAGTTCTTAATTGAGGGCACATCTATCTTTATTCTACAAGTTCTAGGTGTACCAAATTATTTTTGGAAAAGTAAAATAATCTTGGGAATCCATTCGTTTTTTTGTAGCAAATACACAAAAACATAATAGTCGATCAACATCGAGCACGTTTATATATATATATTATTGTTTATAAATTAATATGTTTACATATATACATATATGCTATGTCTGGTTTCCGCGCCGAACAACTCGTTTCCCACAGGAACGCTTTTTGTGAAATAATGT